>CM076579.1:98759609-99333678 GCA_034641835.2 Pinus albicaulis | reverse complement strand
GTTAGGTCCCTATATCACTAGTATAGCCCCTTATTATTGTTAGTTTAAACCCCTTATTGTTATTATTGTACCCTTGTAACCCCCATTTTGTTATTATTGTGCCCTTAAATTATTATTGTTAGGTCGGCTAGGATTACATTATGGCCCCATGGACTCCTATATATAGAAAGGAGGTTTTGTAAATTGTATCATCCAAGAATTGTTCATTCATGTAATGTACTGGAGGTTGCCCCCTCGAAGTGGCTTATTTCTAAGGCGTTGATATCTCTTTTCTTCTATTTTTGGAGCTAGCTTCACAACATTTGGTATCAGAGCTTTGGATTCTAGGGTTTCGCTGCTCCAAACAGGTCATCGTGTACATTTTCGCTTACAACTTTTTCTCTACGAAGCTTCAGAAGCTGAAATTTTTATTAGAGTAAGCCGAAATCTTGAGGAAGGTTGTATAAAAATTTCAGATCTTGGTTCGCAATATTTGAGGAGATATCATCTGTGGAAATTAGTATTGTTTCGTGCTCATAAACAGGTCATCGCGGAATTTGGCGCTTATAAATTTTGTTTACTTGGCGTTTAGGTCTGAAATTCATATGGTGCTAAGCTGAAACCTAAGGAAATTCGTCGTACCCTCAGAACTTGCCTGAAATATTTTTGGAGATATGATTTGTGGAAGGTAGTGCTTTTTCTCAGCTCCTGAATTTCATCTCAAAGAGGTGATCGTGGGAAAAGTTCAATAAGAGCTTCTCAAGATTGGGATTGGAGCATCATTAAAATTGGTCACAAGTACACAGCCTGTAGTTTCTTCGCTATCAATTTCAGAGACAAAGGACAAAACAGTGACACGTGGCAAGTCGTACAAGTTCGCTCTACTGAACCAATCCAGAATTAGGTCATTGTGGGAGACTGGACACAACTTTTTCTTGGAGCATCAAAATCAGGTCAGACCTGTGGCATTTGAAAGAAGCTTCAGAGGGCTACTACAGGGCTGAATTTCAGATATCGAAGATTTTCAAGCACAGAGATAATACAATTTCAATATCGACCTCCTCAAAGCTAGTAAAAGGTGTGTATTTGTTTTTCCGAATTGCATAAGTCTTGTTTGAAGAATCAAGTTGAATTGATTCCAAGGGCATATTGTAGAATATGTATCAATATTGGATTCCAAAATGGCCCCTAAAAAGAATTAAACACCCATTAAGCCTTCAGAAGGCTCTACCATGACTCATGAATATGAAGAATTGCAACATGATCTATCAAAATTACAAGAGCAAGTGCAACAAATTTCACTCTCGCAAAGAGAAAAAAAAAATGAAATGTAAGTTTTGAAGAAAGGCATGGAAGTGAAGATGGACGGTTTGAAGAAAGGCATGGAAGTGAATATGGACAGTTTGAAGAAATGCGTGGAAACTAAGATGAATGGTTTGGAAGCTAAGATGGATGGCATGGAAGTCGGCATGGAAGCTAAGATGGATGACATGAAGAATGATCTAAAAGCATACATGGAAGGCTTGATGACAAGCTTAAAACCAGAAATGATTCCTAATGGCGGAAATATAGGAGAAGAACCTCCCGATGAGAACAAAATAAATGTTAATCATGATTCCATAAACTCGAATGTTGGCGGAAAGAACCACCATATTCCAAAAATGGATATGAGGAAGTTTGATGGAAAGGATCCTGTAACATGGATACTACAGATGGAGCAATATTTTGATCTCCATAACGTGCAAAACACACAAAGGTACGCATTGCAACTTTACATTTAGAACAAAATACATTTGTATGGTATCGATGGCTTTGCTCCCGTAAAAAAATTGTCACTTGGTCAATTTTTACGGAGGAAATGATAGCACATTATGAGGATACAAAGAGCAACACCTTCTTTACCCAATTGATAAATCTCAAACAAAAGGGTTTAGTGGGGCAGCACATTGAGGACTTCCAAGAATTGAATATAAGGGTAACTGATCTTACAGAGGAACACAGGATTGATCTCTTCCTAGGCACTTTAAAGGATAACATCCAACATGAAGTTCGCGTTTTGGAACCTGATTCATTGGAGAAGGCATTCAGGTTGGCAAGAAAAGTTGAATGTAAAATTATGACGACAAGGAAGCCTACCACTCAATTCTATAAAGAAGGAAGTGTTGCTACGCCTAGATTTCCACAACCTACAAGGTTGACACCACAACGATTGGAAGAAAAAAGAGCAAAAGGGCTTTGCTACAGTTGTGATAGCAAATACACTAAAGGTCATAAGTGTGCTGAGAAGAAATTATTTTACATAGATTGTGAAGAAGAAGAAGAAAATGAACAAGAAGACGATATACACCAGGAACCACCCCTAGAAGATGAAGAAATGAATCCGACCATATCGTGTAATGCACTGGCAGGAATTACCACTCCTCAAACTCTCGAGATAGAAGGACATATAAAGAAGAAAAGGGTAATAGTGTTGATTGATTCAGGTAGCACCCATAATTTTATTCATTATAAGGTAGCCAAGGAATTAAATTGTTTCCTATACCCAGCACCAGAATGTCAAGTGATGGTTGCAAATGGAGGAACTATAAGTTGCTCTGGAAAATGCCATAATATCAAGCTAACCATGGGGGAATATGTATTGAATAGTCCAATGCTTTCCATTCCTATGGGAGGTGCTGATGTTGTACTAGCAGTACAATGGTTACAATCTTTGGGGACGGTAGCTTTTAATTTTCAAGAACTTTTCTTGAAATTTTTTTGAGAAGGAAAGGAAGTCGAATTATGGGGTATTGAAGGGAAGCCAGGAAGGATAATAAGCTCTAATGTCATGACAAAGCTTCTAAAGAAAGAACAACGAGGTGTAATTGCACAATTATGCTCACTAGAAGTTTCAACATCAAAATCATCTATTTCTGCAGATCTCCAACAAGTCTTGGACAATCATTCCAAGGTGTTTGAAACTCCCAAAGGACTCCCACCTATTCGTGATCATGATCATGCTATTCATTTGATTCCGGGAAGTGTTCCTCCAAACATCCGGCCTTATAGATATCCTTACTTCCAAAAGAGCGAAATTGAACGTATGATTGCAGAAATGTTAGAGGCGGGTATAATTCAACCTAGTCAAAGTTCTTTCTCTGCTCCTGTAGTATTGGTACACAAGAAGGATGGATCATGGCGAATGTGTGCGGATTATAGGGAGCTCAATAAGCTCACCATTAAAGACAAATTTCCCATTCCTGTGATTGATGAATTATTGGATGAATTACATGGAGCAATTTATTTACCAAGTTGGATCTTCGTTCAGGATATCATCAAATTAGAATGAAGACTGAAGATATTCCAAAAACAGCATTTCGAACTCATGAGGGTCATTAAGAATTTTTGGTCATGCCTTTTGGCCTTACCAATGCACCTTCTACATTTCAAGGGTTGATGAATTCCATTTTCAAACCCTTCCTTAGAAAATTTGTGCTAGTATTTTTTGATGATATACTAATCTACAGCAGGTCTTGGAAGGATCATGTTGAACATGTTGACAGGGTGCTCAAACTATTGCAAGAGAAACAATTATATGCAAAAAGTCCAAATGTTTCTTTGGAGTACAAGAGGTGGAATATCTGGGTCATATTGTATCTCACGAGGGTGTTAAAGTGGACCCTAACAAAATTAAAGCCATTAAGGAATGGAAAGTTCCCACAACCATAAAGCAGTTGCGAGGATTTCTCGGGTTAACGGGGTATTATCGCAAGTTTGTTAAGAATTATGGGAGAATAGCAGCACCTCTAACAACATTATTGAAGAAAGATGCATTTTCATGGACTCCTGAAGCAACTAAGGCCTTTGAACGTCTTAAAGAGGCAATGTGCCTAGCACCGGTCTTAGCTACACCAGACTGCACAAAAACCTTTATTGTGGAATGTGATGCCTCAGGAAATGGAATTGGTGCAGTTTTAATGCAGGAAGGAAGACCCATTGCTTTTGAAAGTCGTCCAATCAAAGGAAAGTATTTACGGAAACCTATTTATGAGAAGGAAATGTTAGCAATACTACATGCACTAAAGAAATGGCGAACTTACCTAATGGGAAGACACTTCAAGGTAAAAAATGATCATGATAGTCTTAAACACTTTTTGGAACAAAGACTATCGTCAGAAGAACATCAAAAATGGGTCACAAAGATGTTGGGTTATGACTTTGAAATAATCTACAAAAAAGGAAAGCTTAATGTTGTTGCAGATGCACTCTCAAGAAAGAATGAAGAGGTGGAGGCATTGCTTTGTGCCATTTCTATTATCCAACCAGATTGGATAACCGAAGCAAGAGATGAATGGAAGAAGGACAAAGATGTATGGACACTCATTCAAAAGTTGCAGCAAGATCCTAGTACATCTGATACATTTAGTTGGAAAAATGATTCCTTATGGTACAAAGATCGCTTATATCTATGTAAGAATTCCCAACTAAAACAAAAGATTCTTCTGGAATTGCACACTTCTCCTTTAGGAGGACACTCAGGATTTTTAAAAACTTACCACAGGGTGAAGAAAGAATTTTTTTGGGATGGCCTTAAATCTGATATTCGAAATTTTGTGGCGGAATGTTTGGTTTGCCAACGGAATAAAGTGGAAACAATTAAGACCCCGGGACTTCTACAACCTTTATCCATTCCAGGTCAACGTTGGGAGGAGATTTCAATGGATTTTATCACAGGTTTACCTAAGTCCGAAGGAAAGAGTGTCATCATGGTGGTAGTTGATAGACTTACCAAGTATGCACACTTTTGTGCATTATCTCATCCATTTAAAGCAAGTACGATTGCTACTACATTTATGGACAGAATTCAAAAGCTACATGGAAGCCCAAGGGTTATTGTGAGCGACAGAGATCCCATTTTTACTGGAAATTTTTGGACGGAGTTATTTTCTTGTTTGGGTACTCAATTAGCTCATAGCTCATCTTATCATCCTCAATCTGATGGTCAAACTGAGATAGTAAATAAATGTTTGGAAGGATTTCTTCGTTGTTTTGTATCTGATAAACAAACACAATGGGTCAAGTGGTTACCTCTTGCTGAATGGTGGTATAACACTTCCTTCCATACTGCGGCAAAAATGACCCCATTTATGGCACTTTATGGATATCATCCACCATCCATCACATCATCTTTAAGGGAAAATTCGAAGGTTCAAGCAGTGGAAGATCACATCGAGCATCGGCAAGAAGTTCTCCAACTCTTAAAGGATAACCTGAATTTGGCACAAAATCGAATGAAACAACAAGCAGATCAACATCGCAGCGAGAGAAGTTTTGATGTAGGAGATTGGGTATTTTTACGGCTACAACCATACAAACAAGTGTCCCTCAAGCAAGCTAAGAAGGATAATAAATTATCGCCAAAGTACTATGGTCCTTACAAGGTGTTGCAAAATATTGGTACTATGGCATACAAATTGGAGCTTCCTGCTTCTTCGCGAGTACATCCAGTGTTCCATGTTTCATGCTTAAAGAAGGTTATAGGTGAAAATCTTCCAGTTCAAACAGTATTGCCAGAACTTGATGGGGAAGGGAAGATCATATTGGAACCTGAAGCAGTCATAGAAAAAAGAACTCGACAACTACGGAATCGATCAATTTCAGAGTATCTCATCAAGTGGAAGAACTTACCCACTGAAGATTCTACATGGGAGGATGAGAATTTTATACGGAAGCACCCGAAGCTACTCAAGTGTTGAGGACAACACTTTTTTGAAGGAGAGGGGCATGTTAGGTCCCTATATCACTAGTATAGCCCCTTATTATTGTTAGTGTAAACCCCTTATTGTTATTATTGTACCCTTGTAACCCCCATTTTTGTTATTATTGTGCCCTTAAATTATTATTGTTAGGTCGGCTAGGATTACATTGTGGCCCACTAGGATTACATTATGGCCCCATGGACTCCTATATATAGAAAGGAGGTTTTGTGAATTGTATCATCCAAGAATTGTGCATTTATGTAATGTATTGGAGGTTGCCCCCTCGAAGTGGCTTATTTCTAAGGCGTTTATATCTCTTTTCTTCTACTTTTGAAGCTGGTTACACAACATATTGCCAGAACTTGATGGGGAAGGGAAAATCATATTTGAACCTGAAGCAGTCATGGAAAAAAGAACTCGACAACTACGGAATAGATCAATTTCAGAGTATCTCATCAAGTGGAAGAACTTACCCACTGAAGATTCTACATGGGAGGATGAGAATTTTATACAGAAGCACCCGGAGCTACTCAAGTGTTGAGGACAACACTTTTTTTGAAGGAGAGGGGCATGTTAGGTCCCTATATCACTAGTATAGTCCCTTATTATTGTTGGTGTAAACCCCTTATTGTTATTATTGTACCCTTGTAACCCCCATTTTGTTATTATTGTGCCCTTAAATTATTATTGTTAGGTCGGCTAGGATTACATTGTGGCCCACTAGGATTACATTATGGCCCCGTGGACTCCTATATATAGAAAGGAGGTTTTGTGAATTGTATCATCCAAGAATTGTTCATTTATGTAATGTATTGGAGGTTGCCCCCTCGAAGTGGCTTATTTCTAAGGCGTTCATATCTCTTTTCTTCTATTTTTGGAGCTGGTTACTCAACACTCCCAAGGTTCTCCTTTATGCTTCTCATCTGCAGTTGTCTTAGAGTTGCTTGATACCCTTATCTGAAGTTCACACAATGAATTTTATTTGTTGAATATAAGATTCATAGACAATGATGCATTGTGATTTTGCAGGTAGTGAACATGTTGTTTTTCATTATATCCCATACTTTGTCTCTCTTGTTTTTTCTCACAATTTTCCTTCATTGTTGTCAAAATTTATGCAGTCATTAGATTCATGATTTCTCTATGATAATCACATGATTTTTCCACTAGCTCAATTGCATTTTGCCACCTTACTGGAAAACTTCTTCTCTTCACTAATATCATGGCCTCTCTATAAAACTAAATTTATGTTATTACTTTGTATTTGCTTACAAAAGTTACATCTTGTGGAACTAATTTGCTCAAATTTATTGGAATCTATTGATTCCTTGTGTGTGTTTGTTGTTTCAATGTATTGATTCCTTTTGTGTGCTTGTTGTTTCAATGCAGATCTTTACCCTAGAATAGAAAACTCATCTCATAATTGCCTAATGCACTAAAAAGGAAAATAAATCCTTGTAGTATTCCAGTATCAATTTTGATAACATCATCAACTAAGTGATTTCTTTGCAAAGGAACTTGTTGAACAAAAGAAATGAGTTGCAGAAGAAGGGAAACTGCAAATTGAATTTCAAGCAAAAGAACTGGCACTCCTTTTATTTCTAATCTTGATGGTTGGGGGAATGTTAGAGTATGTTCTCTTTTGTTTCAAAGGCCTCTTTTTCACCTCCCAAAGTTGTTGATCAAATCATGACATCTCTTTCGCCATTGCTAATGTTGGCTCTAGGTTTCTTGAGATAAAACATATCATTTTGGACTCACCCATGCCAACTCATGGGCCTTGAAAGGCCCTTGTTCTAAGACCTATTTTTATTCATGTTGTTGCCTCTCTTGACAAGAACTTAGTGTAGGACTCAAATATTTGCACCTATTAACCTCATTGTTTCTCCTTTCATGGGTAAAATTAGGATTGATATATCTTTTCGACAATCTTCACCCTAAGGTTGTTTGTCACACTGATCCTACCGCAAGGACAACTTCACCCTCCTCTAAATTAGGACTTTCCTCTCCCTAGTCCTATGTATAGTTGGGTTGGTTCTACACAGAGTGATGGAAGAAATAAGATTTTTAATGATTTTGCACACGATGGTATATTTTGCATTTTGAAAAATATCTTACTATTTTTTTGGTGGTGTGCATAAGCTCGTTTATATTTTTGTTACGTGAGAATTTTTCTTATAAATGTGTCTATCTATTTTAGGTTGCTAGGTTAATGGCATGGTGATTTTATATATGTTAAGGAGATAATGTAAAAGTGGTTTTTCATCTACACAAGTATGGAGACTAAGTCAAAGTACGAGTAAATTATTGCACGTCTACAAAACCCTCACAATAGAGGTGGCATCACCCTTACAAGGGGAGTGATCAGCCTTAGAGGCTCAATGTTTCTTTGAAAATGATGTGGAGGACGTTCAAAACAAAAAAACCATCTTTGTTCACTTTTTACCCAATGTATAGCCTTAGGAGGTGGAACAACCTCTCAAGAAAGGTAAATAAGGAAAATAGGCTAACAAGTCCTCAAATCATGCTCTTTAGTCACCTCCACATTATCATACTTGCTTTGAGTGTCATGTCATTTCTTTGAGCTAGGAAGTCACTCAAATGACCCCTCCAAATAATCACATTTAAAAATAACCCTACAACTTTCATAAAGTGGTCGTGAGTGTGGTTGACCCTCATAATTGATAAAAATCAGCGCAAATTTTGACAAATAAGGGGGTTGCCCTCTAGTTTTCCATGTGGGATGTGTAGATGATGTCCACGTGTGTACAAATAGCCCATTTGTGCCTTGGAGGATGGGACCAATGCCTCAATAACAATGAGACTACTTTGAGAAATGTGAAAACGCATGAAAGAGTGCAACATCACCTCCTGGCCAAAGTGTTGTACATACATAAGAGAAGTGGTCCATGTGCAGTACAAAATAGGTGGGCTAAACTATTGGTATGACAACCTTTACATAAGAGAAACACCTTTATATAGCATATAAAATAAGTGGGTGGCTATGGGCTCTTGTAAATAATGTGTCCTCATAGATCCACATCACGATGCCTGAATGCCTACCCAAAACATGAATGTCTTGTTGAGAAATCTAGGGCATTATCATTAGGTGATTTCTCCTTGATTAGTAACTGCTTGTGAGCGTTTTTTCATTTCTTTAGATTAGTATCTTCTTCTTACTTAGGTTATTATTATTCTTCTTCATCAAACAACTACCAATGCATAAACAAAAATAGACAAGAGACACAAAATATAAGCCATGATCCAGGGCGAAAACCTCTCACTCTTTGAGAGGAAAACCCGCACAAATTCTTCTTATAGAGATTCCAATTGATGAATACCAAGACCAAGACCCTTGACCTATTAGCCACTCCATGAGAAATACACTAGCTCTCTTGACTGCCTTTCTTCTTCTTGACTCCTCTTCCATTACTGTCATTACTATCATCCTTGTCACTGTGTTGTTACCTCTGCAGTCTCATAATTGTCATAACACTGAGGTCTTCTTATGATATCGAGATCTTATCTTTGAGATGACATCAAACCTTTGACTGTAGCAGCACCAAGAGTGTAACATAGTACTAAGAATATAGAATCATCATGACTGAGATAGTCACTAAATTGTGATATCAATGCACTGTAGTGACACCGAATTACACCGAGATCCTTGTTGAACCCCAAAATTGTTTCTTTTTTACAACCCTCTTACACTCCATCCTCTTTTCTGACCCTAATAACTCTAATTGGGCATCAATTTACAAGGTTTATGGCATAGAAGGTACATAATTATCTTTTGTTTCATAAATGTAATTGTTATTTATTATTTAACTCAATATTTACATGAGCTACTGAATTACAACTATTTTACAACTAATCTCTGATTTTGCAGCGAAGTTGAAGGTTCGATGGGTTCCAAAGCTCCAGCCGAAGAACAAGGCATATGGGAAGCTGGAAAATAGCTAGCACAATGATTTGTACATATCCTCATAACTTGGATCGATAAGGAAAGCATCGTGGCAACTCAGTCAAAGCGAAAGTCAACCACCATGGAAGGCGAACTAGGCGAGTGAGAAATTAATGGATGCAAATATTCAGTGTCATGATTTGCTTCGCTGATAGCAAATCATGATAAAATCACGATATGTTATCTCTTTATGTTAATTTTAGCCATTTTCGAGTAGGGTAGGGCCATAATACTCTTAAACCGTTATGCGTAAGAGATTATAAATCTGTCTCTCGGCATGACAGTCACAGACTGGAATTATTGTTTGAAAAAATTTGTTTGTGAAAATACAAACTTTGTTTTCGTTTCATTCCTTTGTTGTATGATTTATGAATGTGTATTTAATCTTGTGAAGGTGTTGTGTTGACACTTCTCGCAGGAGGGACCCCTCGAGTTGTAAGGTTTTCATTATTTGTAGATAGCATTTCAATTATGTATTATTTGTAGCATTTCATTAGTCTATCTAACTACTTAAGTTTTGGTTTTTGAAGGAATGCTTAGGATTGTTTTTAGAGCATGATTGTTTAATCATTTTGTTGTAGAGTGAAGTCGAGATCTCTTGTGCACATGGACATAGTATAGATTGATCTAGATTTGCAATATAGTTTTTACACTATAGTTGTGTGAATATAATTTTAATGTGAATATAGAGTTAATCTTTCTTTATGTCAAAAGAAATTTAAATTTAGTTTCATTATCAAGTTTTCATTTCAAGCAAGTGATTTATTTCAAGAAAGAGTGAAGCAAGTGTGTGATTTTCTTTTGAGCAAGAGTGATATTTATTTCTACAAGTGTGATCTTTATTTTGAGCAAGTGTGATAGTTCCAGTGTAATCTTCCTTAGGCAAGTGTGATGATTTTATGGTGATTTTAGTTTGAAAATAATTCTTTTAAGCAATTGTGATCATTTTCATTTTAAGAATGACATTTATTTTCATAGTTAACATGTGTATCTCGATATCTCAATTTAACTTAGGAATTATTTGACTAATAAGGACTCTTAGCACATATAGTGCACATACATTTCATCAGTGTACTATCTCTGGTTGATAATTCATGTAAGTAACTTAACTCCAATTAAATCACCAAATATTTTGGCGTCGTTGCCAGAGAAGTGTATATAAGAGTCTTTTTCTTTTCGTTAAAAAAAATAAAAAATTAAATGATATGCATAAGGAAAGATATTCTAGAGGCAAATTTGTACGTAGAGGTAGGAGTTCAATTTCAACATCACCACTCACCCCACCAAGACCTTGTAGTGCCACACCATCCACTGAAACTCGTATTTCATCAATTGTAGGAAGACATAGACTTCCTGAGGTACTTAGATGTGAAATCCAACCTAGAGATTCACCAACTTCCTCTACTGAAGCCGTAGTAGAAGAAGAAGATCCTACATCCCCAATAGAAGGAGTAATAATTCTATCTTCAATTGGAGAACAACTTCTAGGACAATAACTGGAAATCCCTAGTGAAGAGGAATAAGAAACCTATTTTAACTTTCCATTAAGAGAAGAACCAGAGGAGGAACTGAAAAATCCAATTTTGGAACCTTATATTAACTTTCAAGAATCTACAGTGGTAGGAGAAGGGGAAGGAGAAGTACACAATGTGAATGGTGAACAACCTATGATTGGAGGTGGAAGAAGAGGTGGAAGAGGTGGAGGAAGAGGAAGAGGAGGTGGTAGAGGAGATCCATAACCTTTTGGATTTTCCATCTTTGATGAAGATACCACAACCACAATGAAAAATATCTCACCCTCTATCCTCCCTAATTTTCATGGATTAAGAAATGAGGATCATAAAACATTTCTCTTTGAGTTTGAAGTTTTGTGTAGATCCTATGACTACTTGCTTGATACTCAAAAGTTGAAATTGTTTCCAGCCACTCTTAAAGATGCAACGTTAGAATGGTTTATGGGATTGGGAACACATACCATAAGAACATGGGAGGAAATGAAATATGTGTTTTTAGAAAATTACAAATATTATTTTATGTCTCATAATCTTAAAGATGAAGTCTTCAAAAATGATACGAAAAGAGGATGAAAATCTTGAGGATTTGGTTGAAAGATTTGCTTACAATCTTAAAAGGGATAAAATGCATAATCTGGATAATGAAACTTTGAAAGCTCTTTTGCTAAAATCCATTAGAGATGAGTGGATAGATATTCTCAATTTAATGGGTAAAGGAGATGTTTCACAATTATAATTTAAAGACATTTGTGAACTTTGTACACATATTTCAAGAGGTAAGGCTAGGACTGAAAAAAAATCCAAGAGATCATGTTATGTCTAGGATTAATAAATCTACAGTTGGAACAATAAGTAGAGCATAAATAGGCAACTTGCTTGACAATTTCAAAACAAATATTTTGGGGAATCTTAGTAAACAAATATATACCATTAAAATAAAAAACAAGAAAAAGGCTAAAAATGTTGCATTATCTATCTTTTGTCCAAAATGCAGAAAGAAGCATGCCTTGAGAAAATGTCCTTCCATAGTAGGTATTAAAGTTGTTTATCAAGAGGAAGTAATACCAAATCAAATAGAACCTTTTTGTTTTATTGCTAAGAGACCATGGAAAAATCCACAATCAAATATGACTAAATGTTTCAACACTCGAACATATGCACAACCACCACAAAGTAATTGGATTGCACCCATGCCTTGGCAACCTTGGCCTCAATCATGGACACGAGGATGGAAAAATCCGTATGGCAAGTATCCTCAATACCCTCAATTTCAACAACCTTACCATGTTTTTCCACCACAATATTTTCCTCGATCTGTTCCACAAAATCCAGATCCATAACCTTCATTACCATTTCCACAAAAGTCAAATCAATTGCCTACTCGGCCACTTCCAAATCCAAATAATAAAATCTCACAACTTGTTTACAACGTAGAAGGGAAAAAATTCCAAATTTATACTATAACTCCATTAGATCTAAACAATGTTTAAATTAGATCTGGTAGAGTATTGGAAAAGAAGTCACCATCTGTTGTTATCCAAGAATCTGTGAAGGATGACCTCTTTGAGAAAGAGATATATCTTCATGAAGAGAAAGATACTCAAAACAAACCACCCATGTACATTCCGATGATACTCCAATAAACTGAACTCCCATTATAGAACAAATTTCAATTTCTCTTCAAAATCCACCTTTCCCTGAAAGATTGAAAATTGACAAAGGGGTAGAGAAACAGATTGTATTTCCGAATTACGACATGATAGATGAACTAAATAATGTTTGTATAAAAATTCATGTTACAAGCTATCAATGAAATACCAATATTTGCAAAGAAAATCCAGGAGTAAAGTATTAAGAAACCAGGAAGAAAAAGAAACGAAGTTAAAAGAATCCAGTTAGTTGGGAAAATTGCAGATATCATGATGGGAAAGACAATAGTTCAGAAATATTTAGATCGAGAAAGTCCCACTTTAAAAACACATATTAATGGTATTGACATTCCAAATACACGGATTGACTTAGGAGCAATTAGCAATATCATGAGTTAACAAACTATGGATCAATTAAAACTTCCTAATCTTCAATATAAACCCACATTGTTGCAATTAACAAACGAATATGTTACCGGACCTAATGGTGTATTAGAATATGTGTTTGTATCCTTAAATTCTTGGGAATATCCTGTTGACTTTGTGATCTTAACACCCAAGAATAACCTAGGAGGACATCCATTGATTCTAGGTAGACCATGGTTAGCTACAATTGATGCTTTTATAAGTTATAGATATGGTGATATGTTTATCTCTGGTGGAAGTTCAACAAATAAATTCACATTATATCCTTCTGCAAAAACAAAAATAGAAGTAGAAAGTGAAGAATGGATAGATGATAATGAAAACTTTGATATACAACAAATATTTTCTACTTCACAAATGGATGAAGAAAATCAGATTTTGAATTTAATGGAAAATAATGAATCTTCCTCATATTGTGAACAAAATCTAAGTTTTCAAGAACAATGTAATATTGAATATCTATCATCAGGCAAATGGCTTTACATTCTATGGAGAAATTTGGAAATTCTTTAATAGAAATTTTTCTCGGAAAAACTTTAAATATCAATGATAATCTGGAAGAATCTCAGAAGAAGGAATTAGTGAAGATGTTACAAGAACACTCCTATGCCTGTGCATGAGAATACACTAATATGAAAGGAATTGATCCTAACACTTTTGTGCACCATATCTATATTGAAGCAAATTCCAAACCAATATGACAACCCTGGAGGAGGATGAATCCAAACCTAAGGAAAATTGTTAAAGAATTACTACAAAAATTGTTAAATGTGAATTTCAATTATCCAATATCAGACATCCAGTGAGTCTCACCATTGGTAATTGTTCCAAAAATGAATGGAAAATGGAGAGTATCCATTTATTATAGGGAATTGCATAAATCTACTTAAAATTTCATTTTCCACTTCCTTTTATAGTTCAAGTCCATGATACGTTGGCGGGGAAACAAATATTTTTCATTATTGGATGGTTTTAGTGGATATAACAAAATCCAAGTGGCTCCAGAATATCAAGATAAAACAACCTTTACCTATCCATAGGGAACTTATGCTTACCGAGTAACTTCCTTTTGGGCTATGTAATGCACCAGCAACATTCCAAAGGACAATTCTAGGCATTTTTTCCTGATCTAATTCATGATTGTGTAGAATTTTACATGGATGCTTTTACTGTCTATGGAAACTCTTTTGAAGAAGCTCTTAAAAAATTTTAAATTTTTTTTATTAGGTGTAAAGAAACAAATCTCTCATTAAACTATGAAAAATGTGTTATGATTTTTACTAAAGGAATTGTTTTAGGCCACCAAATTTCAGGAGATGGAATCAAAGTGGATGCATCTAAAGTAGAAGTCATTTATAAATTATCAATTCCTACTTGTGAAAGGGATGTTATAAGTTTTCTTGGTTTTACTCGCTATTATAGAATATTTATATAAAATTTTACAACAATAGTCTCTCTACTTTTCAAATTGCATTAGAGAAATTTCGAATTCTAAAATGGGTCTCCTAAGAAAAATGTTCAACCAAAATAAACTTTATAATAACAAATAGGATTCAAGACGATGATGTCAACCAAGGGGGATGATTCACCATTTTTAGAGTAAAAAAGTAAAAATATTAAAAAATAATAAAATAATAAAACTATTTTTTCAACTCATATTTTCAACTTATCTCCCTAAGGTTTTTACTCAAATTTTGAGTGGAATTACTCTTTGGATGCAAAATTTAACTCCCCATCCAAGGATTACCCATGTTGCATACTTTCGATGGACCCTGCTACACGAAAAATGAGAAATACATGAAAAATGTGATTATTGCAATCACATTTTTCATGTATTTCTCATTTTTCGTGTAGCAGGGTTCATCAAAAATATGAAACATGGATACTCCTTGGATGAGGAATCAAATTATGCATCCAACGAGTGTTTTCGCCGAAATTTGAGTAAATCCATAGGGAGATAACTTGAAAATACGATATAAAAATATAGTTTTTTCTTTTTTCCCTCTAAAATTTGATAATGTAATATAATATTATTTTATTATTTCCACTATTATTTTAAAATTTCCTTAGGAAGCCCATTTTATACCTCAAAATTTCTCTAATTCTTACAAAATATTGTGAATTCATTTAGAATTTTGACTGCAAGAAAGATTTTGAAACATTGAAAGAAAATATTTCGCAAACACCTATTTTAAGAGGACCAAATCGGAAACTACCTTTTCACATTTCAATTGATGCATCAGATACATCTTTAGAGGTTGTATTAGGACATAAATATTTGACTCCTTATGCCATTTACTATACGATAAAAAATTTGACCCCTGCAGAGTTGAATTACACTGTAACAGAAAATGAGTTTTCAGTCGTTGTACATGCCATCAATAAATTCAGACATTATATCATTGGTTATGAAACCTTCATTCACACAGTTCATTCTGATATTAAATATTTAATAAAAAAGTCAATTACTAATGGCAGAATTACAAGATGGTTATTTTTATTACAAGAATTTAATATTAATATTTTGCAAAGACCCGGAAAGAAAAATACAGTTGTTGATTTTCTATCTAGAATCCAAAATGATAATAACGATATTCCTGTAGAAGGTAATTTTCCTGATGAATATATTTTTGTAGTATCTATTAAATCTCCTTAGTTTGCAGATGTTGCTAATAATTTGGCTACAGGGAAGTTACCATCATATTTGTCTCCTGGAGAGAAAAATAAGTTTATTCAAACTAATGCATCTTATTCATGGATAAATGAAGAATTGTACAAGATAGGACCAAACCCAATCATTCGAGGATGTATTAGAGAGGATGAAGTACCAGATATATTAAAAAAAATTCATGACGAACCATGTGGAGGAAATTTCCCTGATAAAAGAACTACTTATAAAGTTCTTCTCTGAGGATACTTGTCAGCCTAATTTAAGGGTATAAATTAGATCATCATTCTATCATTAATTTGGACATCATAAGCTTAGAAGCACCCCAAAATCTATGGTATAGAGATTGTTTCTAAAATGTTAACACGTAAATAATCTTGAGATCTTAAGAATTAATGTCAAGTAAACTTCAATCTCCCTTACAGGAGATAGATTCAAAAATCCTTCAATGAAAAAATTAATACCTTCAAATCATCAATTTCTTCAATGAAATAATTAATTAACTAAATTGAAACAATTCAATCATATGTAAGAAAAATGAGTGATATTTGACAAGTTTAGTTTATTGAAAATGAAAGGAATATTGAGCTCCCTTACAGGAGCTCAATTCACTATATTTCTTATCAAGCATATCAATAAATTTTTTTTCAAATAATACCAAAATAAATCAGAAACTTACTTAAAGAAATTACAGCAAACTGAAAACTATACCAAACACTGAGAAACTAGTGAACAAACTTGGCAATGAGGGCCCTCCATGCTTTGCTTGCACACTTTAAGTGAAGACCAGCTTAAAAGAACTTAGAACCCAAACTAGACATCATTCATTAAGAACAACAAAGATATAAGAAGCTTTGTAATCAACTCTCTTTACTAATTTGCAAAAATCTTCAAACTTATCATAGCATAGTAGATGTCTTACTCCTTCAAATGCCACATATTTATACAAGAGTTTTTGTAACAAATTAATTAAAAATATTCAAATGTATTTATGACAATCTTAAATAAATACTACAGGTTGAATTCATCCCTATTATGTCTAAAATTTGGGGGAAATCCCTAAAAATAAAAGACTGCCCAAATTTTATGCGTAAAACATGGGATTTTCTATATGATTGGCCTAGTTTGACCAGCGTTGACCAAGCACCTTTGTGAATGTTTTGAGGAGAAAAATAGGAGTTTCACCATCCTTGTATATTGAGGATTACCCAAAAACCTTTGGATTTCACCCAGATGTCCCGCACATATGAAAACGATGGAGCTATTACGGGAAGTTGCAACATCCCGTAATTACTACTAAAATTGTAATTTTAAAGCAAGGCTTTTTCAAAATTTAAATCATTAAAAATGAATGACATATGTACATGATTTGATTAATTTCAAAGGTTTAATGGATGAAAATGGAAGTGTAAAATGGAAAATGAAGGAAAAAATGGCTTATGTGGCATAGATAAAACACCAAAAAGTGATACCAACATTCCCCCGAGAGGAAGTCTTTACATGTCCTCACACACAAAAAAGTGTCCCTCTGTGTTTATCATTGTTCCTCTTATTCTTCCTCTTCCTCTTTTGCCTGCAATAAAATATCTACATTAGTTTGTGCCCCGTGGAGAACTTTTAGCCTTTGGTATTTTGTTTTTAGTGCCCTCTTTTGATGATACCACTTGTATGTCTATTTAGAAATTAAGACTCCTCTCACCTTCAACCTTTGATTTTTCCTTTTGAATTTCTCATTATATTTTTTAATTTCTTGGCTTTGAACTTTCAACCTTTCATTTTCCTTTTTTAAATACCTCTCAAGAACTTTCATCTCTTTGACAGTCTCCTTTAGTTTCTTGATTTTTTTATCTTTCTTTGAAATGGTTTTCTGTGTCATCTTTTCTAGAA
Source organism: Pinus albicaulis (assembly GCA_034641835.2). Lineage (NCBI taxonomy): Eukaryota > Viridiplantae > Streptophyta > Pinopsida > Pinales > Pinaceae > Pinus > Pinus albicaulis. The sequence continues at coordinate 99,315,853 of CM076579.1, read as the reverse complement.
TGATGGATTGAGGGTCATCCATTGGTACCTCATCTTTAATTTCCTCTTCTTTCCTTCCTCTTTCCTCTTGTTCCTCTAGAGCTTGCAAGTAATCATATTGGTATTGTTGTGGCTTATCATTTTCCTCCAAAGTTTTCCCTCTTTGAGCATGGGAGCATGTCTGGGAAAATTATAGACTTATAATTTGACAAACATAAATCATCAACCAGGAGTAGGTAAGCTTATGAGATGTTGCACAAAAAATATGCAGGATAATACCTTAAGTGCTTCTCTAATCAAAACCATACACACAAACATCTCCAATATCTATTTTCCTCATGAACACTTAGCAGCAAAGGCTACGGAGTTGATTTGATCAACCCTCTACAACACCTAATATTGCCGATGTCGATCAGAAAAAGATAAGGGACCAAGAAAACAACATTAAAACCAGTTATAACATTTCATAACATAGAGCAGAGCTTGATCAAATGACTTCAAACATATTTATCAAATAAACTTCACCATTTAACAAACATACATGTACTACTACAAATTAGAAAAAGAGAAATAACAGTTGTGCAATAACTCTGTCAATTTATGAGAAATAATGAAAGAAACACAAATTTGTAACTAATGGAGTTGTGAGAAAAGGGGGCACTCCCTTACTCACAACCTATTTTACTGCTAAATGATTTTACACAATAAGATCATCATAACATGTAATTTGTAATAATCTTGAAAAGTATTACAGTGATACAAAAGTCTGATATGTCCAACCTCCCTTGCAAATAAAACATAATAGTATTTATAAAAGTGTAGAGGCATACGCTTTCCCAAATTAGAAAAACTATCGTGCTACAACTGTTTACTAACAATAACTGGGAAGGACAAAAAAAATAGCTATGCTGAGTTTGATCCATGACTGAAAGCATGGATCAAACTGATTTCGTTGAGTTGCTAGAGCTTTTTCCCAATACGGCCATTGATGAGGGGACTGAAGATCTATGCGTTTTTGGTGATAGTTTCGACGCAACCAATAGGATAGTGTCCATGTAGGTGGATTTCCCAATAAAACCCATGTTCCCGTTCTACTTGAGAGTGGCTGGAACATACTCAACTGTTGATATTGCTATAGTAAATTTGGATGGTCACATGAAGTCCACGTCTATAGGAAATCGCAGAGTGTGTGTAGGAAATCAGTGAATCACATGTTGTCTACATGAGATCGTGGAGTTGCTTCGAAAAGTGATTAGTCTGCATAATATTTATTCAGTCGAACTTAAAATTGTAAATAATTTGATTAGGTAACATTTAGCTTCGAAAATACTTAAGAACAAAGTGAAATGATACTTTTTAAAATAATTTTCATACCTCATATCTCACAACATCTTTTTGGTCAAAACATGTGTAATATGGGAAAATGAGAGTGACTAAGGGTCAAAAAGAGTTCAAAAATGGGGGAAGCAAGGCCTTAGAACGTTATATAAAATGAGAAAAATTGGGACTTAACATCTCCCCCACACCTAGCTTCTTACATGTCCCTTATGAAAGAAATAATGTTGCAACTTCAGAAGGAAAATTCAATCTTTGCCCTGTGTTGCAGCTACTGTAGCCAAGTGATCTAATTGTGCCTTGTTGGACTCAACTTCTCGAACCTAACCCTGATATTCTTCTTTATTTTTCTGTAGGTGGTTGATCTGAGTCTGTTTCTTCTTCATGATTCGACATGCCTTCTTATGCCACTCATCAAACTCCTTCTGCATGCGTAGGTTGTTTTCCTTTCGAAGAACTCGTTTAGACATAGTGAGCTCAGTGATAATTTCCTCCATCTCCTTTCGGGACCGCTTTTTCATCGATGTTCCTTCCCCCTTATGTTTTCCTTGAGAGGATTGGGGCAAACTTGGCTCCTCCTACCCTTGGCAGTCTTCAATTGTCTTATCCCCACTTTCCTGTAGTTGTGGGCCTTGGAAAGATGCGGCCTCCCATTCTCCTTTGTTAATGAATTTAGCTACCTCAATATTCCTTTTCCCCTTTGACAAGTCTCAGGGCTTCTTATCCTTTCTATTAGCTTTAATTTGTGGTACCCCTTCCTCTGAAATTTCCTCTATTGCCAGCTTCACAGCCTAGCTTCTTGTAAAGTGCTTAGTAGGGGTAGAAGTACCCTTCGACTTGGGATTTTTCCCTATGGTTTCCCTAGTTACCACCACTTCCTCGTCTTTCTTGACCTCCTTTGTCAACTGAATACAGTTCCAGGGTTTCTTTCTCATCTTCTCTGCTAGTTCTGCCTCCTTGGTTCCTGATGAATCACGCTCCTTCTCATCATCCACGAAGTAATTCTCCAACAAGAATTCCTCCCATGTTTTTTTTCTTTTTTTTCTTTTTATGAAAAACCTCTGTCATGTTAATTTTTATCAGACCATGATGATAGAGGTTCTCCTCTATATGTGTTTCCCTCTCCTTGGCAGAAGTAGACCTTTTCAAAAAGGACATTCTAAGATAATATGGTAAATTAAAGGGCATGTCTCGGAAATGGCCAAGGAGACAGATGTGAAACAGAAAAGCTAGCCCAAAACGACCTTCACAGGTGATGTATTTCTGTAGGAAAAATAAGAGACGTCGGTACTTAATTTTAAGGTAATCCTGTGGAATTCCCTTGCTCCAATTCGAGTTTGCATGCTATTTTCTGAGGAAGGGTGCACAAATCTCGTTTTTGAATCATTGGTTATTGAACCAACCCTCCCATTCCTGTGGAATTCCACAAAATGGAGCTACTAGCTCCTTTGTCAATCTGAACTGAACATTTCCCACCTATGCCCTATCGCCATTTAGATTTAGGGAAAAATACTTCTTTACCTCTTAATTATGCCCGCTAAAATTCAGGAATAGAGGCATCCATCCTGACTTTAATAATCTTGGCTTACTTCGCGAGTCAACATTCAGTAATACATGACCCTGAGGTTTGAATTTGACAGCAGACCACATTCTCCACATAGCTAGGAGTGGGAGAGAGAAAATTTGATGCAGTTCACTGATATGCTTCTAAGAATAAGCAGAATAGTTTAAAACTCGACAAATACAAAGAAAGATTAATTTAGGAAATATTCGGGGTAATGAGGCAACTTTTGAGAAACGCATGACGTTATCATGATTGTCATCATGATCCGTCCTACGGGATTAATGTTGGAAAGAAAACCAAGGACATGTAAAAATAATAATGATCGGGAATGGAACTCATGTTATGACACAATGATTCATAGTCGCTTTCTTCCACTATGGTGGCCATGACTCATAATTATGCAAATTCAAAATTTTCGAACCATTACCTTTTTACCTTAAGTATTCTGACGCCAACCGTACCTACTTGGTCATACCTTACAACGGTCTAGTACTTGGGCGATGACTACACTTGCCTTGAAATAATATCCCACCTTGAAACCATGTCATATGCAAAGTTGTATAGTTACATGGTCTCAACTAATGACGAAGATGATCAGTACTTGCCAGATTTTTTTTAAGATAATTCTCTGTCTGAAATTCATTCTTCTGAAAATAAGTGGTGTTGTTTCCAGAAATGAACCGCTGAACTTTTCTATAAGAAATCCTTCTGCAGGAACCTGTATTTTCCCATTTTTGTATAGTTCACTGCACATGAATGTAGTTTCTCATGTCAAATGTGCAATGATCTCGTTGGATTACTATCAATTAAGGTGAGTTGTTAACCAACGCAAGGTCCATCACCATTAATGAGAGTGAGGACCAAGGTACATCTGATGCATCCTATCAGGTATTAATATATGAATTGTTGTTGAACCCCCTGTAGAATCCAACAATAAAGGAGCCATGATGAATCCCTATTCCTGTTGACGAGGTGGCATGTCATTAAGGTATACAAGCTTCAAGGCACCACAAGTCTCTAATCTCGAACCTAGATAATTTTCTAATGTCGATGGGCCAAGATTGTTGGAAGGAGGACCTTAAGAGATCCCACATTAGTCCAACACGAAAAATCCAAAAATTAACTGAAAAATAGAATTTATTGAGGGGAACCCAAAGGATCTACTGAACTGTGATTTTAACGAGCCTAGGGAAGTTCATTATCGTGAGATTTCAATTTTAGAGAGTCTAAAATACTGAAAAATAAGACTCCAAGGGGGCTCCTTTTCCATAACTATTCCATTAGGCCCAGAAAAAGGAATAAACATGTACCCAATAGACATTCCTCTCATGGTTTACTGAGCACGAGAAGGAAAAAATTGAGCTCAGTGAATTGGAAGGAAATCAAGAAGAGGTAGTGAAAGGAATGACTCCCTCTCCCACCATTTCCAGCTCTTTCTTCTTCATAATCTCTTCCACAAATTCCTCCTTAAATTGGGGTTTCTAATAAAGCTTGAGTCTGTGCCCATTCACCAAGAAGGTAACATTCCCATCATCAATTTTTTTAACCCAAATAGATCCATTATCAAAAAAATTCTCAATTTCATAGGGGCCCAGCCAATGTTTGTTAAATTTCCCCTTAAAATTCTTAAATTTTGAATCAAATAACAATACCCAATCTCCTCTTTGAACTGCTTTTTCTTAGTGTATCTGTCGTTCCATTCAGCCCATTGTTGTTGGATCAGATCAATATGATGAAAATAATCTTGCCTAATCTCATCTAACTCATTGAGCTACAGGATTCTCTATAGTTGTGCCTCATTAAGGTATATGCCCAAATCTGCTGCCATCTTAAAAGTTTTGATCTAAAATTTAATTGGCAGTAAAACTTTTTTTCCATACATCAATTCATACAGAGAGAAGCCAATGGTGTTCCTCCATGTGATCCTATATGCCCACAATTCCTCAGGAAGTTGATCAGACCAATCCTTCTTATGTAATTGCATTGTCTTTGTTAGGGTTATTTCCAACACCTTATTTGTTGATTCCACTTGCCCATTGGCCTGTGGATGGTAAGGGGTGGACTTCCAATGAGTAATCTGGTATTTCTATACAATTCCCTGCACAAGATTTGATGCAAACTGAGTACCCTAATTAGTAACTATTTCCCTTGGTACCCCAAATCTTACAAAAATATCAGAAAAAAAGAAATTCTACCATTGTTTTCTCCGTTGCTCTAGGTAGTGCCCTTGCTTCCACCCACTTCGTAACATAATTCATACAAACCAAAATATACTTCTTACCTTTGGACATAGGATTTATGGGACCTACAAAATCAAGAGCCCACCTTTCGAATGGTTCTACGAGAACTTGTGGCAGCAAAGGCATTTCATCTACTTGAACAGGTCGCCCTATTCTCTAGAAGCTATCACATTTACACAGATACTCCTTTGCATATTTGAAAAGACTTGGCCAATAGTAACCTGGGCAAAGGATCTTATAGGGTGTCTGCTTATCTGCAAAATTTCCTCCATAGGGTTCATCATGACAAGCTCTCAAGGTATCATAGATCTCATCCTCTCTGACACACCTGCGAATAATCAAATCATATCCGGTGAAAAATAGATCTCCCTTAATCCAATATTAATCAACACTTTTTTCTAACAACTCTCCTTTTTTGAATAGATGAAAAGTAGGGTGGAAACTTTCCTGTAGCAAGGTAATTGGCCATGACTGCAAACCAAGGTGTTTTGATAGAAATAGAAAACAAATTCTCATTGAGAAAGATCTCATTAAGAGGAACATCCTCACCTCCATGGTTGAGCATAGATAGGAAATCAACTACCTAATTTTCTTTTACCTGCATGTCCAATACTGTGTTGTCAAATTCCTGCAGAAGAAAAAGCCACCTAGTGATCCTGCCATTAGTGACTAGTTTATTCATGCGATATCAAATAGCAGAATGATCAGTGCGTAAAAAAAAATTGTAAACAGTGATGTAATGTATAAACTTGTTAATAACATAATTTGCAGCAAGGAATTCGTTCTCAGTTACAATGTAATTCAGTTTTGCTAGAGTTCAATTTTTACTAACAAAATAGATAGCATGGGTTACAATATTTTCCTTTTCACCCAACCGCTCCTATGGCTAAATGAGAGGCATCAGTGGAAATGTGAAAGGGAAATTTCCAATCTGGACCTCTCAAGATAGGTGGTGAAGAAAGATTTTCCTTGAGTGTATCAAATGTAGCTTGACACTCATCACTCCAATGAAATTCAAATTCTTTAGTCAATAATTTAAACAATGGAGAGGCTACCTTTTTAAAATTCTAAACAAACTTTCTGCAGTAGCCTGCATGTCCAAGGAAACACCGAACTCCCTTTTGACTGGTTGGTATAGGTTTCTTTACAATTACTTCGATCTTAGCCATATCAACTTTAATTCCTGCAACAGAAACATGAGGACCAAAAACAATACCCTCAATCATAATCATAAAAAAAAATTCATTACTCAATGAAAGATTAATTTCTCTACATCTCTGCAAAAATTTCTTACGATTATGTAAAGCTTCTTCAAAAGTATCACCCATTACTGTAAAATCATCCATATAGACATTTACACAATCATGCAAAATGTCAGAGAAAATACCAAGGATCGCCCTTTGAAATGTGGCTAGTGCATTGCCTAAACCAAATGGTAGTACCTTATATGCATAGGTACCCCATGGACATGTGAATGTTGTCTTCTCCTGGTCCTCTAGAGCTATCCTAATTTGATTGTACCTTCTGAACCCATATAGGAAGGAAAAATAATTCTTCCCTTATAAAGTGTCCAGTACTTGGTTTATAAAAGGCAAGGGAAAGTGATCTTTTAAGGTAGCTTTGTTTAGTTCCCTGTAATCTACACACACTCGCCATTTACCGTTATTTTTAGGGATGATAACCAGTGGAGATACCCATTGAATGTATGAGATAGGATAGTTGAACCCTACATTTAAAAATTTATGTAGTTCATTCTTTAAAATTTCTCTTAAAACGGGGTTCATCCTCCTTTGTGGTTGTCTCACGGGCCTAGCATTTCCTTCTATATAGATATGATGAATGCATGTATCTAGGTGAATACCCCTCATGTCTTTATATTCCCAAGAAAAAGTATCTAAAAAGTCTTTCAATGCCTAAATTAATTGTTTCTCCTGTTCGGAGGTTAAGGGAGAATTGATGTTTAAAGTTTTTCCAGGAAAAATTTCAATTACCTTACCTCGACATTTAGTCATTGAATATGAAGGGAATGTAGACTATGTTGAGAATTTGGAGGGCTGTAGGTTAATACAATTTCTCTTCTTGATAATTACTTGTGATCTTACTTGTAATACTTATGTCTTCTCTTCTTTTAGTTTAGTTAGTCTTTCATCAAGTCAATTATCAAATGGCACAAGACACAAAAGTTAGGCTCCTAGAGCCAGGGAAAAAACTCCCTCTTGGAGAGGAAAACCCACGAGAAATTCTTCTTATAGACTTTCAGATGACAAGTACCATGACCAAGACTCAGACCCTTGACACTTGTATGCCTCCAAGACCTTTTCATTGCTTCTTCATTCACTTCTTTAAGCTGATCCTTCTTTTCTACACCAACCTACACCGTTTTGCACTTTTCTACACCAGGACTAGAGAGCTCGGTCTCTAACTGTATTTCCCTACTCTGGTTGTATGTGATCCTTACTTAGATATCAACACCTTGTTATAGAATGTCCTGTGCACACCTTGCACCTTCACTTCACCTTGTTGGCTGGTCTTCAACGTACACACATATCTTGTTTCCTTTTCGATGAATAGTCCACCCTTTTCATACTCTAATGATACCCTTACTTGTGTTGCATGACTTCACTGAGCACACTTATTATACTTAGCACTTCACAGTCTTGTAACTACTAAACACAGTCCTGTAACTTTGCATATATATAAAAGATTTAATTTTTATTACTTCGATGTTCCACCTCTAATTTTGCACTTTGTTTCTATCCTGACCTTCACATTAAATCACAGAATTGTTCCTGAAGTCACCGCATATTTTGTTGCTGAGATTTTGTCCGAAAATCTCAGAGTCGATTTCTGTTCTTTCATAGTTCTGCGCAACATAGTGGGCTATTTATAGTGGTCAGGCCCTATAATAAGTTGACTTGACTATGAAGAGATGTGATGGTTTGTGAGCCGACTCTACTTGCTGTTTATAGGCCGACTTGTAGAGGTGTTCTTCCAACGTATTGTTAGCTGCCTTGAGGAGTATTTACATCAAGTAGTATCATCATTCTTGAGTCATGTATTCAAGCTTATTTGACAAGGTCCTGAGGCATGCCATCATTGAATTTACTTCATATACATGACTATATTTATGACAAGATGAAAAATCCTTAAAAGACATCAAGAAGACGTCTTTTGACTTATAATAAAAATCATTGCTCATGAAACCCATGAAGCAAGATTAAAAAAAATACATTTTATTATCTTTGTCTTCTTCTTTATATAAATACATAATTACATATTCAACATGAAGACCGACCTATTTACACTTTTCAACACTCCCTCTTAACTAGGAAGGTATTCATACAGGTACATGGTCAATTTCAAACTGAAGAATATCATAAGAAGAATTGAATTGGTAATCACATCTGTATAGCATCATATCAACCAGCATTGTCCTAGTGCAAGGCCTTGACTAACAACCCCATATCTCAATGAGACAATGGGCTACAACGCTGGCAAGACACATGACTAATAGACACCATAGTCATTGTCTCTTCAAGGTACATACCCCACCTAGGTGTTCCCAGAGTATGACCTTCTTGGACTATTCTTCTCTTGGGTAGCCAGCCCTCAAAGAATATCAGTCCACGACTACTCTTACCTTGAATGCCCTATCTCATTCTCAAAGAGTATCGGATGCCATATTATTACCCAATCCTCCGTTATGTCTTCTAGGTGAAGACCAGAATGATGTGTCTATCCATTCTCTTCACATGGAATTCACTAAGACTGACGACTGTTAGTCTTGGTCTAGTGCATGACACATGTAATAGAGAATCACATACGTCACTCCCTCTTAACATAGGAAGGACATACTTCAAGTTTCTTCCAAGCAAGAAACTTACCACTAGGCTCCTCATCAACTAGGGTCCTATAGCAGCAATCCAACTACTCATGAAGAATTCCTCCCCTCGATGTCATGGTTTTTGATAATGAGTAGTCTTCAACTTTTGGCTTCATAGGGCACAGATCATCCATCACTTTCAGTCACGAGTCATGTCCACTATTAGAAATTGATTCATCATTCTTTCTCATCTAGTCCACCGTTATGCCATGCTTCTTTCCTTCGAATCATCTCCAGGGATCATACATCCTTTCTCATGATTAGCATCCCTGCACAAATTCATCCAGATAAACATATACATATGAAATTTTAGAAAAAAAGTTACCTTAGTGATGATATTTCACCATGACATCTTCCTATAGGCATCGACATCCTTCATACAGATTGACACATCTCCTAGTGATATGTTTTTCCAAGGGTCTTCTTCTTTACCAGAGTTCCGTCAGATTCTACATATCTTTCGAGGAGATCTCCTAGTCACATCTTCTTGGCCTCTGGATGATAACTGCCTCTTAACATGGTTGCATTTCATGATCTCTTCATTTTTTCACATTCTCCATCCCCAGGAACTTACAACCTTTCTAGTTTCTCGTTCATATACAACCACCTCATATTCCATGAGGACATATTATGTTGATTTCATTTGTCTGTGCACTGAGAGATACTCCTCCATAGATCATACTTCTAAATACATAAGTTCATTACCTGCAACCACATGACATGACTTCACAACATCTAATGTTAGCATATAAATATATATATACCTCATACCCTTTTCCCTTGAGTCATAATGTAGAAATTTTCTCAAGAATGAAGAGCTTCATTCTCTTGGCTTGCTCCATAAATATGTCATCACATTCTAGAAATTTGTTTCCATGATGACCCTTGCTCTTGATGATTTCTTTCCATTAGTAATTTTATCAGAGAGATTTTCTCGGAGTTGATTCACCAAGAGCTCCTGTCATGCTTTCATCATGCTGCTACACTGCTTCCTATCATATAACCAATGGAAATCACTTAAAGAAGAAGATGATCTCAATCATAGTGGAGATCCCTTGCTTCTTCTTTCTTATCAGGCTCTTTCCTCATATGGGCTTCTTCCCTATTTCTTTTTTCCTTTTTCAGATTAATGAAAATTTCCAATTTTAATGCCCAAGTTCATCATATCCAAGGCATCGTGCTTCGTCCACTTTTCTTCTTTTACTCTGAGGACCAAAAATTACTGAATTTTCCTTCTTCCTGGACATGGCTGCAAAGGCTTGATTCCTTTACTTGATCCTATAAAAGCTTTGGCTTTCAATCTTGTTTCCTCTATTTATATAGAGACCCTAAATCGTGGAATGGTGTGACTTCTATCTTCTTGTTTGATTCTGAAGTGAAACTTTCCCATTCTTCTCATAGAGATTTTAGCACCACTGTAGTCTTATCCTATTTCCTGTAGTTGATCAGAGAGATTTCTTCTCCTGCAATACTCACAGAGAATAGCTCTACTAATTTCTTATATAATCCTTTTGATGATTTTAGCTTTGGTACATAGGAGATGATAGAGTATTTTTTGGATTATATAATAATCCTTTGGGCTCTTATATCTCCCTTCATGAATTTGGCATGACTTGATTGTCCTTGTCTTCTATGGAAAGTTTGAAACCCCAAATAGTTCATTTCTTTCTTTTCAAAGGATACATTTTAATAGATTCATATAAATTCATAGATATACTTACTTGAGTAGATGATTTTCTTCTTCTATCAGCTTGATTACTTTGAATATGGTCGAAGCTTCCTTTGAATGGTGATTGATGAGGATATTCTGCTGCTTCCTTGAAAGATCAAGGATGATAGGTAACTTGCCTTGAAGCTTTTGATGGAAATACTTTGAGATAGCAATGATCTGTTAGCACATTTTAAGATGGTTCCATAATATTGCCTTATTTCTTTCACTGTGGAAGATTGACCTTTCTTCTAATCAAATCCTTGCTTTGATACCCTCCATGAAATCTGATCCTTGAGTGTCTCTATGCCCTTTCTAGCACCTTAGCTCTGATACCATGCTGAGAATTTGGAGGGCTACAGGTTAATACAAATTCTCTTCTTGATAATTACTTGTGATCTTACTTGTAATACTTATGTCTTCTCTTCTTTTAGTTTGGTTAGTCTTTCATCAAGTCAATTATCAAATGGCACAAGACAAAAAAGTTAGGCTCTTAGAGCCAGGGAAAAAAACTCTCCCTCTTGGAGAGGAAAACCCACGAGAAATTATTCTTATAGAATTTCAGATGACAAGTACCATGACCAAGACTCAGACCCTTAACCCTTGTATGCCTCCAAGACCTTGTCACTGCTTCTTCATTCACTTCTTTAAGTTGATCCTTCTTTTTTGCATTGTCTTGCACTTTTCTACACCAGGACTAGAGAGCTCAGTATCTAATTGTATTTCCCTACTCCGGATGTATGTTATCCTTACTTAGATATCAGTGCCTTGTTATAGAATGTCCTGTGCACACCTTGCACCTTCACTTCACCTTGCTGGCTGGTCTTCAACGTACACACATATCTTGTTTCCTTTTTTATGAACAATCCACCATTTTCATACTATAATGCTACCCTTACTTGCGCTGCATTACTTAACTGAGCACACTTATTATACTTAGCACTTCACAATCCTGTAACTACTAAACACAGTCCTGTAACTTCGCATATATATAACAGATTTACTTTTGATTACTTTGATGTTCCACCTCTAATTTTTCACTTTGTTTTTGTCTTGACCTTCACATTCAATCACATAATTGTTCCTGAAGTCACCGCATATTTTTTTTCTGAGATTTTGTCTGAAAATCTCAAAGTCGATTTCTGTTATGTCACAATTCTGCGCAGCACAATGGGCTATTTATAGTGGTCAGGCCCTATAATAAGCCGACCTGACCATGAGGAGATGTGACGGTTTGTGAGCCAACTCTGCTTGTTGTTTATAAGCTGACTTGTAGAGGAGTTCTTCCAATGTATTGCTGGCTACCTTGAGGAGTATTTACATCAAGTAATATCATCATTCTTGAGTCATGTCTTCAAGCTTATTTGACAAGGTCCTTGGGCATACCATCATTGACTTTACTTCATATACATGACTATATTTATGACAAGATGACAAATCCTTAAAAGACATCAAGAAGACGTCTTTTGACTTATAATAAAAATCCTTGCTCATGAAACCCATGAAGCAAGCTTAACAAAAATACATTTTATTATCTTTGACTTCTTCTTTACATAAATACATAATTACATAGTCAAAATGAAGACCGACCTAGTTACACTTTTCAACAGACAAGAGGGTTGAATGTAATTAAACTGTTGTACCATGTTCATAAGAGTTCTATATGTCAGTAATGATATCTATATTATGACTAGGCTGCCCTTCCAAATGCCGTGAAAAATCAGGGTTAGAAATATAACAATTTATAATCTTTTCCTTTGTATTTTTCTTCAGGCTCGTGGCTTGGGCTATTGTCAAAAGTGGCTAGGTACATTCTGAATTATGTTCTTATTCTTCAACCCAATGAGTATTTTATGATCTTGGTAGGGTTTTAGCAGGGGGTATAAATTGATATGCTTAGTTTCAGCCCCATGAGTGATGGTCATGTTTCCAAACCTACACCTTATGTAGGAATCTATCGTGGCTAACCAAGGCCTCCCCAAGATCAAAGGATGCCCTCCCATGTTGGTTTTAGGTTGAAGAACATAAACGTCTGCAGGGTACTCCCAGGAATCCAATGAAATGACAATGTCTTATAATACACCCTCTAGCTTTACCTTAGACCTGTCTACTAATTCTAACATGGTAGGAGTAGGAAGTAAGTCAAAAGATCCTATGTGAGAGAAAGTTTCCATTGTCATCACATTAATGGCTGCACCTAAATTGATTAGAGTGTTTCTTATTAGATGCCCATTGATAAAGGTGGTAACCACAGGGATTCCAGTGTCTGCATATTTCTCAATGGAAAATTTGGTGGACATAAGGCTTGCAAGTTTCCCACATAATTTAATTGTGGAGGATTATTTATTTTGTATCCTTGGTTTCTTGGTACATAGTTCCCTCAATTTTTTAGCATAAATCAGGATATCCCGAATTTCTTGCAGTAACAAGATCTTAGTGCATACATTTCTCAGTTCAGACACGAGATCAAACTCAAGTTGTTTTATCTTCATCTCCAACCTCTCTGGAAAAGGAGGCTAGACAATATGATATGAGAAAGTTTATTGTGACTTTGAGGTGGTTTGTTCTAATGGTTCTGGCATGTTTTCTACTTCAGGTGTGTCTGGAGTTTCTTCCTCTATAATCACTTCAATTTTTCCAGGCTGAGTCACCACTTTTCATGATCTTAGTTTAATTTTCTGCAACGACACAGGAAATTCCTGCAGCAAAGGAATATAAATTTCCTGTAGAGGCTGTGGTGCAATACAATAGGTAGAAAAAGTGGGATACGTGACCACTCCAATATTGTGAGCATATTGGATGGTTTTATCATTGGGGTTGGATACTGGGTGGATAGGAAGTTATGTGGGATGAGGTTGATTTGGTGGGGAATGAAACTGAAGTTGTTGTTGTTGTGGCTGAATCATTTGTTGCAGTATGGGTTGTGGTGAACAGAATTCCTGAGATGAAAAATTATATGCAGCAGGGTAAGAAAAGTTCCTCTTCCAATGTTTTTGTGGAGGCTAGGGCTTCCAGGGCATTGGAATATTCCACATCTGATTTTGAGTATAAGGAATTTGAAAATGTTTTTGTGACATACATGTAGGATGTGGTTGCCATGGTTTTTGAGGTGCCATTGTATAGAGTGCATTGACAACTCCCTAATCTGCTATATATGCTGCCTTAATCTTTGGAAGAGAAGGACATTGATCAGTAGAATGATCAGCCTCACGAATTCAATATACCTCTATATTGTTTGCAGGATATTCCCTTAAGGGAATTTTCTTTCAGAATTTGGAGTAGAACAAAGCCACAACCTTCTCCACTTCCTCATGTTTCTTCTTAGCCTACAAAACATCCAATTGTGAAGACAAAGTTATAAGAATATCAGTATTAAAATTTTCAAATAAATTACCCATTTCAGCTTTAGTTACTCTAGCTCTGGCAATTGGTTTGATGATCCTGGAAGAAGTGTCTCTTGATCCTCCTCCAAATTTATAATTTCCCCTTGAATAATATCGACACAACTCACACACATCATCATAACTCAGTTTTGATATATCACGTACCCCCATCATGTTCAAAACCTCCAGAAATTTCGGTCTGATTGCCTTGAGAAAAATTGTTCTCTTGGTCTCTTTACTTAGTTGATTCATCTTGGATCTCTATAGATTGTATTGAAATGTTTCCACCAGGTTCTCAAGACTCTCCCCTTCCTTCAGAGTCATGCAAAAAATTTCTTCTCTAATGTCCCTAGTTTTACAATAATCTTGATACTTCTTGAGGAACGCCTTCTTCATTTCATCCCAGGTTGCAATGGAGCTTGAGCCCAACCCCATAAACCACCTGAGATCTACTTCCTTTAATGTATAAGGAAACAAATTCAGCTTTTGAGCATTGGAATAATATTCATAGCTTCTACACAATATATCAAATTTGAATAAGAAGGCATCAGGATCTTCACTACAGATACCATGAAAGTAAATCAAGGCTGAGGGATGAATGTTTTTCATCTGGGTAGATCCCCCAGTCTCCTTGATAGGAAATTCAAATGTGACCATTTCCTCTTCCTTCTCATTATATTTCCCATATATATTTCTAGTACCCTCTAGATGAGCCATATCGGACCAGGAGAGAGTAGGACCTTTGTAAACTACAGAATCTTCAGAGCCAATGGTCTGGAATTCTGGTTCTTGAATATGATTGACGAGGAATTTCTCTTTAGGCTGACCATTGAGCAGAGATGTTGACTTCCTTGTAAGAGGAGTTTCTAAATGGGTAGCAACAAAAGATTTTTTGATAGAATATTCTGCTATGGAAGTATTAATCTACTTAGGATCAAATACTAAGCTCTTTTCAGGACTACGGACCTCCTGTTCATATTCTTCTTCCATTTTTGCCTTGTTCCTTACAAAATTCCTTTTTCTTTCAAGTTTATTAGTGGACGAAGTGGTGCTTACACCACCACCAAAAACATTTGAGAATATTAGACCCTATTAATATATTATTCAAACAAATTCAAAAACTTCTACTAGCCTAATAATCAAGACATGGCTTTGGCGAATTATGATCTCTATAGGTATGTAGACCTTATCCTAAGTCTTACCACTTTTACTCCCCCAGCCCTGAAGATCTCAAACAATAAGAAATAATTTTAAAACACTTTCAGTATCATCCCTTAGCATCTCCCTGACAACGATGCCAAAATGTTTGGGAAAATTATAGACTTATAATTTGATAGACATAAATCATCAACTAGAGGTAGGTAAGCTTATGATATGTTGCGTAAAATATATGCAGGCTAATACCTTAAGTGCTTCTCTAATAAAAACCATACACACATATGACTCCAATATCTCTTTTCCTCATCAACACTCAGAAGCAAAGACTATGGAGCGGATTTGATCATCCCTCTACAACACCTAAGATTATTGATGTCAATCAGAAAAAGCTAAGGGACCAAGTAAACAACAATAAAATCAATTATAACATTTCATAACATAAACCAAAGCTTGATTAAATGAATTCAAACATATTTATCAAATAAGATTCACCATTTAACCATCATACATGTACTACTACAAATTAGAAAAACATAAATAATAATTGTGCAATAACTCTATCATTTCATGATAAATAATAAAAGAAAAACAAATCTGTAACTAATGGAGTTGTGAGAAAAGGAGGCCCTCCCTTACTCACAACCCCTTTTACTACTAAAGGAGTTTACGCAATAAGATCAACAGAACATGTAATTTTGTATAAATTTGGAAAAGTATTACAGTGATAAAGTCTGATATGTCCAACCTCCCTTGCAAATAAAACATAATAGTATTTATACAAGTACATAGATATAAAATTGCCCGAATTAGAACAACTATCATGTTGCAACTGTTTACTAACAATAACTGGGAAGGAAAACAAAAATAGCTATGCTGAGTTTGATCCATGACTGAAAGCATGGATCAAACTGATTTCGTTGATTTGCTAGATATTTTTCCCAATACGACCATCGATGAGAGGATTGAAGATCTGGGCGGTTTCGGTGACAATTTCGGGGCAACCAATAGGACTGCGTCCATGTAGGTGGATTCCTTAATAAAGCCTATTTTCCTGTTCTACTTGAGACTGACTGGAACTAACTCAACTATCGATGTTGCTGTAGGAAATCTAGACGTTATAGGAAATCCACGTCTACAGGAAATCGTGGAGTGTCTGCAAGAAATCAACGAATCACAAGCTGTCTACAGGAGAACGTGTAGCTGCTTTGGAAAGTGATTAGTCTGTGTAATATTTAGTTCAGTCGAACTTGAAATTATATATAATTCAATTAGGTAATATTTAGCTTCGAAAATACTTAAGAACAAAGTGAAATGATACTTTTTAAAATAATTTGCATACCTCAAAGCTCATAGCACCCTTTTGGTCAAATGGCATATGTAATATGGAACAATGAGAGTGACTAAGGGTCAAAAAGAGTTCAAAAAGGGGGGAAGAAAGGCCTTAGAATGTTATAAAAAATGAGCAAAATATGGACTCAGCAGAGCGTTTTCTATATTTCCTTTCATAGGTATGGAAACTTTTGTCTTTTTTCTTTCAGTTTCTCTTCTTCTCTGATCATACTCCTTGTTCTTCTTTTCTCCAAGGGCATTTTTGATCTAGTTTCCCTTGGAAGGACTTCTTCTTCTTCACCATCATCACTTGGAATAAAAATGTACTCCTATGAATCATTTTTCTCCTTTTCAAAGTCATTATTTGCTATGAACTGATTCCAAGGAAAAATTTATTTTTGAAGTTCATTCACAATAACCATTTTAATTAGTCCATAATGATAAAGGCTTTTCTTTGGATTGCTATTTTGTTTCTGTACCCCATTTTCCATTTTAGTGAGACTTTGCAGTAAATAATAAGGCATATTAATTATGCAATCTCCCTTCAAATGTTGTAAAAGCTTGATATGGTACAAATAAATTATGCTGAGCATTCCTTCACGTGTAATGAATTTTTCAATGATGTATGCCATTCCATCCCATGGAGGCATGAGCCAGCTCCTAGAAATTCTTTTTTTCCAGTTAATTGTTGACACTCTAGACCTGCAAATAAATGGTGTCCATGATTCTTCTTTCCACTGTTTAGTTTTGAAATACCTTTCTCCTTTCCGAGGGAGGCCAGTAACTTGTGCCATTACATCCTCTGATAATTTGATAGCAAGGCCTCCTACAATGACCTTTTGTCTTCCAAATGATGTTGCAAATTCTAGACATGCCTTCTTATTATACCCATTGAATTTATTTAAAAATGAAGTCCAATGATTTGCTTCTAAAATATCTAAACATTATTGATGTACTATGGCCCTATAAAACTGTTATGGTTCAGTCCTAGACACCATTTTGAAACAAAACACAATTCCCTTCTTGATTGTCCCTTCTAAAAGCTCTTTTATGGAAAACTCTATTTTGGAAATTTTCACTGTGTTTTTCTTCTTTGTTGAACATGAAATAACAAAAATAAACTTTAATTTTTTCAATTTCAGATATAATTTGTGCTCAAAAAGTTCATAAAAATAGTTTTTGAATACCTGTTGAAGCAATCTCTGTGCCAATAATTCTAAAAAGTAGCTTTGAAAACTTCTTTGTGCTCATAATTTTAGTTTTCTAGTGTTCCCTAGTTCATAATTTATTGTGAAAAATTTGTTTGAAATACCTCCCAAATCCCTCATTGAAACCTTAATTTTTTTATTTTATTTCAAGGGTCTCACATTTAATTTTGGCTAATAGAATCTTGATATCTATGGTCGATGCTGCTTGCTGTTGAGAATTTGGAGGGTTAATGATTAATACAAATTCTCTTCTTGATAATTACTTGTGAGCTTGCTTGTGTGACTTAAATATTTTCTTCTTTAGCTTATTTAATCTTTCATCAAGTTAATTATCAAAGTACATGAGACATATAAATTAGAAAAACCTCTCCCTCTTGGAGAGGAAAACCCACGAGAAATTCTTCTTATAGATCTTCAAATGACAAGCACCATGAGCCAGAGTTAGACTCTTGACCTATATTTGCATCCAAGACCTTGTCCTTATTTCTTTGATGTTCTTCAATGTTGATATTTCCTTCTTTCATCAACTTGCATTGTTCCACACTAGCACTTCAGTTGCTTGAGATTTATATAAGCTGAAGTTAGGAAAGTAAATCACAGATTTACTTTCTTACCTTTCTCCCACTTATTGATCTCTTCTTCTTCTCTTTGATGACCATTGTTCCAACTCTATACAAATATCACCTCGATCAATAGCTTCACTTTTAAAATACACCGAAAACATCTTTAGATAAGTTTGTACTTCAATGCTTCCCTTGAACTAAAATAAATCCACACTTCAATGCTGCCCTTGAACTCAAACCGTCATGTTGTAACTTCCACTCTTAATTTGGCACACAACCCACATTTCCTTTTTCTAGACTGTAGTACCTTTTGAGATAACACTTGGAATTACGTACCTTAAACAATTATGAAGCTCGTCCAAAATGCCCGCATTTCTATTTCGGAATACCATAGTGATTTATTACACTAAGATACCATGAGGATGTATCTTAGACAGACTTGAATCTTATAAACCATACGCACTGAACTTCCTTTCAGTAATCTGCAAACTATTACAGGTAGTCCGCACTTATACTTAAAGAAATCCACATATATATCTATATCTATATATATATATATATATATATATATATATATATATATATATATATATATATATATATATATATATATATATATATTTTTTTTTTTTTTTAATTTTTTTTTTTAATTTTTTTTTTTTTTTCAGAAAGAAAAAAACGTTGTTTTATATTATGGAAAATAAAAACATTACATAATACAACATAAGAAGTGAAGGGAGTAATCACTTCCAAATTATGAAACATTGCTTCTAAAACAAAAAATATTGTGATCTGGCAAAGCATACCCATCACATGAGACTCATAATCCAGCAAGGAGTCGATGATAATGTCTAAAAAAATCCCCCAAATTCCACTTGGAAATGTAGCATGGAGAGAAAAGAGAAACATATACATATCATGGGGACAGTCCCACACCTTAGAAGTGAACCCATATCCACCAAATCGAAAAAACAGAAGTGGAGGATCAAACAAATCTGTAGATATGAACCCACAACATTCACGACAACAAGAACCACTTCTTCGATAAGCCAAAAACGTCTCTCGGCTTTACCGTAGCAGCATATGAATAGGGGCATATAGATGAGCCATAAAACACCTGATAGAATCATATAAATCCATCTGCAAATAACTATTCTCCCATGCCACATGATCGGAAAGAGAGAGCGAAAATCATTTGGAGACCCGAGGGGGGTCACAAGCTCTATCCACCTTGGGATCATCAGCTAAAAGAATAGGGACCTCCCAGAGGTCAAGAAGTTCATCCCGGAAGAGAGATTTTGTGTTCGGCCTCCCTCTGAAGTGTCTAGATGCAAACTTCATTTTTTTCCTCACCGTGATATTGCAACCCGAAGCCGGCGAGATGACAATATCAAGATTCCTAGGGATATTCTCAAAAATAGTGAGGGCAACCAAGTCAAGGTTCGGGTTGTTTAAAAGGGATTCGACATCACATCCAAAAGTATTTATAGGTGATTCCAATGAGATCCCATTCGAAATATTATGTGGGGAGGGAGGAGGGTGGGAAGGGGATGGGGGTGTATATAAAGAAGCCGTTGTGGGGCATGTTTGATGGTGGTCAACTATAGCAGAAGAGAATTTAGGTGAGTCCGGCAAGTTCACCTTTTCGGTATTAAGTAGAGAGGGAGAAGAAGGAAGAGGAGATGCATTTTCTAGGGGCGGCATTGAAGGGGAGATATATAATGGCGTAGGGATGAGAGAGGTTTGATGGTGGTCAGCAAGAGCAGTAGAGGCATGTGGCATTTTATCCATCCTCATGATTGTCGATCCAAGGTTTACTTCGAATTCTAATTGCATGGGCAAACCAGAATTCACCGGGGGAGAAAAAACATTGTTGTTTTTAGAAAATGTAGGAGCCATCAACTCCTTGTCTGGTGGAGTTAACTCCGCAAATTGTGCATTAATATTAGATGACAAATCAATAACATAATACACAAGAGAAGAATTACTTGATGGGAGGACATTTCGATGATCCTTAGGATTCAACTCGCCATTAGCACCATTTGATATTTGATTTCCCCTACGGGGCCTCCAATGCAGCCGAGGGCAGTTTCCCTTCAAATTTCTAGTGCCATGACAAACCAGGCAGCGGAAAGGAATGCCCCAATAATCCACCCTTTGCCTATGTCTTCTTGTGCCCCAGATGAGATCAACATCCGTGGGCAGACCGCTAGAGAAGACCATTTCGACTAATATCCAGGCAATGCGTTTGTCAGTGGCACCCAGAATACTTGGGTCGATGTATCTCGTGCATCCAATGGAGTTTCCAATGGCCCTTAATGCTTTGTCCGTCCAGAATTCCAACGGAAGGCCCGAGAGCTTTACCCACACTGACCTATTCTTTGGAGCCTCCAATATTGGATTAAAACCGAGGTACCAGGGCAGAAGTTGCAGGAAACTCTTTCCACATACCCATGTCTTGTTAACAATCAAGACAACATCTTTTTCATTCATAAAATGAATACTATACCAATTATTTAGGAGCAAACTGACCTTCGGAGCATATCCCACAATTGGAGTCCAAACATTCTTAACCCATTCCAACATATCAAACACATGACCATCAGCAAACATCCAGCGCCCGATGAGTGCACGCTTTTGCAAACTAATGACTCGTCCACATAGATCGTCATGTTCCAGCACCACTTCTTTGATGTCCACAATAGGCTTGAAGCATGCCAATCGAACCTTTTTCAACTTGTGTCTGCCTCTGCGAGTCAACCCACCATTGGGCCCATTCAGATTCCTTCCAACAGGTTTTTCTTGTTGACTCGCTTGAAAACCTGGAGGCGCGATGATGGATTGAGCAATAATGGAAGCATCCAGCTCGAAATCCAATTGCGCTGATTGTGCATCAACCCCCGTGGCGCTCATCATGGCTATATGGCGGACGTGTCGAAAGAAAAGCGCAACCTGGCATAGTTCAGCTTGTCACTTGGTTAGTCCTGAAGCTGATATTTTGAAACCAAATCACACAGATGAAAATTGTTGGACCAACAGTCGACTATTGTCAGAAAGGAGTTGGACGGACTGTTAAGGAGAACTCCAAAAAAAACAGATATTGTAGGATGACCTTTTCAGAGCTTCCGTGAAGACTGTAACAGGCCTGACAGATATCCCGGTAGTCGAAGATACAACAATGCATAAAGGAAGGTGAGAGATTTAATACACCGCTACTTCTCACACCGATGCGCAATTAAGAGAAGAGACCCAACGTACAGGCGAAATCACTGTATACGCAGGGGAGAAAACTATAGAATTGATTACATAGCCATTTCAGATCTCAAAACAGCTATATTCAAAGAAGTGCGACATATGGAGAATAATGCCATAAATGTAGATGATCTGCCTGTATGAGAAAGGACAGGATTATATGACGCCACGGTCTTTCTAACTCCAGAATATTACTCCAGTTCCCGACGTCATTTAAGAAATTCCTTTTCTGTATCTGTGCGAGATCTAAATAAGGACATGGAAATATTACTTCATTAATATCTCTGGGGATGTAACTAATGCCTTCCGCCGGAAAACTTTTGAAATTTTTCCACCGATGATTCTGGTAAGGAAACACTCGCCACCGGAAATCACCAAAAATCCCGCTCAGAGAACCAGAGCTAACACTTCACAGCAACAGCAGCAGACACATCCTTATGATTCCGGTAAGGAAACACTCGCCACTAGAATTCACCAGAAATCCCGCTCAGAAAACCAGAGCTTACATTTCACAGCAGCAACAGCAGACACATCCTTAACAAGTCCACTATCTGTGGCATATCTGCAAGCCACAGTCCTGACATGGCCAGATGACGATTCTAAGGAGGAAACTCAGTTGTCACATATGAGAGCCGAACCCTAGACCTTTCCGGCACAGCTGGAATTAGAACCTTGAAACCCAACCTCAATCTCAAAGAAGAATCCCTTTATAACCTGAAAACAAAGATTTCAGCAAAGTTGAAACATATGCATGGAGTCTAGATTACACAAGGAAACTCACACCTAGATCTTGTTGGCTCGAAATCTACTACATACTGTTTTGACTTGCTTCTAAAACTGTGCAACCTGATTCCATAAAAAGAAAGCACTGCACATTGCACATTGAACAGTCACAGAGATGCTGTGAGTGCTTCCTCCCCCAAACCGCCATGCTCTCTCCTCT
Organism: Pinus albicaulis; assembly: GCA_034641835.2. Lineage (NCBI taxonomy): Eukaryota > Viridiplantae > Streptophyta > Pinopsida > Pinales > Pinaceae > Pinus > Pinus albicaulis. The sequence continues at coordinate 99,293,308 of CM076579.1, read as the reverse complement.
CAGGCATTTCCTTTCTGTGTAATCACTCTCTTAGGAAATCCATCCTTGAATCCAGAAGATAATTGTGGCCCTTTCATCCATAGAAGATTGTACCCAAACGAGGACAAACTTCGGTTCTTTTCTAAAGCTCGAAAGAAATCCACATTTCTATCTCTCACTGAAATTCGCAATATTGTCCAAAGTAATCTGAACGGTTATCCCTTTAAATCATCTGCACTATTCATCTTTTTCCTCCATCGTTATCTCTGTAATTGTATTTTGAATATCCGCAATTGATTAGCATTGAATCCACATTTCTTACCTTGCCTCAAATGATCCGCAGCTTTTGTGTTTATATAGGATGACATTCACTTAATTTAGGTCAACCATACCTCTTACTATTAGGATGACTTGTATGATGTAGGAAGGCCGACTTGATACATTAATATAACATTTCTTCCAGTGTTTGAGTGAGGGTTAATGAGAGCTAATCTTCCATAGTTTCTGGACTTGGTCTTGGAGAATTTCTAGATCCTTCATATATGACACTTATTACATTTTTATCTAGAAGACAAAACCCTAAATAGACATCAAGAAGAATTCTATTTAACCTATAACAAAATCTTGCTCATGACACCCATGAGGCAACCCATGAGGGAAGTAAAAAATATATTTTATTATCTTTGTCTTCTTATTTACAGAAAAATACATAATTACATAGTCAATATGAAGACCGACCTATTTACACTTTTCAACACATGGAAATCGACAACTGGATTTATAGAGATTTTGATAGAGAATTTTCCACAAAAAATTATTGTTTCCCTTATTCTGGCAGATAAATGAGGCTTACCTCTTTCAACGCACAAAAAAATACTTCTTAAGTGATTTTATGCTTTAATGGCTCCACCACGGGCTCGTATCCAACTTCTGTGCACTTAGTTTCAGGCATTCACGAGTTCAGTTTCAGGCAACAAGCATTCATACATTACTACGTTCCACTCCAGACAGGATCTCAACATATAAGCATTCATTTTTGGTCATCGATTTTCAGAACATGATTGCATTTCTCTCTAGTGTGAACTGCATCCTCAAATAGCATTTAACAATAACTCTCTCGACATACAACAACATTCAACCATAACAGACTCGACACTATACTCTCAACAACCATTTTAAATTTCATTTGACTCGACACTCTACTCTCAGCACTAAAACACATTACGGACTCCTTCTTAGGCATCATTTTAAATTTCATTTGAAAGTCGTTTTTTAATTTCATATGACTTGTCTCCTTTAGAAATTTTTTTCTTGTAAATAATTGGTTTGATGAGGAATGAAAAATGGCAAGGAGAACCTTGAAAAAGATAGGGAAGGAGAATATGAATGTAAATTTATATAAGAATACACTAAAAAGGAAAAAAGACGAGTTCATGCAAATAAGGCGAGAAGAGTTAATATATCTAGGCAAGAATAACCCAAAAAATTTCTAGCAGGAACTTCAACCAAGGAAGAAAAAAATCGAAAATAATATTACAACTATTCGATTGTTTGAATATGCAAGACAACTCTATGAGAAAGAATCAGAGGTTGAGCCTCCCTCGAGGTTCAACACAACTAGAAAGCTCTTCACATTATAGTGGGTGGAGATTGGAATTAAAAAGCTGAAAATAGGAAAGGCAAAAGACTTGGTTGAACTTCAAGCAAAGTATCTAAAATGGGGAAGGAACACTCTTGCACTGCACATCATGGAAATATTCAACAACATCATTCAACAAGGATTCCCAAGAGTCTGGACAACTAGCCTAGCAATACCCCTTTTTAAAAGTGGAGACATTAATAATTTGTCCAATTATAGAACCATTATGATCAATTATTTGTTTGAAAATATTTTCGGAAGCATGGTAGAAAATAGAATCAGTAAGTGGGCAGAAGTAAAAGAAAAGAGGGCAAAAGGATAAGAAGGTTTTAGGCCAAATCATTCTACATTGGATCACGACATCACGTTGAGACACATTATTGAAAAGTTTTGGGGGATAAAGAAGAAGTATTCTGTTGTTTTGTTGACTTCAAAAAGACATTTGACACAGTCGCTAGAGATAAGTTGTGGCATAGAATGGAAGAACTTGAAATTCCTTTGCATTATAGAGCTGTTATCCATAGACTTTATGAAGAGGTGAAAGTAAAAAGTAGAACCTCAACCAGTATTTCAAAAAGCTTTAGAAGTGACATTGGAGTCAAGCAAGGTTTCCCTCTATCCCCTACTCTTTTTGGGTTATATATTGATGTTGATGAGGTAAATCCCCTCTGCGGATAGAGGCGATCCCTACTAGCCCAGCAGGGGTCTAGCAACAAATAAACAATGTCATGACGCAGGTCCCTAATTACGAATGAAAAAGCTGGAGATAAGAGCCTACCTGGATCCCAACGCTAGGATCTGAAGAAGAAGCGTCCCCGTTCCTCAAGCTTGGCAGATCACAATCCTTCCACGATCTCCGCGGATGAACACCTGCACATGGAAGAAACGAACAGATACAAGCGTAGAAACCAGCATACGTAACTAAACGTCAGTCAGAAAGGACATTACTCACATTAACATGATGGAAAACGGAGTGGAACCATAATCATAATCATCTATTAAATAACCAGCGAAGAAAGATTACAACCAAGTTCTGACGTCGCGGTCTCCTTCGGACGGGTCTCCAGTAGTCCACGTCTCGCAAAGCTTGCCAAGGAAAGGGAAGACCTCTCCAGAGTCTCGTGACAATGTTCTCCTTACTTGAGTCAGCCTTAAGGGAAAGAGAGGGTGCTTTACAACACAAAGGCTCTTGGGAATATGGAGATTCAGAGCTTAGGCACTTCAAGACTAGCTTGCCATTGATTTGAGCAAGCTTTTATAGATGGGGAAGGAGGAGTTGGGATCCCTATTATTATGGGATTGGCCCTATCAACAAGGAAGGTTCCATGGGATGTGGCAAAACCACTTCCCTCCATAGAACTCCCGCAACCAACCTCCCAACTCAAGATAGGTGATGGTTTATGAATTTGTTAGAACTCAACTTCCGCCATCCTTATTTAAAAAACAACTCCCAAATTGGGTGGCGCGACTACGGCTCTATGACAGAGCGCCAAGTGGCGCGACCCCTTTGCATTAATTTCCCCATTGGCGCGAGTACTGAACTGCTTGCCCGCGCCAATGCTAAAAGGGCTGTTTTTATGACTTTTGCAAGGAGATGTCTCAAGGGCAAATAAAGCTCATGTTCAGAGGGATGCATTGATGATGTTTTCAAGGCATGACAATGTCCACAGGTCACAGAATGGGTCCTCCATTGTGCGGGATGGGGAATGGTAAGGACGGTGACAAATTACTGTGTAACAGATGCCCCCTAAAGTATGAGGCCCGGGAGGGAGAGGGGTGAAATGCTTTACGAGAACATGTCCAACTGAAGGCCCGCCGTCGGAAAACCTGCGCAGAAAGATACAACTGATATCTCAAGTACATGATGTATAAGTGGTATGGGCGCAGCCATCCGAAACAGAGTATGCTATAATCCGGATCCAGGGTATGGGCGCAGCCATCCAACTAAGATCAAACAAATAGACTCAGGTATGGTCGCAGCCATCCAATCAATGAGTCATGTACATAATGATAATAATCCACAATCGCAGCCTGGATTATAACAGACACAATCCAGGGTCTTGCGCTCCATCTCGACCCAAACAAGTACAAGTTCGAGCATGTGAATATGTGAGCTGATGTCGAACATGCAAGAACATCGTCTGATTACCAGCCAATGATGAAAGCTGTTAACAGATGCGAGAGAAACCACCAATAATGACAATGGTTCTCAAGGTACTACAGGTACAATCTACGGCGTGTGAATAAATGAGTTGATGTCGAACACCCGCAGAATCACTCGATCGGAGGTCAATGATGTAAACCTCACGTCGAATGCGAGTCCATACATAATGAGCTGATGTCGACAGGAAGTGACCTTGATCGAAGGTGGGCCATAATGATTCCCACATCATCGACACGAGACAGAGGAACATGATGTTTTGTTGTGAATCAAGATCGTATGAGAAACAGAGGAAGGTTGATATTTGCAGAGGCCAACTTCTCTTGAACACATGAACGGCACGACAGTGGACTTGGCATTATTTGACATCAACGGATCAGAGGTCATGGTGACGAGGCAGTGAACAGATGAGAGGTCAAAAGAGATTACCCAAACCCATGGAGGCAAAGTGAAGCAACAAGATGAGATGTCCCCAACCCGACACGAATGCAGACAAGTGCCATGTTCAAGAGCGACATACTGCCGACGACAACGACGATGGTTCCATTTTTCCCCACCATTTCTGGCGAGTACCCCAATTATTTTTAATAACAAGCTTGAAAGGGATAGCATATGCTTGCAATATAAGTCCGCCCTTCGGGCGAATCCATCCTAGTGCATTTAACGAGTCCTAGGAAGGAGGAACTCGGAGAACGTCATTTCGACTAGATCCGATGTCATCGGGGTTTAACGAGTCTGACAAAGGAAGAACTCGGCGTCTTTTCATGTTTAGAGAGTTTGAAAAGACAGCGGAAAAGAAAACTCCACAGGTCCCTTTTCGTAAATAGTTCCCCGGATCCGAAAAGGTAGAAAACAATATCCGGGAAAACCTCCTAGTCGCGATAGGCTAGGGTATTCCTTTTTCGTAATCAATCCATCCCAGCCCGAAAAAGGGTTAAACTTATACTGGGTGGATGTCGATTCGTGTCCATTTTAACGAGATCGAAACGAAAAGGGCCTCGACAATCTTTTCATATTTAGAGAGTCAGAAAAGAGCTGAAAGATGACTCCAGAGTGAATTTTTCGTGTATTTACCGAGTCCGAAAAAGTATAAAATACAACTCGTTTCCATCTTTTAAGTCGCAAAAAACCTGTTGCTGCACATACCAAGCAAGCGTAAAATCCATTTTTGACATAACATATGCAAATATTTGATAAAAATAACTTTTTAAAACTCATTTAATGTCGAAAAAGTTATAAATATGTCTAATTGGTAAAAATAAAATTACTTTTACTATTTACCTTGGTAGAAAACAACAGTGGTCCATTTGGAGCAGAAACTTTCGTCGACGATTGCGACCAATCCAGGAAACCATTCAGCTTCTCGTCTGTCACAGGTAAGAGGCGCTCCTTTGCTCTTCATTTCCATACATTTTTTAATGATTTTCCCTTAGAAATCAACTTTGTGTGGCCACTTTTAAAATTTTAGGGCCGGGCCCATTGGCGCGGGTATCGGGCACGGACCCGCGCCAATGAGCTCATTTTAATAAAGGGCTCGTGCCACCTGGCGCGACTGTTAGCAAAACAGCCGCGCCAGCGGCCGAAACTAAATTTCGCCTAAAATTTTGGTATTTACACCAAATTACTTGAAATTTGAAGCTCACCAAAGATCTAATCAGGGGTTTTTGACCATATGAATGCAGGTAACCACTCAAAATGGCAATCGAATGGAAGGAACGAGAGCACGGAGACGAGGATGAAGAGGCCATGCAAAGCCAAGCTTGCATGAACGCTCTAAGAGACTGTGGATTGAAAAAGTTCTTCCTCGCGCCATGTTTACGAGCTCAGCCCGAGCTCCTCCAATATCTAATCAGCATCTGGGATGAAAATGAACAAGTGTTCAGGCTACGAGACCAGGTGTTAGAATTGGAGTTCACTGACATTTATTTCATTACTGGATTGTCCCGCAGAGGTCCAATCCCTGTACTGACCGGGAGCAGACCATCCGGGGAAAAGATGGAACAGGTAATGGCACGAGTGTGCCGAGGGGCACAAACAGGATCAGGAAGCAAGAAGGTATACATCTCCACCATCCCTGATCTAGCACTGAGAGTAGTTCTCCACACCATTACGCGGGCTGCTGGGTCGCAGGCTCCGCACGAGGCCACGAAGACTCAACTCCTGTTAGCCTCAGAATGCATGGGTCCCCTACTGTTCAACTGGGCAGAAGCGGTAACCATCAACATGAAAAGGCAGCTCACAAAGTGCAAACAGGGGAAACTGAAGCAGTTCGGGTATGGTTCCATCTTGGTATCGTTCATTCTGGAACGCATACCAATCTTCCAGGGCCAAGGGGCCGCAGTGGCGAGTCCGATACCATGAGAGCCACGAATGGCTCGCTAGGCAGCACTGATGCCCAGATCTGGAGGTGGCCAACAGATGTCCTGGAGGCCAGAGTTCTTTAGGTGGCTACGGCGCCAACTGATCGTCGTGGAAGATTGGCCCTATTCGGGAACTGACTTTACCGGGGACCCAGATCTCCCACTACCAGAAGGAGATGACTGGGACGAGGAGCTGGGTAAGACCTCATATTTTGATTTTATGTTTATATGTTTTTTTTTTGTTAATACACATTCGTCTTAACACAATTATATATGCATGCAGATGTAGGACCTGAGAGACCAGCCGGGATGTCTCCAATCTCCCGAAGGACACAACTCGCCCCTGAGATCCAGGGGGAAGGCACCGGAGGAGAGGAACTGATCCAGAACCTCGAGGGGATTGCCCATGGGATCCCCGACTATGCCCGGCTAGCAGACGTACCGATGGCATACCAGCGCCACACGGTGGGAGTTCCGAACCGGATCCACCGAATCCTGAGGCGCCTAGTGCGTGCAGTGACGTGCTATCATGAGCACCATGCGGATTAGTCCTTAGGGTTTATGCCACACCTATTTTTGAGAGACACAGTGTCTCAGGATGTACTAAGACGATTATGTATATTTTTTGAGTTTTGTGATGCACACTATGCAAACATTTCGACACATATATATACATGTGGCTATTTCGGATGGATCTTTCTTTACATGTGATAATGTTTTTATATGTCATGTGAATGTCTAATACAAATGTAATCTAATGTATCAGTTACATAACAAACGACCCAATGCGAAATGCATTCACACAATGCATCTAATCACACATTTCATTTTTACGCAAGCTTAAAAGCACACATGAACACACACATATGCAAACTATGCTTGAAATAAGGAAGACGGGCATGCCCCCCAGCATGATGTCTCAATTCGAGGTGCATGCCCCCCAAGCTTCAGTCCATTGAAAATGGAGTGAAGGTTCAAAACAAAAAGTCGAATTGAACATGCTTGTGTTTCATTATTTTAACGAGGTTGACACACTTAAAAGAACTGTCCTCAAACAACTTGTTTCATTGTTTTAGGAGCTCGACACAAGTGGAGGAACTATGCTCCGGCGATCTTGTTTCATTTTTTAAGGAGCTTGACATAAGACAACGAACTATGCTCCGACAACCTGGTTTCATTTTTTAAAGAGCTTGACACAGGTGGAAACCGTGCTCTAACCGACTTACATCAAAAAGAACCAGAAGGCGGTGCTTCCAAGAGTTCCACTCCTGATGGAAGGGAAACACCCTGGAAGTCAGGACCCAATGCCCCCAGCACATTATGCACAACGGCATCATCAATGAGCACAGGCACGGGGTAAGTAGCCACATAGTTGACCTGCGGTGGGGCAGAGACAACAGGTGGATAAAAACCAGGAGGGGGTGATGGCGGACCAGTTGCCACATTAGGACCAAAGAATGACAGCTGATCAATGGTCACGATCCTTCCTTCATGCGGAAAACAGGCCACACGAAAGAGGGAGGAGACGAGCGCTCCCATGGCATAGGTGTAATCGCGCCCCAGGAGTAGATGAAAATCCAAGGGGCCTGGAACGACCATCACATCCATATGGACGGTTTTCCCTCCCAAAGTAATTGGTAACCTTGGAAGGATCCCCAACGGTTGACTCGTCCTTCTATTGAATGACAACAGATTCTGCGTAACAGGCGCAAGCGGTGGTGAACCGAAAGCTTGCCAGGTAGTTGAAGACAGAATACTAACAGAGGCACCTTCGTCTATAATGGTGCTGGGTACAACCAGACCAAGAGCCTATACTGTGATCTCGAAAGGCACATAAGACGGAAGGCGAAATCATGCAAATCGATTCCAGTCAAAGGAAGCGACCAAACTACTCGGAGGGGCTACCATCGAGATGCGAAGGTCTTCCCCTGATGTTACGGAAGCAGAAGCCTCCCCCATGACCTCCATCTCGAAGGCGGGAGGAATATCCTTCGTAGCCTCCATCATGGGAGGCGGAGGAGGAGCTTCTTGAAGCACAGGGACAGGAGAATCTTTCTCCAAGTCTGAAGAATCTGAAGAAATCAGAAGGACATGGGGGGTGTGAGGTCCACTCTCGATAGAAAAGACCTGGTGCACCGTGGACGGGGCCAGTTCAACCGATCCTACGACCAATGGTTGGTCAGGGACGGATTCGTAAATTTGAATTTCTGGGGGAGTGGGATCGACCAAGGATAACTCTTGACCAATCATTAGATCAGCTGGCGGAGGACTCAAAGAAATCCGATTATAACCAGGTGGAAGGCGTGGTGTAGAACCGGTTGGGTTGTCCAGGACTCGTTTGGCTTCATCCATATAAGGACAAAGGTGAATGGCATGGTGCCCTTCACACAACTTGCAGGGATTGGTGATCTTACCCTGCTTCTTAGAGTTCTTATCAACAGCAGCTGAAGACGTGCCCCCAACTTGACTCCCGGAAGCCAAAGGCAACGGTGGGCGGCCGTTGGACCAGACTTCGAGCACCTTGGGAATTCCAGGGCAGTCTCGAAGAAGATGGTCTCCTGTGCACAACAGGCAAGGGAACTTGACTTTCCGTGGAGGGTTGGAAGGTTTATCGGGAGGAGGTATTTCGGAGGCAGTAGCCGTACATTTAACCTCTCGCTTATCGGACTTCTTCTTCTTTGTCTTCTTCTTCTTCTTATTAGCCACCTGGTTACTTGAATCCAGACTGTAGAGCTATAAAAAGGGTCTTTTTCACCTCTAATTACCTCACATTAATATGTCAACCCGAGAGCGTTTTGTCATTACAAAGAGTGACTCAATCCGAGGCTCATTTTTCAAAGTAATGCTAGTAGTACAGTGCTTAAGAAATACAAGAGTAAACGGATGCTTGCTGGTAACTAAATTACTTCAAAGAATAAACCACACACTCAGAAAACTCAACAGTTTATCAATCAAGGGTTCGGCAATGATAACCCATCCCTTCAGAAACTGATGGAAAAGGAACTAGAGCATAGATCACGAGCCTGGGAGCTAGACAGTGACTGCTACTGCTCACTACAGCCTTAGATCATCTCTCACAACAAACCAACAACTGCAAGTAAATGAAACAGCAAAGCGAATAAAGGATTGAACCACTATTCTGAAATGGAACAACAACTCTAAAATGGAACAACAATTGAATAACTAAGTCCCGCGGGTTATAACCAAACTCAATCTATACACTCTTTGCAATCAAGAACATTCTGTCACTCTAAAGGCGATTTACACAGATCACACTAATGGAACAGCAATAACAACGAATGAATTATAGAACAGTACTCATAAATTAGGAACGCACACCACACGAACGTTTTAGTATAACAGCTCTGTAATATAACAGTAAGAATGAGCGATTAACTCTTGAAAGGATAAATAACTTGATACAGAGTCAACATACAATTCTATCTGTAGAAACTTCAACGATTCAAACTTGAACAGAGCATATAATATGAACTTGTAAAGCATATCAATTCATCAAATACCAATAATAAACAAACCACATAGAAGTGAAGCTGTAATGGTACAGAAGCAAGTGTCCTTCGGGGCCGGGCCCTTAGCCTCCAAGGATACACCGCTTTAAGTTAATGCAGACGCGAAGATGGAATAATCACCAAGATTTCATTAATGCATCGATCAAAAATACATCGAACCAGTCTTCAACAAAACTTAATAACCAAAGCTGATGTCTTACAGAAGATTACATAAAACGTATCCTATCTCTCTCTTGTCTATCCTCTATCAAGCTAACAGTGCTGTCTTTATATAAAAACGATGGCGGAGATGTCCAAGCAACTAGATAAATAAAGCAGCGATCCCTTAGGATCTTCGATCCTGAGGGATTCGCCAAACTGTTAACTCTTCATCCTGTCTTTTCTTTCGCGCTGAGCTGGTGTCCTCTCCTTCTTTCCCGAGCCGATTTGCTTTGATCTGTTTCCCTATGTTTGCGTTTGGTTCTCGTCCAGAGAGACAACAGTTATCTCCACTTTGTCCTTTCCTTTGGAGCGGCAACTCTTCGTTTTCTCCTTTTCCTGTATAGAAAATAACCATTATCAGTGGCTAAGTTATGCACATCAATTCTCACATGTTTTGTTATAGTTCCTTATTACTTTCCAAATTCATGATACAAAAGGTTCACAAATTCTATTAAAAATCCATTGAAATATTCATCAAGAGCATACCTTTTTAGTACTCCACACACCCCCCTGCTTACCTTGTTTCATGTCCTCATGAAAACATTGTAGTTGACATGTAATGCAGTGAGAGAGTATGCTGGAGAAGGAGTCTCATGCGGAGGCCTACAACCATGTTGAGTGATTAAATAGTCAAAGAATTGACCTGTTTGTCCCTCAGGCATATCATACAGGGCCTGGTATCCGGGTGCAGGGTGCCAAATAATTGGAGTGCGAAATCTATACCCTACCAGGATGATCCTGCTTTCAGAATGGTCTCGCCATAGAGGTTCAAACGGTCGGCAGCTAACTCAAAGTTCTCATACTTAAATGGTTCTCTGAGCTGGATGTGTGGATCAGAGATTCGATATCGAAATTTGGCTGCATTAATGGCCAAGTCTTTAATGGAAAGGAAATACTCTAAACTTTCTCGAATGAGTGCCTCATGCATGGGCCCTAATGTTTCAATGACACCCGGAGTCCTTATATGGTTTATATGAGCTTTCCATAACTGTACTGGGTTCCTAGGCTCAGCCCTAACTCGTAAATCTAGGCCATTTTCCTGACTCTGGAAAGTATCATAGGCTTTGAGCCACTTAATCTGATTAACCCCGAATGAAATGAATGCTTGGAATTGGATATCGCCAATGGAGGGGCCAGGGTTCAATTCAGTCTCCTGACTTAGCACAAGGTCGTGCAAATAAAGTTCACACAACAATCTCTGGACTTTCACTCCATAATGTTTACAACAGTCTATAAAATCATTGGCATTGTTGATTTGTATAGGGGTGCCTGCCTTAACAGCTTTTATTTGTAATTGTAAAAACCGTTCTAATAAAAACAGAGCATAGTTTTTAGCAGGGGCCCTACATGCTAAAACACTATTGTATAAAGAACACAAGTCATTCATCTGTTTGATAGCAGTATCTAGTCTACAAGTTACCTGTGCGACTTCCTCTTGTTCCTTCATCCACCCTTCAAAAGCCTGGCTTTTAGATTGACTGACGTCCCTTAGTTGCTGCTGCAACTCTTCATATTTTTCTCGGGGAACCGTTTGTTCTTTAAGTTGCTCAGCTTCTTGCTGTGCTTGCTTCATCATCTTGTGCAAGGATTTTGTTTTCGGATCTTTCTTCCATAGGTAAATGGAGGCCGGGAGTTTTACCTGAACTTTCTTGTTATGCTGTTTGGAGTTCAGAACCCTTATTACCCCTGAGGGTGGTGCCTCTGTCTGAACTTGCTTATCATCCTTTTCTGTTTTAACACGAACATCCGTTTGTTCCCGATCCTCAGCATCATGTGGAACGGCAACTGGATCCTCAGGGTTTTGGACAGCAGGCCGTTTGTTGGCCCTCTTTTTCCTCTTTACCTTCTGGTTCTTTTTCAGAATCCTAATTTGTTGTCTGAGCTGGGTTATCGTATTTAACAATTTAGTCCGTTCCTTCCACAGCTTCTTAATTTCCATCGTTTCATTTGAAGGAACAACAGTCTGTCGATGGTGGACTGGATCATGACCAGTTGCTAAATCTTCCTCTTGGGTTTCTTCCTCACTGCTCTGCTCCGGCTGTTCTGGGGTATGCATCTCGACTGGCTCTGATTCTTCCTGAGCAAATGCTGTTTCTGCTCCTACTTCCTCTAGATTTTCCTCTTGTGACATGGGAACAGATTGTTCCCGTTCAGTATTTTCCTCCTCTTCATCATGAACAGGCATGTTCTCTTCCTGGGGTTGGTCGTGGGGGTTCTCTGAACTAGAAGGTTGACCATACTTACCCATATTGGCTAGGATGGCGGCCAAGTCATCTTCTCCCAGTAGGTCTTGTAATGGGCTATCTTCCTGCTGTTCTATTTCCTCCTCCTGTTCAGCCTCTGCCCCCTCTTTGGATTGTTCGTCCTCAATTACCACCGGTTGGCTGGCGCTTTCCTGGAGCTTCTCCAGCCTTCCTCGTATCCGAGCCAACCGGGCTGACTTTCTGGGTTCCTCTGGTTGCTCGGGTGGATCAACGGCATGCTTGCGCTTTGCCGATTCTTGATGTGTCTCTGGTTGTTGTGATGTACTAGCAACATTTTCTTTGCGTTTTGCCGGTTGTTCTTGTGGGCTTATAGAATGTCTACGTTTCGGGGATGGCTCTGCCAATCCCCCCTCAATCATTGCAATGAGCTCTTCCCAGCTACTCTGCTGCTGGGTAAGACCATAACTAACAATAAGTCGAATCAACCCATGGTGACTAACAATTGCCTCTACGTGATGTGCCCTTTTCATACTTTGTGCAGCATCATGCAGTAAGGAGTTTAGGAGTGTCGGTAAATTCACAGAGCATCTCTGCTTTAAAACAGCTAAAAGTTTAAGGTGTCGTGGTCTTACCACGTCTTTTCTTCCTTCGCACGTAATATAACTCTGCACCGTTCTTGCTAGCTCCGTCCAAGGTTCTCCGACGGTTGCTGGCAGAATACCCTTCCCTTTAATTGTTAAATTCTGGCCTTCGTCCTGAAACAGTTCCATGACCTTCTGTAATCGTTCCTTTTTTAAGGTCCATACCGGTCCGGTGGCTGGTAGTCCTGAGACTTCTGCAATTATGTTATCAGTGATCGGTATCCGTTTCCCTCTTACTGTGGAGTGGTCATCTTGTAAATTCTGCAAGAACTCCATTGCTACTGTTTCATTAGCTTCCTGTAGGCGATTGAAATAATTCAACCATCCCGCCCTTTCCAGGATCTCCCGGGCAGCAGCGGAGATCGTCAGCTGTTGAGGCTCACTTCGAATTGCCTTTCCTCCCATGATTTCACTGTGAATTCTAAATGGAATAGAAAAAACGTTTTTGGTTTGAAACACAGAGAGTAATCGCAAGGTTTCGAGACAGAAAACACAGAGTATGCAACAGTGCAACAAAAACGACTTGTGTGAAAATAAAAATATGCCATGCCGTGAAACCATGCCAAACCGTCGTAAACTAATTTTTCCGAATGGTGAATTGACACGTAATACAGGGAATGATGAGGTTAACCTCCCCCCCCCGCAGTGTGATAGGCTGTCCCAGCCGGCAAATAAAGGAGCGGCACCCAGTCTGCAATCAAGTCAGAAAGGAACAGCATGTGGATTTATGCCATGTTAAAAAAAAGGACAACAGATTACCGAAATCGAGGCGGAGAATTGATCGCATATGATATAAGAGGCTGCTGTGTTGTGAGTTGAGGCTGATGGATAGGGCATGTATCGTACTTGCCAATCTCAAGTGGTCATGGTCACTTCCGTTGCCATGATTGGTAATGATAAATATTCATGCGATGTATAAATCGGGAAATGACATATGATTAGTGCCTAGGATATAAGAAACAAAAGAGTGTTAGTATCTTACCCATTGGTGTAAGCAAGGTGACTTCAATACCATTAACATTACTCTGCTGCCAACATGTGTCCATAACCTTGGCAGAGTTGTTTTTCACCCTCGGAACCATGATCCTTTGTGTATACTTAGGAATGTTGTTATATCAAAATGTAGACCATTATGCTGGCTTGGTGACCAGTTAACCATAATGCCATTCACGAGGAAAGAGCGAAACGTGGGCAAGCCGGCTCGTGATGAGACCTCCTGTTCCAAGGTTTGTTTATTTGATATACCTTTTGGACCATATCCCTGGTGTGGTGGCCAGAATGGGAATGCCACTTCACTTCCATCCTCATGATCATGGTAGGCTGGCTCTTGATGAGACCCCCTATCCTGCACTTGACACTTGACATACTTTTTCTTTTTCATAGAATTCTTTTCCTTATTTATACACAAAGGGTGGTTCAACACTCCTTAAGAGTAGGAATGGTGGAAGAAGTCTTATTATCTCAATAGGAAGATATAAACTCTTTGCTCTTATTCCCAAGTGCTAATAAAAAAAGGTTTAAGGGAATCAGCATGATAAAGATAACCAATCAGGGCAAAATTAGTAAACCATGTCAACAAAAGGTAAGAAATAAGTATGTCCTTCCATTTGTCCTCTTATTAATGCAGAGCCTTATAGATATAGCGATTTATGGTTTGCAGATTTCGGTATGTTGTGTTTTTATATTTCATCGCACAAATACATAGCTGAAGCTTGAAGACTAGAAAGAAGACGGGCAAAAAGCATCCTCAATTTAAATCAGCAAAAGAGGTCAAAAGTATGCTAATGGTGTTCCGTTGGAAACGATGGATAATAGAAAAAGGAAAAAAAATGGAAATGTCGTTCCTTTGGGAAAAGGAACGGCAATCATACTATAAAACACTCAACATGCCATTCCGTTGAAAAAGACACAACAGCAATAAAAGAACGTTGTTTCTTTGAAGGAAAAGGAACAGTAATAACCAAAAGGAACAGCGAAAATGTAACAATATCGTTTCTTTGAAAAAGGAACAGCAGAGATCCGAATGCTGTTCCTTTAGAAAAGGAACAGCAAAACAAGCAAGACCGACATCATAAAAAAACACGCATATGCTATTAGAAGAGCAAAAATCAAGCTATATGGAAGAAAAAGGAACAACAAAAATGACAAGAAAATATTCAAATCAAACTTATGTACAAGAATCACACAAAAACAAAAACTTATGTACAAATTGTAAAAGAGAATATACCCTTAATGAATTACAGGTGAGGAAGATTTCTCTTCCTCTCCTAAGATCTCCAGATCAGTATCTCGGCGTAGCTGCTGGCAGAAGGATTCCCGAGTAAGTGGTTTCTGATAGAGACGGACTCGGTGGCCATTTACCTTGAATGCATATCCAGAACCGTCAATGGTGATTAGAGTAAGGGTTCCGTTATCATGTACCTTCTGGATTTCGTATGGTCCCAACCATCGAGTCTGAAGTTTTCCAGGGAAGTCCTGAAACCGCGAATCGTATAACAGAGCCCAGTCTCCCTCGTGGAAGACTTTGTTCTTGATGAGCGCATCATGCCATTTGGCTCGCTGCTGTTGAATCAATGCTGTATTTTGTAGTGCAGAGAGACGAATTTCGTCTAATTCATTGATTTGCTGTAGTCGATTGAGTTGTGCCTCGCTTAGATCTAGGCCAACTTCCTGTGCTGTTCGCAGTGTTTGGATTTCGAATTCTATAGGAAAAATGGGTTGTTTTCCAAACACTAATTGATAAGGTGAGTAACCGGTAGTGCTCCTCCATGTGGTTCGATAGGCCCAGAGTGCTTCAGGTAGTCGGGTAGCCCAATCACGCCTATGTGATGCAATGGTTTTCATTAGGATTGATTCTATTATCTTATTGCTACTTTCTACCTGCCCATTCGCCTGTGGGTGATATGGAGTAGTGATCTTATGCTGGACATGATAATTGTTAAGTGTTGCAGCTAATTTATGCCCAACAAATTGCGGTCCTCCATCTGTAATTATTTCCCTAGGAAGGCCATAACGAACAAATAGAAGGAACAGGAACTGTATGACAGAGTCCTCTGTGGCTCTTGGCAATGCTTCTGCCTCAACCCATTTGGTGACATATTCTGTTGCCACCAAAATATATGTTTTCTGATTTGATGAAGGGTTGATGGGTCCGACAAAATCAAGAGCCCACCGCTCGAATGGTTCGATGACTAACTGTGGTTTCAGAGGCATCTCATCCGCTTGACCAGGTCGTCCTGCTCGCTGGCAGCTGTCACAGGCTTGGACAAACTTCTTTGCATCTTTGAAGATCGTAGGCCAGTAATATCCTGTCTACAATACTTTATGTCCAGTCCTACGCTCAGCGAAGTTCCCCCCACATGGTCCATCGTGACAGGCTTTTAGGATATCAAAAATTTCATCCTCTCTAACACATCGCCTGATATGCATGTCTGCTCCTGTGTGAAACAAATAACCTCCAATCCACGAAAATCGAGAACTTTTCTGAATAATCTGCTTACGCTCATTAGGAGTTAAATGGTTTGGTAATTTACCTACTGCAAGGTAGTTGGCAACATCAGCATACCAGGGTGTTTGAACAGCAACAGCAAACAGGTGCTCATCCGGAAATTGATCTTCAACTGCTGCTGCATCGCTTGATTTTGGTATTCTCGAAAGAAAATCGGCTACAGGGTTTTCTTTGCCAGGCCGATCCTTGATTGTGATATCGAAATCCTGCAATAAAATCAACCACCTAGTTACTCTGGCATTCGTGACAGGATTATTTGCTAAATATTTTATAGCATAATGGTATGTATACAAGATAACAGGATAGCCTGTGATGTAATGTCTAAACTTATTGACAGCATGTATTACAGCTAGGAATTCTTTTTCAGTAACAGTGTAATTCAATTCAGCAGGGGATAAATTTTTGCTGATGTAATAGATAGCATATGGTTTTTTATCCTCTTCCTGCCCAAGGACTGCGCCGATGGCTGTATCTGAGGCATCAGATGATATCTGGAATGGTAGATCCCAGTTTGGTCCTCGAAGGACTAGGGCTGTGGATACAAGCTTCTTTAGATCCTCGAAAGCATGGTCACATTTGTCTGTCCAAAGAAAATCAACGTTACCAGTTAGTGCATATAAAGGAGCAGCAATGTGCGAATAATGCTCTATGAATCGTCTATAATAACCAGAAAATCCAAGAAAGCTGCGTACCTCTGTTTGAGTAGTAGGAGTGGGAATAAGCAAAAGTATTTGGATTTTGGCCGGGTCTACCTGAATGCCGGCTGCTGAGACATAGTGTCCTAGGATAAGTCCTTCAGTCATCATCAAGAAACATTTCTCATTGCTTAAGCAAAGTCTAGTAACAATGCAGCGTTGTAGGACTTTCTCTAGGGTGTCTAGAGCTGGATCAAAGTCATCTCCGTATGGTGTAAAGTCATCCATGTAAACTTCAAGTCCATCATTGATTAAATCTGCAAAAATACTAAGGATAGCCCTCTGAAATGTGGCAAGAGCATTACATAAGCCAAAAGGTAAAACTCGATAGGCAAATGTTCCCCAGGGGCAAGTAAAGGTAGTTTTATCCTGGTCTTCAGGGGCAATCTGAATCTGATTGTATCCACTAAAGCCATCCAGGAAAGAAAAGAACTTCTTCCCTGCTAAAGTATCCAATACTTGATCTATGAAAGGAAGAGGAAAATGATCCTTCTGTGTTGCCTTGTTTAGTTCCCTATAATCCACACAAATTCTCCATTTCCTGTTCTTTTTTGGTACCCCCACAAGCGGAGAGACCCATTTACTATCAGAAATAGGGTAGATAAAATTTACATCTAAAAGCTTCTGAAGTTCAGTTTTTACGACATCTTTTAGATGGGGATTAAGTCTCCTTTGCGGCTGACGCACAGGTCTGGCATCTTTTTCTATATAAATGTGGTGTGTACATAATTGGGGATCGATTCCTTTCATATCAGGGTAGTCCCATGCAAATGCTTCTTGATATTTTGTTAACAAATGGATGAGCTTTATTTCTTGTTCAGGTGTGAAATTAGCATTGATGTTTAAAGTTTTCCCCGGTGCAATTTCCACAGTTTTACTATGTGCAATAGGAGTGACAGGTATCGTTTGGTCATGAATATCTTTCAAAGGATCCTCTTCCAATTCATTATCAAATGCTGCTTCTATCATGTGACACTGTGTACGAGGTTCAGTTTGAGTAATGAAATTGTTAATGGCATCGTCTTCTGTTTGATCTTTGAAATCAAGTGCCTCTTGTATAGTTAATGGAGATCTGATGTTATCGGTAAGGTATGATACAGGGTGTTTATTAGTTTTAATCATTGTGACACTTGGCTGTGCTGGAGGATATAGAACTAAATTTTTGCTATTCGGTCCTCTGGTTATGGTCATATTTCCCTGCCGGCAACCAATGTAGGCATCGGCAGTGGCAAGCCAAGGTCTACCTAAAATTAGTGGATGTCCATCAAGTCGGGTTTTTGGATTAATTATCAAGAAATCGGTTGGATACTCCCAGGATTCTACAGAGACCATGACATCATGTAGAGTACCTTCTGTTCTAACCATAGATCGGTCAGCCAATTCTAACAGAGTAGAGGTGGGTTCTACAGATGTAATGCCGAGCTTTTGGCAAGTTGTGGTTGTTAAAATATTAATTGCAGCCCCTAGATCAACTAAGGCATTAGACAGGGTCTGACCATAAATTTGAATAGTTATAATTGGATTCCCGGGGTCTTCATATTTAAGGGGTGTTTCTCTTCCAGACAATAGATCAGATAAAGTACCGACTACTTGGACTCTTGGATTATTTGTTATATTCCTCCGTGGTTTCTTTATGCACAATTCTTTGATAGTTTTTGCGTATATGGGAATGTCTTGAATGGCTTGGAGGAATGGAATTTTTATGTACAGATTTTGTAATTCTCCCAGAATGTCAAAGTCAGGATATGGTATGGGTCGAGGTATGGCTAATCGTTCTGGGAACGGAGGAGAGGATGTGGTTGCTTGATTATGAGTTTGTTGCTTATTTACATCCTCTTGTTGTAACTGATGTTCTCTGGGTAACTGATCTTCAATATGAACTGTTTTATCTCCCTCAGTTTCAATTATACGTCCAGATCTTAACTGAAGGTCATTGCACTCCCTCAAGTCAGGTCCTGTTTCTGGTGATTCTATGATTTGGATAGATTGGACCTGTCTATTATTTGGATTGGGATCGGGTTGGGCTGGGAGTTGCGGTCTTAGGTTAGACTGGGGATTCTATTGTAAGGTTGGCAGAGTAGGTTGAGGGAGCGGAATAGTTCCAGCTGGATGGTACATCGGTCTTTGCCAGCTTGTCTGCCAGGGTGAACTTTGTGAAGTAGAGGGAGTCCATTGTGAAGGATATGGGCCATTTTGCCAATATGGTGGAGTGTAAGGGAAATTCGGCCAACCAGTTTGGTTTGTTTGATTCGGCCATGGATTTGAAGAAGGAAACGATTGTGGTGACCAGTTTGTAAATGGGGGTTGAGATTGATTTTGCCACATACCATATTGTTGAGCATTATATTGTGGGTTTTGAAAGAAAGAGGTTGGGTCCGAAAACATACCAGGTTGTCTTGGCTGCCACTGGCGGCGCTGGTTGATCGAATTCACCGATTCTGGTTCTTCTTCTGCTTCCTTATATACCGCTTTCAATCCAGGAAGTGAGGGGCAGCTCTCCGTAAGGTGATATTTTGTACAGATGGCGCATGTTTGGACTTTATCCAGTGGACACTCCTTGTGGCTATGTTTTTTCCTGCATCGGGGGCAGAAGATTGCCAAATTCTGTTCTACCTCCAGCTGCTTCTGTTTAGCCTGCACAATATCAAGTTGTGTAGTTAGTGTCCCCATAATATCAGTTTTAAAATTTTCTATTAAATTTCCAATTTCTGCACGTGTTACTCCTTCTGCTGATACTTTGTTATCTCTTGCAAACCGATCATATTTTGTCGGTTTTATTCTTGTGCTGCCTCTCGAACTCCTGATACATAAGTCAAGGATGTCAGTAAAATTCTCTTGATAAATATCCCCTTTGCCCATAATGTTTAATGTTTCAATCCATTGTTCCTTCATGCCCCTCATTAATGCAGTTTTTAAAACATTATCAGGTAAAGGTAGCGATGCATAAGGAGATCTCTGTAGATTATACTGAAAACGTTCCACATACTCCTCTAATGTTTCATTTGGTCTGGCTGACATTTGAAATATTTCTTCTTTTAATTCTCTAGACCTACAATAATCCTGATATTTCTTTAAGAAGGATTCTTTCATTTGATCCCAATTGTTGATGACCCCGCCACCTAGCCCCATAAACCATCTTAAAGCAGCCCCTTTCAATGTAGAGGGAAATAATTTCAATTTTTGGGGGTCGGTGGTGTAATCGTACCCCCTACATAACACATCGAATTCGAATAAGAATGCATCCGGATCTTCTGATGTGAGTCCGTGGAATGTAGGGATATGCTGAAGAGGGATAGCTTTCATGGGTGCATTTGCTGCAGAATCCGCTATAGGATATTGTAATGTAGAGGTTTGAGTATTTGGCTGGTTTTGAGCGTTTGGTTGGTTCTGAGCCATGGAATCGAATATATGCCAGTAACCTTCTGGGATATCTAGGAGGGTATTCCTAGGTTGAGTGGGAATGGTTTTGACAGGGATCTTTTTAACAGCGCTTCCTTTATCTGGAATAATGGGAATACCAGGTGTCTGAGGAGATTTAATTCCTTCAACAATGATTTTCGCAGCACTCCCCTTATCTGGGCTATCTAATGGCTGATTTGTTTCAATAGGGAATTTTGGTTCCTTCGTTTCCCCTGTTTCTCCTTCTCCCTCACAAAAGTTGCTAGAGTTCCCTTCCTGCAATAATTCTGGAGTGGAATTTTCAACTTCTTGAAAGTCCTGCTCCTCAGTTTGACTATGCACCTCAGCACAGGCTACAGATGGTGATCCTGTTGCCTGAAGGGAACTAGTAGGCGGTTTGGAAGTGTTTTTCTTGAAGCCTACCGATGGCTGAGACTCTGTTTTCTTATAGATTTCGTCTATGAAGGTCGTTCGGCCAAGGGTCACCGGCCCCTTAGCTTTTTCAGGTTTGGATGGGGGTTTGATGTTCTTTTCTGGCCTTTTCTGCTTAGTCATGCACTCAAAAATGAACTACCAACTTCTATTCAAACAAAGCAAAAACAACCCTGTTAGGAAAGCGGATAGTGGAGCAGGTCTTTTACATGCTCCGCACGTAGGTTCTTACCTTCCGTTTTCAGGATCCAACTCCTCCCTAGCAGGCTCATACACTACTCTGAAAAAAAACAAATGGCTACACTCTTTCCCCGGCAACGGCGCCAAAATGTAGAGCTATAAAAAGGGTCTTTTTCACCTCTAATTACCTCACATTAATATGTCAACCCGAGAGCGTTTTGTCATTACAAAGAGTGACTCAATCCGAGGCTCATTTGTCAAAGTAATGCTAGTATTACAGTGCTTAAGAAATACAAGAGTAAACGGATGCTTAACTGAAATCAAATTACTTTAAAGAAATAAATCACACACTCAGAAAACTCAATAACTTATCAGTCAAGGGTTCGGCAATGATAACCCATCCCTTCAGAAACTGATGGAAAAGGAACTAGAGCATAGATCACGAGCCTGGGAGCTGGACAGTGACTGCTACTGCTCACTACAGCCTTAGATCATCTCTCACAACAAACCAACAACTGCAAGTAAATGGAACAGCAAAGCGAATAAAGGATTAAACAGTAATTCTGAAATGGGACAACAACTCTAGAATGGAACAGCAATTAAATAACTAAGTCCCGCGGGATATAACCAAATCAATCTATACACTCTTTGCAATCAAAGATCATTCTGTCACTCTAAAGGCGATTTACACAGATCGCACTAATGGAACAGCAAAAGAAATGACTGAATTATAGAACAGTACTGATAAATTAGGAACGCACACCACACGGATGTTTTAGTATAACAGCTCTGTAATATAACAGTAAGAATGTGCGATTAACTCTTGAAAGGATAAATAACTTGATGCAGAGTCAACATACAATTCTATCTGTAGAAACCTCAATGATTCAAACTTGAACAGAGCATATAATATGAACTTGTAAAGCATATCAATTTATCAAATAACAATAATAAACAAACCACACAAAAGTGAAGCTGTAATGGTACAGAAGCAAGTGTCCTTCGGGGCCGGGCCCTTAGCCTCCAAGGATACACCGCTTTAAGTTAATGCAGACGCGAAGATGGAATAATCACCAAGCTTTCATTAATGCATCGATCAAAAATACATCGAACCAGTCTTCAACAAAACTTAATAACCAAAGCTGATGTCTTACAGAAGATTACATAAAATGTATCCTATCTCTCTCTTGTCTCTCTCTAAACTAACAGTTCTGTCTCTTTTTATAAAGACGACGGCGGAGATGTCCAAGCAACTAGATAAATAAAGCAGCGATCCCTCAGGATCTTCGATCCTGAGGGATTCGCCAAACTGTTAACTCTTCATCCTGTCTTTTCTTTCGCGCTGAGCTGGTGTCCTCTCCTTCTTTCCCGAGCCGATTTGCTTTGATATGTTTCCCTATGTTTGCGTTCGGTTCTCGTCCAGAGAGACAGCAGTTATCTCCACTTTGTCTTTTCCTTTGGAGCGGCAACTCTTTGTTTTCTCCTTTTCCTGTATAGAAACTAACCATTATCAGTGGCTAAGTTATGCACATCAATTCTCACATGTTTTGTTATAGTTCCTTATTACTTTCCAAATTCATGATACAAAAGGTTCACAAATTCTATTAAAAATCCATTGAAATATTCATCAAGAGCATACCTTTTTAGTACTCCACACAGACTTTCACCAGGCGAAGTAGAAGAGGAGGACGCAGAAACAGGCGAAGAAGGGGAGAGGTCCACCTTGGAATCAACATGAGGTTGTTCAGGTGGAGGAACCGATTGAACAGTAGTGGAGACATTCGGGACAACAGAGGTTGAGAACAACCAAACAGGCAACCCAACAGTTAAACCAGGAAGGGACAACGTCGCCATGTAAGGAGCACCAACATTTCCAAAAGGAGGAAAATGACCAGGATTCCCTTCTGAGGGGATTCCTTGGTTGGTGAACTCTGAAAAAGTTGCCATCAAAACTCAAAACCACACATGGGCTGAAAACGAGTTAAGGCACACGATCAAACGGTCAACAAGCAATGTCTAAACAGGTGTGAAATCGTGGGCGATTAATTTTACCACATTGGAAAGTAAGAAATTCTACCGTTTCATGTTTCAAGAGTCGAGAAACGATAAAAAGATGACTCTATCTCTTTCGGAGTTGACACAAGCGTGAAAGGACAAGCGCTTGACGGTCTTTTCAAGTTTAGGGAGTCAGAAAAGACCAAATGACTGCTCAGGAAAAACTAGGCACAAAGGGTGTACCAAATATCCGTGAATTGCAATATACACCTTGGTTTCAAAAATGAAACAGAAATCGACCAAGGACTTTCCGTACGTGCAGGTAGTCTCCCCGAATGCTGTGTTCGGTGTATCACGGGTATAGGGCGGCAGACTCGGCTTCCCGTGGATAAAGGATTGAAAACCTATAGGGGTCTCCCTTTATATACGCGACGGTACGGGGAGCACAAGTCCGTACTAGCGCTGTCTAAAGCCAACAGGCGAACGACAGCTGCTAGGTTTAACGACGCCGGAACACGTCTCTAGCCTAGACCTTCTAAATATGTTTCGTTAAGTTCCAATACTGCCTTAGGTTAATTGAATAAATTTTATAGTTGATCTTCAATTAAGTTTTCAATTTCCAGGCCCTATCGTATGTAGTGTCTCCTAAATGCAAAGCTATATGCCACAATGCAACATTTCGTTCGATGAAAACTAATTAGAGAAGAGTTGAGAGCTTTAACACAAACGAAATGAAAGGGAACCAAACAATGAGCTCTATAATGCAACTAATGCAATTGACAACTTTTCATTCAAAACACTAATCACTAGCGATATGGAAAAGATTACAATTTGCACTAATTAACAAAAGCAAGAGATTTTTTTTTTGATTTTCAATGTTTAATGGCTAATATGCACTAATCAAACTTGAAAATGAATGGAGCAACTTGAGAAACGATGCTCAAGAGAGCGAAACAAACACATTCCACTCAACAACACAAGCAATCAGATCCCCAAATCGACCAAAGTCTCTCAAAGCAAGAAAAAGACTCAAAAGCTTCCAATGGACCGTGTGATCCAAGTCCAAAGCAAGACCAAACGAGTTTCGAATGAAGCAATGAACAATCACCCAAAAATCGCAATGAAACAATGAACAACTACTCAGAGAACGGGGAGAATCAATCAGATAGTTGACAGGACAATCCAAACACCAAAACTCCCAAGGAGGGCTCGATACACCAAGCTACTAGATGACCTAGGGCTTGAAACGTGAAATCGGTAGATAGAAGCAAACAACCAAAGGACAGAGGTGAATTCCCAGCCAAACAAGACTCCAACACACTCAGGCAGTCGGAAAATCAAGAAGAAAAACACTGGTCAACTTCAGAGAGCTAAAAAATGAGAAATCTCAAAAAACTTACAGGGGTGGCACGACTGTAAGCGTGAAACTGGCGCCAGAAGGCTAGTGGTGTGGGTTGTACAAAGGCAACATGCGCCAAGTGGCGCGACTGTCGGGTTAAAAACCGCGCCAGTCGAGTTTCTCAGCAAAAATTAAAAATAAGCTACTCCAAAAACAGACCAATGCAAGCTAAGCAATCCAAGAAGCAAAAACACACAAACAATCCAACCCAGAAGGTTCATCAAGCAAGGAAAAGCAAGATACAAACGACAAGGCAAGACAAAGACTCCAAGTCGTTCAGTCTGCAAACCAAACCGGAGATCGACTGAAGTAGCGTTGATCTACTCCGCTAATGCAAAGCAGAAGCGTTTCGAAGGCTATCTGGCTGTACTTCAGGCTCCGTCTAAAGTTTACAAATCAAACAACAAACAACGTCCCCAGTGGAGTCGCCAATTTGTTGATGAGGTAAATCCCCTCTGCGGACAGAGGCGATCCCTACTAGCCCAGTAGGGGTCTAGCAACAAACAAACAATGTCATGACGCATGTCCCTAATTACGAATGAAAAGGCTGGAGATAAGAGCCTACCTGGATTCCAACGCTAGGATCTGAAGAAGAAGCATCCCCGTTCCTCAAGCTTGGCAGATCACAATCCTTCCACGATCTCCGCGGATGAACACCTGCACATGGAAGAAACGAACAGATACAAGCGTAGAAACCAGCATACGTAACTAAACGTCAGTCAGAAAGGACATTACTCACATTAACATGATGGAAAACAGAGTGGAACCATAATCATAATCATCTATTAAATAACCAGCGAAGAGAGATTACAACCAAGTTCTGACGTCGCGGTCTCCTTCGGACGGGTCTCCAGTAGTCCACGTCTCGCAAAGCTCGCCAAGGAAAGGGAAAACCTCTCCAGAGTCTCGTGACGATGGTCTCCTTACTTGAGTCAGCCTTAAGGGAAAGAGAGGGTGCTTTACAACACAAAGGCTCTTGGGAATATGGAGATTCAGAGCTTAGGCACTTCAAGACTAGCTTGCCATTGATCCGAGCAAGCTTTTATAGATGGGGAAGGAGGAGTTGGGATCCCTATTATTATGGGATTGGCCCTATCAACAAGGAAGGTTCCATGGGAGGTGGCAAAACCACTTCCCTCCATAGAACTCCCGCAGCCAACCTCCCAACTCAAGATAGGTGATGGTTTGTGAATTGGTTAGAACTCAACTCCCGCCATCCATATTTAAAAAACAACTCCCAAATTGAGTGGCGCGATTACGGCTCTATGACAGAGCGCCAGGTGGCGCGACCTCTTTGCATTAATTTCTCCATTGGCGCGAGTACTGAACTGCTTGCCCGCGCCAATGCCAAAGGGGATGTTTTTCATGACTTTTGCAAGGAGATGTCTCAAGGGCAAATAAAGCTCATGTTCAGAGGGATGCATTGATGATGTTTTCAAGGCATGACAATGTCCACAGGTCACAGAATGGGTCCTCCATTGTGCGGGATGGGGAATGGTAAGGACGGTGACAAATTACTGTGTAACAATTGATAAACTGGAAGAGTGGCTAAATTTTCAAGGTGGGGATGGTGTTCGGTTAGGGGAGTTTGTGATAAAGATTCTTTTGTATGCTGATGATCTTGTATTGATTTCTAAATCAACCCATGGATTGCAGATGCACCTATATGCCCTTGAGAATTTTTGTAGAGCAGTGGGGATGCAAGTTAATATTAGCAAGACCAAGATACTGATTTTCTCTAATAAAAGGAAGCGGAGTCAGCATACATTCTTATTTGAAGGAAACATTCTTGAAGAAGTAAATGAGTACAAATACCTCGAGATCAATTTCAACAACAAAGTTAATTGGGAGGACTACAGAAAGAAGAGAATCTTAGGAGGGCGGAAAACATTATATTCTCTTTGGATTCCTAGTTTGTCTAGTGATGCTATATGGGTGTGAATTGTGGGCTAGCATCACCCCTGTTTCAAAATGGAAATAAATTGAGAAAATCCAAAAACGCTTGATCAATAGCAAGTTCAAAATAAAAATTTTGGTACCTTATGAGATAATGTTGAGTGAGATAGGAGCAACTCCCATCGAAACAATTTCTGTGGTTCGGGTCATAAGATATCTAAAAAGAATTGAGCAAATGGGAGTAGGTAGATGGCCTAATGTTATCTTCAAGGAAGGCATGAGTGAAAGAAAGAAAACACGAATAAGACAAAAATACACATGGATGCAAAAATGGAATATCCACCTCAATGCTTGTCCCACAAATAGCAAGGAGCTAAAGAATTTTGTTATGGAGAAGTTTCGTAAATAGATATGGGGAAAAGAGTTTGGAAGAAAGAAGAAGTATTGCATTGAAGAATTCAACCCTATGTATGATCTCCAACAAAAAGAGTACATTGGAACTAACATTCTGTGTAGGGCAAAGGTTCTTATTGCTCAATTAAGAACTAACTCGCATCATCTTCGATGTGAAACAAGGCGGTGGAAACAGCCTAAAGAAGCTTGGGAAGAATGAGTGTCTACATTTTTCACATCTGGGGTAGTGGAATCGGAAAAAACATTTCATTTTGGAATGTGATGCGTTCAAAGACATCAGAGAAAGTTATGGGAATATGTTAGCATCAGTTTCTTGGTATTGTCTTTTCAGCAATGAGATTGTTGGAAGGTTGGGCCAGCTCATCATCAATTTGAATAAGAAAAGAATTGAATTGCAAATAGAAAAAAAACAGTGAACTCATAGTCCCATAGACTATTTTTAGTCTCGTGGACGTTAAAATTTCATTCATTCATTCATTCTATATTTTTACCATCGAATTTTTTGTAGGTTAGGTGTCAGCAACAAATAATTATATCCTTTGGTGTCACTTATCGTCTGTTAGTAGAGAGATATCATGTCTTCAACATAAGTTATATATATATATATATATATATATATGGACAAATGGAATTGTCAACATTCCTTATTCTTATGTTTCAAACTAATTCCTTATACCTTATACTTATGTTTTTAAACTCTCTGTACTTCTAAAAACAAGTTCCTTGTTCCTTAGAATGAGTGCCTTGTTCTGTTGCCTCTTTTTGAAAAATAATTGTTATTTTCCCATGTTTTAATGTTTTAACATTCTTGAAAGGAACATGTTGGGTGTTTTAAAGGGATAAGCTTGAGGTAGGATAAGTAGGTTAAAAAAAATGAGATGGTAAGTAGGGTAAGTAAGGTGGATGAAGTAGGGATGAATGAATGAATGATGAATAAATTAAATAACTAAATACATTATCACTACTTTAAAATGAATTTTTTTTTCAAAAGTAATGCATTAAATTAAATTTCTTACTGATTTTGCAATGAATTCCTTACATTAGGGGAATTTTGAGGTCTCAAATGGGCCTCCTAAGGAAATAATAAAATAATAGCTAAACCAATAAAATAATATTTATAAATTTTCCATTCACTTTTTGCACCACAATCCATGTAACTATAGTTAAATTCGATTCAAAAGTTGTACCAAAATAAAATTAATAATTTTTATTTTTTATTGATGTGACTATAAATAAGAATGAGCTTTTCAAGAAAAAGTCATTATCATTTAACAACTAATGCATTTGTCCTTTGTACTTAAATAACTTAAAATAAAATATGAATATAAATTTATAAATTCTTAATTATATTATATGCTATTAATTAAAATTTATATTATCTAAATTTTATAATAACATGTAATTAATATACTATATAAAAATAATATAATATAATATAATAAATGCATAGGAATATGCATTGTTTCTTTCAAGAAATATGAAATGACAATAATATATTTTTATTCAAAAAGTGTGAAATGACATTTATTACGAGTACTTTACTTTGACTTTAAAAGTACTTAGAGCACTACCATGGTTAACCATGAGTTTTTATCCACCATTTAGAATGTGACAAGTAAGTACCTTTAACTCAAGCAATGCCACCTCAACCATTAGGGATGATGTCATCCCCTAAATTGTGATTGGTTCTCATAAAGTGAATTTTAATTGTACATTTTCCTTAGGAGGCCCATTTTAGACCTCAAAATTCCCCAAATGATGGTTTTTGTAGCAGTTGGAGATTTGTAGCAACTGGAGCCTCACTGTTCTTTTGTAATTGTGGGTTTCCCTTTGTCAAGGATATTGTTAGGATTCCTTTGACTGTCTTCACAAAATGATTGGAAATAGAAGTCATTTATGATGATGTGCTTCAAAACGGGTCCCTCTTGTGATTGTATAGGTCCCTCTCATCATGAGATATTTTGCAAAACAGGTCCCTGTGATCATGAAATTTGGTGCAAAACAAGTCCCTACGACCATGAAATATGGTGCAAATAGATATAAGTAGAAAACTTCAAAATTATTTATACCTTCCTCTCTACTAAAGAGTTGACTTTTCCTCAAGTCTGTAAGGAGAATTCTTTTTATTCACTTGAAAACGTGACACGAAAAACTTGACATTTGAAAAATTTACTTGAAATGAGGTAACCTTTTTCTATTGTGAATTTTCACCATCCAATTTAATTTGGTTTTCTTATGAAAATTATGAGTTTATGTTGTGCCAGTTTCCTGGTTTTCAAAACTAAACTCCCTTTTTATTTTTTATTATTTTTTTATGTTTTTTTTTCTATTTTTTTAAGAGGGAGGTTGGGTAGACACATGAATATGTTTTCCCAATATCTCCATCTCATTTTTCTTTGAAAGTTGTAAAATTTTTTCTTTATCTATAGGCTTGTTATATAACTTTAGCCTATGTCCATTAACCATAAATGAACTTTGTGCTTCATCAATTGTTTTGATTCTCACTGAACCATTATCATATATATCTTGAATCTCATATGGACCAAGCTAGTGAGTTGTTAACTTGGATTGAAAGTCCTTGAATTTTGATTCAAATTATAATGCCCAATCTCCTTCTTTGAGTTTGTTTTTCTTGATGAACTTATCATGACATTTTTCCCTTTTTTGTTGAATGAGTAGAGTATGCTACACTTTTTGTTGTCTGATCTCATCTAGTTGATTTAATTGCATCATCCTTTCTTTTTGTGCTTCATCCAGGGTCATTCCTAAATCAGCTGCCAATTTGTAAGTATGAATTTGAAATTCAATAGGAAGTAAGACTTGTTTACCATATACCAATTGATAAGGAGTGAAACTTGTTGTGTTCTTCCAAGTGATTCTATATGCCCATAGAGCTTCATGAAGATTTTCTGACCAATATTTTCTATGCATTCTCATTGTCTTGGTCATTATTTCTTCTTGGGTTTTATTGGTAGACTCCACTTGGCCATTAGCTTGTGGATGATAAGGTGTCGATTTGTGCTGTTTGATTTTGTATTTCTCTTCTATGTCTTGAATCAGTTTAGAGGTAAACTTTGTTCCTTAGTCGGTGGAAATTTCTTTGGGGACCCTAAATCTAACAAAAAATTCCTCAAAGAGAAAATTCACCACTGTCTATTATGTTGCTTTGGTTAGTGCTTTTTCTTATACCCACTTCGTCACATAGTCGGTACATACCAGGATATACTTTTTTCCATGTGATGGTGAATTGATGGGGTCAATGAAATGTAGTGCCCATTTTTCAAATGGTTCTATGAGAACTTGTGGAATAGTGACATTTCATCAGATGGTAGAGGTTTGCCCATCCTTCGGAAACTATCACAACTTCTGACATATTTATTAAGGTCCCTGAAAATGGTTGGCCAATAATACCCTAAATTTCATATTCTGTATGTTTTCCTCTTATCTACAAAATGATCACAAAAATTTTCGTCATTACAAGGTTATAATATTTCTAGTATTTCATCTTTCCTTACACATTGCCTTATAATAAGGTTAGCACTAGTATATAAAATATATCCATTAAACCATGTATATCTAGCACTTTCCCTAATTATTTTTCTTTTATATTTGGAAGTAAAATGTGAGGTAATTTTCTTGTTGATAAGTAATTAGTTATATCAACATACCATGTAGTTATAACTGATATTGCAAATAAATTTTCATTAAGAAATTTATCCTTATATATTGACAAATGGAATTGTCAATATTCCTTATGCTTATGTTTCAAACTAATTCTTTATACCTTATACTTATGTTTTTAAACGCTTTATACTTATAAAAATGAGTGCCTTGTTCCGCTGCCTCTTTTTGAAAAATAATTTTTATTTGTCCATGTTGTAATGTTTTAACATTCTTGAAAGGAACATGTTGGGTTCATGATTGGTGTTGTAAAGGGATAAGATTGAGGTAGGATAAGTAGGATAAAAAAAATGAGATGGTAAGTAGGGTAAGTAAGGTGG
The DNA here is from genome assembly GCA_034641835.2 of Pinus albicaulis. Taxonomy (NCBI): domain Eukaryota; kingdom Viridiplantae; phylum Streptophyta; class Pinopsida; order Pinales; family Pinaceae; genus Pinus; species Pinus albicaulis. The sequence continues at coordinate 99,262,674 of CM076579.1, read as the reverse complement.
ATGAAGTAGGGATGAATGAATGAATGATGAATAAATTAATTAGATAAATACATTATCACTACTTTAAAATGACAAAAAATTTCAAAAGTAATGCATTAAAATTAAAGTTCTTATTTATTTTGAAATGACTCCCTTAATGGTTTTTGTAGCAGTTGGAGCTTTGTAGTAGCTGGAGCCTCACTGTTCTTTTGTATTTGTAGATTTCCTTTTGTCAAGGATGTTGTTAGGATTCCTTTGATTGTCTTCAAAAACTGATTGGAAATATATGTCCTTTCTGATGTTGTGCTTCAAAACGGGTCCCTCTTGTGATTGTATAGGTCCCTCTCATCATGAGATATGGATGCAAAACAGGTCCCTGTGATCATGAAATTTGGTGCAAAACAAGTCCCTATGACCATGAAATATGGTGCAAATAGATATAAGTAGAAAACTTTAAAACTATTTACACCTTCCCCTCTACTAAAGAGTTGAATTTTCCTCAAGTCTGTAAGGAGAATTCTTTTTATTCACTTGAAAATGTGACGTGAAAAACTTGACATTTGAAAACTTTACTTGAAATGAGGTAACCTTTATTTTATTGTGAATTTTCACCATCCAATTTAACTTGTTTTTCATATGATAATTATGAGTTTATGTTGTGCCACTTTACTAAAGAGTTGACTTTTCCTCAAGTCTGTAAGGAGAATTCTTTTTATTCACTTGAAAATGTGACGTGAAAAACTTGACATTTGAAAACTTTACTTGAAATGAGGCAACCTTTATTTTATTGTGAATTTTCACCATCCAATTTAACTTGTTTTTCATATGATAATTATGAGTTTATGTTGTGCCACTTTCCTAGTTTTCAAAACTAAACTCCCTTTTTTATTTTTTATTACTTTTTTTTATGTTTTTTTTTTTTTTCTATTTTTTTAAGAGGGAGGTTGGGTAGACACACGACTGTGTTTTCCCAATATCTCCATCTCATTTTCTCTAAAAGTTGCAAGAAATTTTCTTTATCTATAGGCTTGTTATATAACTTTAGCCTATGACCATTAACCAAAAATGAACTTTGTGCTTCATCAATTGTTTTGATTCTCACTGAACCATTATCATATATCTCTTGAATATCATATAGACCTAGCCAGTGAGTTGTGAACTTGGATTGAAAGTCCTTGAATTTCGATTCAAATAATAATGCCCAATATCCTTCTTTGAATTTATTTTTCTTGATGAACTTATCAAACCATGTTTCCCTTTTTTGTTGAATGAGTAGAGTATGTTGCACTTCTTGTTATCTGATCTCATCTAGCTGATTTAATTGCATCATCCTTTCTTTTTGTGCTTCATCCAGGTTCATTCCTAAATCAACTGCCAATTTGTAAGTATGAATTTGAAATTCAATAGGAAGTAAGACTTGCTTACCATATACCATTGATAAGGAGTGAAACTTTTTGTGTTCTTCCAAGTGATTCTGTATGCCCATAGAGCTTCATGAAGCTTTTCTGACCAATCTTTTCTATGCATTCTCACTGTCTTGGTCATTATTACTTCTAGGGTTTTATTGGTAGATTCCACTTGGCCATTAGCTTGTGGATGATAAGGTGTATATTTGTGATGTTTGATTCTGTATTTCTCTTCTATGTCTTGAACCAGTTTAGAGGTAAAATTTGTTCCTTGGTCATTGGAAATTTATTTGGGGACCCCAAATCTAACAAAAAATTCCTCAAAGAGAAAATTCACCATTGTTTGTTATGTTTCTTTGGTCAGTGATTTTGCTTCTACCCACTTCTTCACATAGTCAGTACATACTAGGATATACCTTTTCCATTTTATGGTGGATTGATAGGGTCAATGAAATGTAGTGCCCATTTTTCAAATGGTTCTATGAGAACTTGTGGGTTTAGTGACATTTCATCAAATGGTAGTGGTCTTCCCATCCTTTGGAAACTATCAAAACTTCTGACATATTTCTTAGAGTCTCTGAAAATGGTTGGCCAATAATACCCTAAATTGTGTATTTTGTATGTTGTCCTCTTATCTACAAAATTACCACCACAAGGTTCATCATTACAAGCTTCTAATATTTCTAATATTTCATCTTTCCTTACAAATCACCTTATAATAAGGTCAACACTAGTATAGAAAAGATATCCATTAAGCCATGTATATCTAGCACTTTCCCTAATTACTTTTCTTTTCTCTTTGGAAGTAAAATGTGGAGGTAATTTTCCTGTTGATAAGTAATTATTTATATCAGCATACTATGTAGTTATAACTGATATTGCACATAAATGTTCATGAGGAAAGTTATCCAAAATAGGAACAATCTCACCAAATGTATGTAGTTGAGATAGGAAGTCCGCCACTTGATTTTCTTTTCAAGGCCTCTCTAGAACAGTAATGTTAAATTCTCGCATCAACAATAACCATCTTGTTATTCTACCATTAGTAGTTGGTTTATTCACTACATACCTTATGGAAGAATGATCTATGTGGATAAATACCTCCTATCCTGTAATGTTCGAAAATTATTTACAACATGAACTATTGCCAACATTTATTTTTTAGTAAATGTGTAGTTAAATTCTGTAGGGGTTAGATTTTTGCTAATAAAATAGATAACATAGGTCATATGATTCTCTTTTTTACCTAAAGATTCCCCCATTGCAATATCTTATGCATCAATAGAAATATGAAATGGAAAAGCCCAGATGGGTCCTCTTAAAATATGTGTTGTGGATAGTTTTTGTTTGAGCTTCTCAAAGGCAACTTGGAAATTATCATTCTAATGAAATGGCACATCTTTTGCAAGTAATTTGAATAAGGGAAATGCCATTTTGCTAAAATTCTCAATAAATCTTCAATAATAGCCTGCATATCCAATAAATATTCTTACATTTTTTTTATTTTTTGGTGCTAACAAATTCACAATGATTTGCATTTTTGTTGGATCTACTTTTATTCCAGAGGAGGAAATATGATGACCCAACACTATCCCTTCTGTTCACATCATGAAACACTTTTCGTTGCTAAGAGATAAATTTGTTTCAATGCATCTCTTTAAACTTTTTCCATATTTTTCAAGAAATCATCAAAAGCATTTCCATACATAGTGAAATCATCCATATAAACTTCTACACATTCATGTATCTAATATGAAAAAATGGTCATGACTGATATTTGAAAAGTAGTTGGTGCATTACATAATCCGAAGGGTAACACATTGTAAGCATATGTACCCCAAGGACATGTAAAATTTGTTTTTTCCTAGTCTTCTGATGCTATTTTGGTCTTATTATAGCCACTGAATGCATCTAGAAAGGAGAAAAACTTTTTCTCGGCTAGTGAATCTAAGACCTGATCTATGAATGGTAACAACAAATGGTATTAAGAGTTACTTTGTTCAATTCCCTATATTCTACATAAATCTCTACTTCCCATTTTTCTTTGGACTTGCTACTAAAGGAGAAACCCATTGGTTGTCTGAGATAGGGTAGCTAAATCCTACTTGTAATAATTTTTGCAATTTCTCCTTAACTATCTCTTTCAACATTAGGTTCATTCTTAGTTGGGGTTTCCTTCTAGGTTTAATACTATCATTTGTGTAAATATGGTGAATACATGTTTTAGGGTGAATTCCTTGCATATCAATATAATCCCAAGCAAATACCTTTGAATATTTTTTTAATATTGCAATCAATTGTTCTACTTGTGATGGTTGCAAATTATTTCCTATGTTAAAACATTTTTTGAGACTGATTTCAATTGTTTTTCTTTGAAAATGTGTGATTGAATTAACATAAAAGATAGCATCAAATGGTGTTTTCAAAGAATTGATTGTGCAATTTTCTTGAAAATTTTGTCCTAGAATTTGACTAGCAGCATTATACTGCATAACTCTCAATTTCTCTGAAATATTTGGTTCTGAAATGAAGAAATCTAATAAATCCTCATTATCCTCTTCTCTGAAATCAAAATCTTGATTGATACTTAAGATAGATTGAATTTATTTTGTTTTTTTTCTATTTCACCGGGCCATGATACTAAAGAAGGTGACTGAGCTATATGTTTTCTTTCATTTCCATTTGAAATAATCATGCTTCCTAATCTACAACCAATGAAGGCATCAACTGTGGCTAACCAAGGTCTTCCAAGAATTAATGGGTTCCCTCCTAGATTTGATTTTGGCTGAAGAACTAAGAAGTCTACCGGATACTCCCCAGAATCCAAAGAAAATATGATATCTTCAAGCACACCTTCTAGCACTACTTTAGAGCTATCAACTAGTTCCAAAATTGTAGTGGTTGGTCGAATATTCAGAAAATTCAGATATTTCATTGTTTTTATTTTCATCAAATAAATAGCAGCCCCCAAGTCAATTAAAGTTTTAGAAACTAAATTTTTTTTAATGGAAATTGTCACCATTGGGATTCTAGGATCAACATATTTTTCAATTGTACTATTTCTTGACATAAGGCTAGCTAGTCTTCTAATCACATGAATTGTTGGTGGGTCCTTCTTTCTTTTGCTATTTTTCCTTATGCATAATCCCTTAATTTCTTTTGTATAAATCGGAATATATTTAATAGCTTGCAATAAAGGAATTTCCACATAAGAATTTTTCAATTCATCTAAGACATCAAATTCAAGAAGAGAAACTAATTTTTTTTTCTCAACTAACCTTTATGGGAAAGGAGGTGTTTGAGTCATTATTGTTTTAATATTTTGAATTTGGTTATCTTTCATTATATGCTATGTGTTAGATTTTCAGGATTCTTCTCTTCTTTTAATTGTTCTTTTATAATGACAATAGAGTATTTTTGTAAGACCTTAAGTGAATGTCTTGAACATGAAGGATTGAATATGTGGGAAATAAGGTTCCTTCCTCAACATTATATAGTGGTATTTCTACTTTATTACTCGGATTTGCCACTGGCTAGGCTGGTAATTGAGTTGGTCTGGGTGGTGGTTGGTTAGATGGCAGTTGAAGCTGCCGAGACTATGTTAATTGTGGTGCAGGTAATGATTGTTGAGGAAATGGATTTGATTGTTGGGGTTGCTGAAATTGTTGATATGGAAGAGGTTGTTTAGGATAGGAATGGTAGGTTGGTTGATATGATTGTTGATATGGTTGAGAATAAAACTGTTGAGGAGGTTGGGTTCCATATGCATATCCTCGTCAACCTTGACAAAGTTGGTTTTGGGTTTGCTGAGGAGGCCAAACTTTCCAAGGCATAGAAGTATTCCATAAATTTTGAACAGGATACTGATAATTTTGAGGAAATTGCAAAGGAAATTGTTGACTAGGATTTTGAGGCATACCTGCAAATCGTGGTTGTCAAGGTCTTCTTGGTGCTAAGTAATATAGAGACTCCATTCCTTGAATTTATTCCATTTGGTTTTCCTGTAATTCCTTCAACTTTGGAAAATCATCAGTTACATGATTTTCAATGCAAAGTCCACAAACATGAATATTGTCTAAAGGAAATTCCTTCAACGGATGCTTCTTTCTACATTTAGGACAAAAAATTGATAATAGTTGATCTTGTTTCTCTTGTTTCTTTCTTGTTTTTAGTATATCAACTTTTGTTACTAATGTACTTAAGATATTTGTTTTGAAGTCTTGAAACAAGTTTCCTAACTCAACTCTTGTTATACTTCATATTGATGATTTCGTAGCTTTAGAAATTGTATCCCTCTTTCTAGTTTTAGCTCCACCTCTTGAATATTTTTGACATAACTGCAATTTTATAAAATGGTAAATATGAAATATCTCATTTTCCCATCACATTAAGAATATCAAGATACTCATCTCGTATGCCTTTTAGAATGATTGTTCGAAAGGTATCAGAGTTTAAAGAATGATATTTAGATTTTTGCAAGTTATAAAGAAATATTTTTAAATATTCCTCTAAACTTTCATCTTCTTGTTGAGACATTCTAAAAATATCATCCTTTGAATCTCTAGGCCTATAATATACTTGATATTTCTTAAGGAAATTTTTTCTCATGTCTTCCCAACTGGTAATATTATTTTCACCTAATCCCATGAACCACTTTAATGTAGATGATTTAAGAGTAGCAAGGAAAAGATGAAGCTTATGTGTATCATCATTATAACCATAGGTATGACATAGATACGACATAGAATATCAAATTCAAATAAGAATGAGTTAGGATCTTCAGAAGACATACCATAGAAATTTGGTAAAACTAAAGGTGGAATATTTTTCATTTTTACCTCTTCTCCCAAAATTGCTCTAGTGTCTAATTTTGGAAATCAAAAAGTAGTTTCTTGGTCATTGTCTACTCTTTCATTCTCTCTTCTCTTATTTTCATTTTCTCTTTTGGTATCTTCTTCTCTTTTTCTTTCTTATTCTATTTTCCTTTCCCATTCTCTTCGCTATTGTTCATATTGTATCCGTTGATCTAGAGTTAATCCTCCGGGAATATTAGATCCTTGTCCTTCTTCCATCTCTCTTTTACATGTTTCAAATGTTTTGGTAAAAATATCAGGTTGTACGTCTTCAACTTTCTCAAATTGTTCAAGGATAGGTTTATCGATTGGTTTTCTTCTTTATTTATTTTTTCCTATATAACATGTTTCTACTTGTGTTTATTTTCTCTTTAATTCATCAGTTTGTCTTTCAACAAGGGTTAACATTTGCCTTGAACGTTGTTTTTCCTCTAACTCTTCCAAAGTTGGTTTCTAGCAATTGGCATTAGTTCAAATGTAGACGGTCCTGCTACCACCAATGGTTGAGTGGTTGGGGGGTTTTGGTTTGTATATCTACCCTTCTCACCTCTTCGTTTAGGCATAAAGAAACATAACTCAATGATAAGCTAAAATTTATTTTTTTGTTTGAAAAAAAAATCTAAATGAATTAACTAAACTTTCACTCTCTAAATGTTCTTCCCGGGAAACAACACCAAAAATGCCATTCTAATTTAAGGGTATAACCTAGATCATCATTCTATCATCAATCTAGACTTCGTAAGCTTAGAAGCACCCTAAAATCTATGCTTTAGAGATTGTTTCTAAAATATTAATACTTAACTAATCTTGAGATCCAAAGAATTAATGTCAAGTAAACTTCAGTCTCCCTTACAGGAGATAGATTAAAAAAGCCTTCAATGAAAAAATTAATATCTTTAGATCATCAATTTATTCAATGAAATAATTAATTAACTAAATCGCAACAATTCAATCATATGTAAGAAAAATGAGTGATATTTGACAAGTCTAGCTTATTGAAAATGAAAGGAATATTAAGCTCCCTTACATGAGGTAAATTCACAATTTTTATTATCAAGCATATCAATAACAACTTTGTCAAATAAGACGAAATTAAATCACAAACTTACTTAAAGAAATTACAGCAAACTGAAAATCGTACCAAACAATGAGAAACTAGTGCAAAGGCTTAGCAATGGGGGCCCTCAACACTTTTCTTGCACACTTTAAGTGAAGACCAGCTTAAAATAACTTGGAAACCAGAATAGACATCATTCATTAAGCACAAAAAAGATATAAGAAGTTCTGAAATCAACTCTCTTTACTAATTTGCAAAAGTCTTCATACTTATTTTCTAAAGGTTGAACTATTATCTCTAAAATTTGGGGAAAATCCATACAAATAAAAAGCTGCCCAAATTTTATGCTTAAAATAGGGGATTTTCTGCATGACTAGCCTAGTTTGACCAATGTTGACCGAGCACCTCTGTGAACTTTTTGAGGAGAAAAATAGGAGTTTCACCATTCTCTTACATTGAGGATTACCCAAAAACCTTCGAATTTCCCCCATTTTTCATGCACATGTGAAAACGATGGAGCTATTACGAGAAGTTGCAACATCTTGTAATTACTGTTAAAATTTTAATTTGAAAGAAAGACTTTTCAAAATTTAAATAATTAAAAATAAATGACATACATAACTGATTTTATTAATTTCAAAGGTTTTGTGGATGAAAATGGAAGTGGAAAACGGAAAATGAAGGCAAAAATGGCTTATGTGGTGAAGATAAAACACCAAAAAGTGATACCCAATATTACTATTGGCCTTCTCTTTTTAAGGATGCCAAAGAATATGTTAAGAGACATGATAGTTGTCAAAGAATGGAAAAACACGTTCATTCATATGGAATGCCTCTACTACCTCATGTACTTATTGAACCTTTTGAATAATGGGCATTAGATTTTGTTGGTCCAATCAATCCATCGTCAAGACAAAAAAGGTACATTCTTGTCTGTATAGATTATGTCATAAAATGGGTAGAAGCTAAAGCACTTCCTGTTGCTACAGAAAATGTTGTAGTTTCATTTCCTTTTTAGGATATTTTCACTCATTTTGGTGTCCCAAGGGAAATTGTGAAAGATCAATGTACTCAATAGACATCCAAATTGGTAGAAACGATAATGGAGGAATATAAAATTAAACATCGAAAGTTTACTCCTTATCATCGACAATCCAATGGAAAAATTGAATCTACCAATAAAGTAATTGAAGCAATTCTTACCAAGATTGTGCATCTGCATAGAAGGGATTCAACAGAAAAAATTCTAGAAACTTTATGGGCATATCATTATCACATGGAGAAACACAATAGGACACACTCCTTACGAACTTATTTATGGAAAGCAAGAATTGTTTCCTATTGAGTTCTAGATAAAAACTTTTAAAACAACAACTAAACTGGGTCTTGATCTATCAGAAGCCCAAAGACAAAGAATGGAGCAACTGAATGAACTTGATGAGATGCGAAAAGATAACATTCATAGAACTAATATAATCCAACAACAAAGATCAAAGTGGCATGATACATTTATCAAAGAAATAAAATTCCAGCAAGTGATTGGACATTGCTTTTTTATTCAAAGTTTAAATATTTTCAAAGAAAATTTTAAACTCATTGGCTTGGTCCTTATGATATTGAAATTGTCTTTGATAATGGAGCAGTCAGAATCAGAACCATTGATGAAGAAAAAATAATTTTCATTTTAAATGGTAAAAGATTACGAATATATCATCAACCATTAACAAAGGAAGAGTTCGTAAGAAATCTGCCGCGATAATCTCAATTTGAAGTTGGCCAAGGAAGATTCTTCTTCCTCTCCAACTTGGCCTTCTACTTTCTTTAAATAAATAAATAAATAAATTAATAAATTAATTAAAAAAATGACGATGAAAATAGAAATTTTGTATAAACATGAAAACCAACATTGTTGGCATGTTTATACAGAAAATCTAAGTTGAAAACCAAGAATTCCTGGCAACACAGATTTTACTTTCCCTATTTTTGTCCCATTTTCCTTTTATTCCTCTTTTCTCTTTTGAAAATAAGGCAACTACATAATTGTTATTAAAATTGGAAACTAGGGAAAATTCCCATTTTGGTCTACTCACTTGGTGGAAATAATTATTCCATTGAAGTCCTTTTTTCGAAAGGACCAAGATAGATCTAAAGATCATTAAATTTGGACAAGGAAAATATTTGTTTATTCAAAAATAAATCTATAGATCGTGATTTTGTTTAGGAAAGAAAAATTGAAAATTTGAATTTTGAATTTGCCTCCAAATGTTAAGGACAATCAACATCTCATGAGCATCTAGAACTTTTCATATCCCATGAGAGACATCAACATCTCATGAGCATCTATGACTGAAATAGGGCTACATACCTATAGCTAAGGACAAAAAAAAAAGGGCTTCCAACGAGAGTTTTAGGAGAAGATCGTCTGGGTCAAGAAAGAGATGTCTTAAGGGTTGGTTAGGGAAGCGAACATCTGGCCACAATTTGCAATGATGCTAGAAGGCAACATTGAAGGGTTGGGTTGCATTAAAGGGTTACAAAGGATCACTATGCCTTGGAGCTATATTAGGGTCATTATGATGCCCTAACTCAATCTCAGAAGTGTGCTCAGATTTATTAATCACGACACTACATGTCATCAAATTCAAAAGACATTATGTGTTTTGAATTGTAGGTCATCCATTTACTTAAGGTCAGAAGTTTATCAAATTAGTTTTGACTTTGAATTAATGTGTTCTCTCACTGCTGAGCAATTGAACCCCTTCTTGAGGTTTTTCCCTAGCTGGTGATGATTTCTGTGAGCAATTGAACCCCATCTTGAGGTTTTTCCAGGGTTGGTGATGATTTCTGTGTTAAGTGGTCTTGGCTTGTCTTTTATGTTAATTTTTATTTTATTTTATAAGTCATCATAATTGCTGATATAATAATAGAACATAGAATAAGTTCATCCTTTAAAAAAAACAAGTTAAAATTAACATGGTATCAAAGCTAAGAGAAGTCAATGCCAAGCAAGCTAATTTAAAGAGCTTTGAGGCGTGTTGTACAGTAGCATTCAGATTCGCATGTTGTCCCAACTCTATATCTTGCCAATTGTCACCTAAAGAAAAGACACCCTGTTGAGTTTCCAAATCATAAAATTCATTGCCATGAATCACATCTCGGTTGTGATTTTGTCTTGGATTTATATTAGGGCTTGAATATGAACCCCGTATTCCAGGCATCGAAGTTCCATTAATATTATCAGAGGAAGGCATTCTGAAGAGAATCTGAGATTCATCCATTCTCAAATTCAAATATCGAATCAGAGATTTTGAACTCACCATGCGAGGTAATGATGACAACAGTAAAGGTTGGTTGGAAGTCATAATTGTGGATTAAAACATAAGATAGCAAAAGCACTGAAAATCTAGTAGCGGGGGAGAATTGGCAGTTGGGGGAAAATTAAAAGGCGGTGAAGAGTGTGAAGGTATAGGAGAAGCATTAAAGTGGTCTTTTATGACACTCACTTGAATTTCAAATCCGTGTTGAGAGATTTTCTCGCAAGAATCTATGTATTTGAGGATGTTCGCACTATTCTTTGTGAATGTATCTCACATGAGTATATTCTCTTCTGCATGAATACAAGTCTCTGAAATGGCTTCAGGTCTTTCTTTTTGTTGCAATGATCTCGTCACTCTAGTATAGTATGAATGTTTTCAATGATCTCAATCCAATTGCAGTGATCTCGCATCTCTGGTTCTGGTCTCTCATCCTCCGCATTATGTATTCTCAAAATTATATATGGCATAATTCAGGGCATCCTCTACTCAAATTGTCTCTGCAATATTAAGTTTAGTCCAATATATGTATGGTATCGTCTCACAGTCGTATGATGGCATCCTATATGGTAATATGCATAATTGTATGGTTGGAAGTTTCGGCTCTATAACAGTATGGTTGGTCTCAACACAACAATACATGTTGGATGATTCACTCATGGTTCCTGATCTGAAGGAAGGATTGTTTTTTTTTTAAGGGGACAATCTTGGCATATCTAAACCTCTCGGATCTGCATATAAAAATGTATACGAACATGATCATCAAAGGGCATAAGTTTCTTTAACCAGATATTGTAAAATTTTGAAAGTTGATGCGATAAGGAGATTAGTAGTTTGAATTCAAATCGTTTTTTTACGGCCAAGTGCACACTTTGTTAAGGATAGGCCTTCTTTGGGGTCTGAATATATACTTAAAATTATGAGGCAGTCTCCATTAGAAATCAGCGTGCAAGTGTGACTCCTATGCAGACTTGGCGTCTGACCGTCCAAAACAGATCTAAGTCAATGCCTGTGATGTAGTATTTTATCTGAAATATGTGACCTATGGCATCACGTTGACAATCTCAGTTAAGATTTGAAGTTTTAGCAGGTTAATTCATGGTCAATTCAAGTCCTTCATTTATACCCTTCCTTTCTTCTATAAGTTGTTGTTGACTTGAGCTATAGTGAAGGATGGCTTTAATTTCCCTATGTGGTATTCATTTTGACAATCTCTCAAAACTGGGAACCATGTTTGGGTAAAATATAAAGCTTGTACCAAATGGAACTATGTTTTGCATCATTCTTTAGGGGAAATATATATGCATACTGCACATACATATGTCACAGTGTAGAGTCGACCTTTGTGAAAAGTCTGTGTAAGCACTGTAGATAACATTGATATAATTCGAAATCTTAAACGGCGAAGCTCCAAGAAACACAAGAGCAGACGTAACTGACATGCAGGGCTAGGGTTTCTAGCAGAGCTAGCCCATGAAGGACGAGAGCAAAACACCAGTGAGATCAGCATATTGAGGGCAGTATGGAAGCTGCCTCGGGAGGGGGCCCGACTCCCTCCTATCGTGATGTAACCTCTGGAGAACAGAGTAACATATCCGACAACTTGCAAGGAGGGATGAATCAGAAAGGCGGCCCAGTTCTTGGAGCAGACTGGCAAGCAAAGACCAGAGGACAATGTTTGCCTCGGGCAATAAAAAAGCCCAGATTCTTCATTCCACCGAACAAATTAGATGAATATCGAGGGTACATGAAAGAATATTCACTTATTTGCAAATTCATTGGCACATGGACAACAGAAAAGGACTTACTGAAATGGATTCAAGCAAAATGGCAGCCGAAAGGACATCTTGATCTCAAATTCAGACTGAGAGGATTTTTCACAGTTATCTTTACCAACCTTATGGACAAAGAACGAATTTTTGAAGGAGGTCCATAGTTTTACAACAATGCCATACTCTTTCTACGGCAATGGGAAGAATGCTATAACCCTGATGCAGAACAATTTCTGGTGGTACCTGTAAGGGTAAGATTATTTTCCCTTCCAATGGATTTCTAGGACCCGTATGTACTAGAAGGAATAGGAAACTCTATAGGGAGTTTTGTAAAAATAGCTGAAACAATATGTCGTGGGAGATACACTTCCTTTGCGAGAATCTGCATTTATATGAATATATCGGAACCATTGACAGAAACAATAGAATTAGAATATGAAGGAAAGATTTGGAAGCAAGCACTCGACTATGAACATATCCCTTTTTGATGATGGTGGTGCATGAGTATGGCCATCTTTACAAAGTCTTCACTCAGAATAACCCAGAAATGCAAGGGGGAAAACCAACCACCAGCAATGAAGGAACCCTAGAAAAAGAGGAAGGATTTGTTCCTGTCACCACACAAAAAAAGAACACCATGAAACAGGCGAGTCAGCATACAGCGTCGAAACCAAAGAGTAGCCAAAATCGATACGAGATCCTCCAAGAAGAAGGAGAAACATCGAAAGAGAAGGAATAACCCTCAATCCAAAGTCAGGAAACAATGAAACAGAAAACACAAGCAGTAAAAAGAAAGGCACCCTAAGAATAGTCAGAAGTCAAGGAAATAATCGGTGAGGATCAAATGCCTATGAATGTAGAACAATAGAAAGAAGACCTAAGTGCAAAAGAATAGGTATTGAAAAGGCTATCGTATGAATGGAGAAATTTGGACGATAGATTCATCCACGAAGATCAAAAGAAATTATATAAAGACACATTCTAGCATTACTTGCTTGCTCAGGCCAAAAAACAAGTCCTTTGAAAGATTCAAATACTCAAGTTAAATCTAGAAAGTAAAAAGGAAGAGGAACACTGCATGAATCAATTCAATTAGTAGGAGAAATCTTAGTAAATACAGGAAAGATAGTACTGTTAACAATGGTATTCCAACTAATCCCAAAAGTTTACCAATGAAAGTACTTTCTTGGAATATAAGAGGCCTGAATAGTAAAGGAAAGCAAAGATATTTAAAGGAGAAGTTAAAAGTTTAGAAACCTCAAGTAATGTTAATACAAGAAACAAAATTTTCTATGGGAAAATTAGAGACCATCCTCAAGACATTCAAACCATACTATGAAGTAATGGCAATAGATGCCAGGGGTATAACAGGAGGAATAGCTATAGTATGGAATCCAGCAAAGGTAATAGTAGATAATTGGATGGCCATTTCACACAGCTTAATAGGATGCTTTAGACAGATAGGTACTAAGGAGTATCTAGTGATCACGACAGTCTATGGCCCTCATATCCAAGGAGAACGAGATGCATTCTTAACCAGTATAAGGAACCTGAGAATTATGCATCAAGAGAAATACTAGTTAATAGGTGGAGATTTCAACATGATCATGAACCTAACTGAAAAGAAAGGCAGAATTAGAAGAGAAGAACCAGAAATGGATTTATTTCAAGACCTCCTCACAAATCTTAAACTAGTAGATGTACCAACTATCAATGGAGTTTTCACTTGGAATAATCGAAGAGGAGAGGCACACCAAATAGCCTCTAGATTAGATCGGTTCCTAGTATATGAGGAGATCGTTGGCCTAGATGTTTACTATGAAGCTGCAATAATACCCCCCTTAGGATCTGACCATTGGCCAATACGACTAGAAATAGATATCAAAGAAGGCCTGAAGAATCGACCATTTCGATTTGAAATATTCTGGTTACGAGATCCTACCTTCCTGGAAAAATTAAAACAATGGTGGGGATCCACAAACATTCAGGGCCGAAATATAATGCATTCATTTCAGCTGAGGTTGCGGAACCTAAAAAAAGAAATTAGAAAGTGGAACAAAACAGAATTTGGAAACATTCATGAGACCATGCACCAACTCCAAGAAGATATGAAATGGAATTAGTAGCACATGATCTTACAGGGACGAACAAAAGCGCTAGCTCTAGAAGAAGGAAATCTTCTAAGTCAACTAGAGGAGAAGCGTAAGCAATAGGAGATACTCTAGAAACAAAAATCCCAGGTACAGTGCCTTAAAGAAGAGGAAAAAATACAATTTTTTTCCACAAATCCCTTATTCAGAGGAGACAACACAATAGGATCTTCTCCTTGAAGAATGAAAATGGGAATCGAATTTATCAACAAATAGAAATGGAAGCATTGTTAGTTAACCATTTCAAAGATATGCTAACTAAACCAGATTTTCACAGAGAAGCAGCCATACAAAGAATAAGTCAACACATCCCGTCTAAGGTAAGCAGAGAACAGAATCTAGCGCTAATGCGAACGATCACCCTAGAAGAAGTGGAAGAAGTGGTTAAAAATATTCCCAAAAACAAGGCACCGGGCCTGGATGGATTTACAATAGAGTTTTATCAAGGAACATGGCACTTCATGGGGTAGGAGATTTTGGAAATGGTAGAGGAATCGAGGAGAACAAGAAATATGTACCCAACACTAAACGCTATGTTTATCTCACTTATCCCTAAGCAAGCTAACACTGATACTCCGGCAAGGTTCAGACCAATAGCAGTATGTATTGTAATTTACAATATTTTGTCCACAATCATGGTAAACCATCTAAAACCAATCCTACTCAACATCATATCCCCGAAGAAAACATGCTTTGTGAAGGGGAGGCAAATCCTGGATGGGATAGTGACGGTTCAGGAAGCAATGCACATGCTCAGAACCCAAAAAATGAAAGGTATGTTGATCAAACTGGACTTATCAAAAGCATATGATTTCTTAAACTGGTCCTATTTGAAGGCAATAATCTCTGCTTTTGGATTTGATGATAGATGGATACAATGGTTGATGTCATGCATCTCCTCCCCCAATTTTTCAATTCTACTTAATGGATCTCCTTCCCAACCTTTCAATGCAACTAGAGGACTGTGACAAGGAGACCCTATTTCACCATTCTTGTTCATAATAGCAGCAGAAGGCCTAGGCCGCCTCATCAAATCCAAAATAGCAGAAGAACGCCTAAAGGGTTTGAATCTATGGGGCCCTGACCTCACTCTTTCGCACCAGCAGTTCGTAGATGATATTATGTTATTTTTCCAAACGACGTTAAGGGAAGAAAAAGGGATTTTGGATATTCTCAAAATTTTCATGGATGCATCAGGTACAATGATAAACAATGACAAGTCTAATGCGTATTTCTTCAATGTTAATAATGCGACCCAACGCTTTATAGCCAGATCTTTGGGTTTAAAATAGGGACATTCCCCATGAAATACTTAGGATTTCCATTAAACCTATCATCCCTCAGGATAGCATGATGGAAGGATCTTATGGCCAACCTCCAGAAAAGACTCCAGAACTGGACCTTCCGATCTTTGAACACACCAAGAAGGATAATCCTTCTCCGATCAGCTCTCCAAGCCATACCCATATGTCAATTGTCAAGAAAAGCGGCGCCGAAAACATTTTGTAATAACATGGTTAAGATCTTCAAGAAATTCCTTTGGCAGGGAGCACAAGAGAGTAGAAAATGGGCCCTCCTATCATGGGAGAAACTCATTAAAAAAAAAAAAAAACGGGTGACCTGGGCTTGAGAGGTCCATTTGTATTGAACCAGGTAATGTGCACTAAGCTATGGTGGCGATGGTTACAGGGCGGAACTGATCTATGGAAATCTATATGGGAAAGAAAATATAAAATGCCCACCACAATTATAGGGAAATTGAAAGTTGATGTAGTTCCAAAAGGATCAAATATATGGAATTTAGTGGCAATCAACAGAGACTTAATAAGACAACATAGTTTCTGGGAAGTACGAGGAGGAAGAAAAACTCTTTTCTAGGAGGATTCATGGAAACAGAGAGAGAAACTATTTAGCTGCTTGGATCTGGGAGAAATTTTTCTTTTTACAAATTTACCTCACTAAAGGTTGGTAGCCACATACTAGTGTCGTGAAGAGGATAGCCAATGGTGGAAATGGAAAGGAAAAGGGAAATGGAGAAATTCCCCAGTAACAACTTAATGGAATAATTTTGAGAAGGAAATGAAAGCCAGGAAACTAACCTCAGCAAACAGGGAAGATATTCTGAGATGGGACTATCGAAACAAAGGCATGTTTACCATAGAAGAAGGGTATTATCTTAAATCAAATAATCATCAGAGTATAGCAATACCAATATGGCAAAAAATATGGGGAGCAAACCACTGCCCAAAAGTAGAATATTTCCTATGGCTCTTGAGCCACCGAAAGACCTTGACTTCGGATCAATTGCAACACAAAGGTGTACAAGGCCCATCAATTTGTAAAATGTGTAAGAGGGAGGAGAAAAGCATAGAAAATTTATTTAACACCTGTTCTTTGGCAGTGACTCTGTGGCAGAACAATGCTGCGAACTTTCAACAAATAGATGGAGATATGACAATTATCAACGAGACTATCAGGAAATGACGAAAAGGGGGATACAAAAACGAAGTTTTGAATAGAGCATGGAGGCTTTCAATGGGATTTCTTCTGTGGGGAATATGGAAGGAAAGAAACCACCGTATTTTTAGAGAGGAAGAGAAGGAAGCAAGCCAGGTATGGAATGTGATACTGGAAAATATTCAGGAAACAGTCTTATCAGAACATTGGTCTGATGAAGATTGGAAGGTAATAGAGAATGAGAGCAGGATTCTGGCTAGACTCAACTTAAAACCAGAAATTCTAGCAAAATCTCTATGGAAGTTTAAACCCCAAAGGAAAAATCATTCTAACAGCTTTCAGCTCCCACAAGTGCGATTTCTGAAATTAAATTATGATGGAGCTTCCAAAGGAAACCTAGGGCAGGTTGGAATAGGGGGGCTATTTAGAAATTATCGAGGAGCAATATGTAGGGTGTTCGCAATGGAGGTTGGATTTGCTACAAACAACGAAGTGGAACTAATGGCGGTTAAAATGGGATTAACAATTGCAGTCTGGGAAAATTACCAAAGAGTTATCGTTGAAGGTGACTCAACAATGGTAACAGGGATATTACAAAAGCTTCAACAAGGAACTCCATGGGATAAGATAAGTAAGATTTGGTGAACAAAAAGATTAATTTAGGAGATTGGCCAAGCTATCCAAAAAATTGGTTATATGATCCCCATGCATGTCCGCAAAGGAGGAAACAAAGCTGCATATTACTTAGCTAACTGGCGCTGCAAGCATGAAGGAGACCATTTGGACATAAATCAAAACCATCTAGCATGGAATGTGGAGCTACAATCGCTACATATTATCCTTGAAATAGATAAATAAAAGGCTCTCAACCCCGATTGGGGTGTCATGCAAGTGAATGGAATGGAGGTCGGTGCCACGCGGGGGCGTGCATCTTACCAACCGTCCTAGACATTAAGGAGCAGTTGAACACCGGTACTTGGCACGCTCGGAGATGATGGAGGTTAAATAAAAATCTGATGGCCAGCAGTGGATGTCAGAAAAGGCTGGGGAACCACGCAGAACGCGGAGGAGATTAATGCATAAGGGTAGCATACAAGGTAGGAAATAAATCAATAGCTAGTTAGTAGACCTGCCAGACGAAGCAGAGGGAGAGGATCAAAGCCGTCGATTGTTCAAGCGGTATGTAACGGTTCTCGTCACCTTTGTTTATCAGTTCTCTGCTCTACACATGGGGGGTAACAATGATTGTGAGAATATGGCTATTTCCTATAAGTGGTCAGTCTGTCAGTTGAAAAGAGTCTTTAATTGTTCCGGTTTTAAATAAATTGAAGAAATTAAACCCTGTTTCTGTAGCTCGTCCATAGGAAATTTAAAGGTCTACTCCAAGTTAAATTCTGAAGCTCGAAAGCAATTGTGCCTCTATAAATTTTTTAGAAAAAATAATGAGTCGAGGTTGCATGTCCAGCATGTAGGAAACTCCTGGTTTTATTTTCAATTATATTCACAAACCCCCTTTACCAACATCAAAACATACTTCATGGACATTCACTATTACAGATCTAATATAGGGTCTGGGGATAGGGCGAAAGGTCGGTGTTATATGGTTTTTCAATTGTGACTGCATGAGCATTCATCTTACAGGAGATGAATCCTGGGATACCATTATCGAAAAGCGAAAATTGAAATTCCCATATGGCCAAAATAGGTCTATTTTACTTCGTATGCAGTCTAGTAGTAATTGGAGTAGGAATGTCATAGCAAGCTTCTGCTATTACGGGCTGCAACAAATTTTTTCTATAAAAGTCTCTGTCAAGGATATAGTGTTAGTCAATTATGCCATATATCAGTCATCCAACTCGGCAAAACAAGCATATCCACTAGTAATTAATGGAGTAGAAGACTCCATCATTGCCTGCAAA
This sequence comes from Pinus albicaulis, assembly GCA_034641835.2. Classification (NCBI taxonomy): domain Eukaryota; kingdom Viridiplantae; phylum Streptophyta; class Pinopsida; order Pinales; family Pinaceae; genus Pinus; species Pinus albicaulis. The sequence goes on along the minus strand of CM076579.1, from coordinate 99,243,767 downwards.
AAGTTTCTCATTAACTTCGCTCTGCAATATACAGGAATCTCTTACATCTATACAGGGCAATTAATTTCTCAAGTTGTCATGGCGAGAGGTCAATTTGGGAAACGGAAAAGTACATGAAAAGGAAAGCAATAACAAGAAAACTGGAAGGAGGAGGGCCTAAGTAAACGTGGCAGGAAAACTCACAAACAAGTTCTTAAAAATAGCTACGACCTCAATGAAGTGGGTAACCCAATTCAAATTCGTAATACAATCCATGGATGGGAAAGGGAGAGCTCCCATGAAGAAGAAGATATAAAGCAGCAGGAGGCAAATTTGGATTTTATGTGTGACCCAGGAAATACGAGAGGAAGAGTCTCACTCTTCCATCAATCAGTGAATACATACTGGAAGCTCAAATGCATCTTGGCAAAATCCATGGCAGGAATGCAGGACACTGGAGGTAACTCATCAGTAGTAGCAGAATTGCAGCAAATAAATAAAGAGATTCGAGATATTTCCAGCTCTCAGTACCATGCAGCAATGAGGATTGGGAGGATCAAATGTCAGCTTCAATTTCTATAGCAAGTTGAGATGTCGGGTTCCACTACAAAGGACCTAGCCCCAATAGACTCGTCAGATGGGTGAATATTATGTTTCTTGTTTCCATTGTCATTTTTGAATGTTTAAGGCGGAAATTTTTTACTGTTTAAAATGTTGTTTTATGGACAAAGTAATATAGTTATAGTGGAAAGTAGAAGGAAAAAACAATACCAATACTAGTTGTCATATAATTCTCTAAGGTGGCCAACAGACCTGGTTTCCTTCGGGTAGGTTTAGGCTAAGTCATGCATTATTATTTGTATAGCAACTTGCTTTTTGATCAATAGAAAATAGAAAGGCTCTACGAAACTTAGGAAAAAAAAAAAACATTGATATAATTCTGTAGACTCTTTTACTGACCTATTGGCATTATCCAAGTCTACATGTTAAGGTTTTAAGGAAATCCATTAAGGGTCAAGGTTTTAAGGAAATCCATTAAGGTTCCCTAGCTTTGCATCAATTCCTTGACAACCATAACCAAACTATTTCACTGATCTTAATATTAGTATCTTTATCATATTGCGGTAGTATGGCTCTGTGTTTTCATATCTATTTGGCCTCCTTGAAATATGTCATCATTCAAATCATAGGTTGAAATGAACCTTTTTCCACGAGAGTCGGCTTATTGAATAGAAATACAACATATCAGTAACAATATTTAATCATTGACTATAATTCAGAGGTTTCATGGCAATATGATCACATGTATTGATAAGCAGTAAAGGTTCGCTTGTTTTCTTGAGGATATATCATTGTTACATGTCATCTGTAGTATATTGATGTGATCTTGTCAAAAGTTGTATCATTCAGATCAGGAATAGATATTGCTTCACAGGGTCTTCCTAAAAGTATGAAGACCTGTAACCACATGTTTTGTAAATACCTTTGGTTATATAAGGAATTGACCCTTCTATATGTAGCATTTCTCCATGTATCACATCTCAAAAATTACATCTCAGCACCATATTTGATATCACTTCAAGTTCAGTAGCAGTGCTGATATTTTGTAATTTTGTAAGCCTGTATTTTGAAAAATCATCCTCTTGGGAGAAGCTACATGGAATTGTCAATTAAAACAACCTTTGCAACTCACTTAAAGCCTACATTCTTGAAGAGAAGAAGTGCATGACATTTTGCAACAGTTATTTGTATCTATAAGAAAAGGTGTATTAAAGAAAGTATATGATGATCAAGCATGATAAGTTGATAAGACACTGTTGGAGGATGTCTCAGATTCAATTTTTTTTTAAGGGTTTACTATTGCATATACCCATTGGAAGCTCAGGAAATCATCTAAAGAAATGCTTCAGTGAGAACTAATGCATACAACTCGATGGATAAATTTTGGGGAAGGTTTATTTTCAAATATTCAGAGGGATTTTTTCTTCCTTATAAGTCTGATAAAATGGAGAAGTTGATCCAGATTCATACATCTCGTGTGTGCTATAAGGTACACTATCAAAATTGTTGAGTCAAAATATGGTGAATGGTAAGGTGCTATAATTCACCTTATTCCATAAAAGAAAGACTGAATTCTGTGAACTTCGTTGAGATGAAATGTATAAAGTAGTAAGCATGGCTTAATATGAAGTCATTTGAGTTAGCTCTTCAATGAGTCATTTGAGCACACATTTTTTTATATATTACAATGTTACACATACTTTATAAGGTACGAAAAAATATGTTCTTGTCTTATGGAATGCTTGAGTGGAAATATCTCATGATGAGAAAGATCTTAGATGAACATTGTAAGAAAATCTTACGCTTGTGGTCTCCCTGGGTAAGAGGGAGTAAGTACAACTAAATATTATCTTCATCTAAGATGTGCTAGAAGTAGAGGATTGCTTATTGATTCTAAGATCTTTGTTGTAAATCAAGAATGAGGCTAAAGATCTATATTTGTTTACATTTGTTACAGTACAAATGACCTCCTCATCAGCTCAGAGGAGAAGGATACATGGAAGGAAGAAAATGACCTAGACATAGACCTATTTTTCCAAGGTAATGCACCCTAGAGGCAGCTAGGTTGAGTTATAGCGCATCCTTTCCTCTTTAAGGGAGCGTTAATGCCTAGGTTAACACATTGTTTCTCCTAAGGGCCAGCGTTACCTGTGTTTCACAAGGAAAAAGGGAATAATTCCGCACTTACTGACTGAAATTGCATGCTTTTTCTCAAGGAGTTGGTCCAAAAAGAAGCAACCTGTGGTGCAGGCCTCTGATTAGACATTACCAAACCCAATTGAGCATCCAAAGAGGGGAAAATATAGGAAAATTATCAAAACATCATGGATTTTTCCCTATTCGAACTACTAGAGAAGAATGGCAATATTGATCCTCCCAAATTCTTATAAAGTGGAGGCTAGGGATAATTGTCAAAGGTCGAAAGGTTGATTGTGTGAAGAGTGCAATTTTGTTGTTGAGTTTGAGGTTTCATGATTGGATAGGTTCATTGAGAACTCTTGGCCTAAGCATTTTCATACTTGGATATTGAGGAGAGAAAGTGAGGAGTCAGAGGACTGAGGGAAACTTGAACAAACTGATGGTTGTAATATTCCTTCTCTAAATAATAGAACTACCTCTATTTTGTCCACTTGGTGTCTTATTGATGCATCTGTTGTTTATTTCTTTGAGATACATGTTATAAGTGGCTTAGATATACATAGTTCAGTGTTTTGTTATATACTTGTTTGATGGTTTATAGTGACAAAACTGTGAAGATTACACTAGTTCGTTGTTTGTTTGCAGGATTCGAACTTGGAGCCGATGAGGAGGAATTCCGCGACACTGCGTTGCACTCTCCAACGGATCTGCCTTAGACATCGACGTAATCCTTCAATATCTAACTTTGTCAATTAAGCATTAGTATGAACATGTATGTAGTTTCTTTGTGAATTTTGCAACTAATCTGACTGTCTGCCTTGGGTCCCGGGAAAGCCTAAGAGGGATCTTACTCTAGCTACCACCTGCGCATTTTACCCCTAAGCAGAATTGGTGACTCTGTTGGGGACTAATCCTTAGTTCCTGGTTGTTTACTTCTGAGCCTTCAGTTCTTTCCCTCGATCACTCCCTGTTCTACTCACATCCCTTTCTGATCATTTCATATGCTCTGTGACCATTTCATCAGCTCACATTGTTAAGAATAAACCTTTCCTGACCATTATCTGCAATTTCTCCTCAATAACGCACCCCCTATGTGTGTTCCATAGAGTTATAACGCATCTCCTACTTGAGAACATTGTGTTAGTCCTGCTATTAACGCAATGCACTCCTTGCTAGGTAGTGTTACTCAACCTAAAACTTGTTATTTCACCCCTGCTGTGATTTCCCTGGTTGTTGAGTTGTTGGCTATCAGTTTGGCTTCTGTGTTTTGGATCTCTGTGCTTGGTTGCCTACTAGCATATTATTTTTTCTTATTTTAAAATTTAGTCTAGTTGCATTTACTTTTTGAAAAATAAAATGTTTTTTTAGTTTTTATGAGATAACTGATTTCAATCTGTAATTTTTGGGTTAAATAACTATTAGTGAGGATAGATATCTGAATCTTTTTAGGTTGAATTGCATTATTTGGATGTTTGCTGTTGCATGGATGTGTGAAATATTTCTCATTATAGAAATATCTCTTTCATCAAACTGAATCTTAAAAGCATTTTCTGAATGGTTTGAGTCAAAGCCTCATAAAATTTCATCCTTTCCCTACTCTTGGTGTTTTTCATATGTGTAGGATTTGGTTTATCCTTTCCCTGCATATGGTTGTGATATATGTTTGTAGGATGTGGTTCATCCTTTCCCTACATGTGGTTGTAATATGTGTTTGTAGGATGTGGTTCATCATTTCCTTACATGTGGTTGTGATATGTGTTTGTAGGATGTGGTTCATCCTTTCCGTACATGTGATTGTGATATATGTTTGTAGGAAGTGGTTCATCCTTTCCATACATGTGATTGTAATGTGTATTTTTTGGATGTGGTTTCACCTTTCCCTACATATGACCATGAGCAAGATGTGATATATTCTTTCCTTGATGGTATTTCTGCATCATCCTACCCATGTATTCCGAGACACACGAGAAGTACCTCTCATCTGGCCAATGAGTTGGGAAAAATGGTTCTGGACCATAGCACTACCGATGGATGCATCATGTACTGCCATACTCCCTATGCTAGGATGCATGGTGTTTAACAACTTGATTTGGGATCAATTGAGGTTCTACCTCCAAATTGAATTTTGTTAGTGGAGAGTGGAAAGGTATTGTGACTCACTCTTGATCAATTTTTCTTTATTATTCACATCAATGTTCAACATAGTAGAGAAGATCATAGTAGAGTAGATCAAAGTAGAGAAGAGTAGAGAAAAGCATAGATGACAGAGATGGTTCATGATGGTAGGATAGCATGATTACCTATGGCAATAGATGGATTGGTAGGTGGAATGCTCCCTAGTTGAGAGGGAGTGTTAAAATTGGAAACTAGGGCCAAATTACACTTTGGTAAGCTCAATTGGTGGAAATAATCATTCCATTGAATTCGTCTTTTTAAGAGGACCAAAATCAATCTAAATATCGTTAAATTGGACAAGGAATTTTTTTTTAATTCAAAAATAAATATGCGGGTCATGATTTTGTTTAGGTGGGAAAAATTGAAAAATTGAATCATTTGAATTTGCCTCCAAAAGAGAAGGACAATTTCACCTCCTAACTTTTATATAATGGAACTCTCCATATCCCATTAGAGACAATGACATCTCATGAGAATATATATCTGAAATAGGGTTGTGGATATGTGGCTAAAGAAAAAAGGCCTCCAACAAGAGTTTGAGGAGAAGATTTCCTGGGTCAGCGAGGAGATGTCTTAAGGGCTGGTTAGGGTAGCGTACCTATTGCCACAATCTACGATGATGCTAGAAGGCAACGTTTAAGGGTTGGGTTGCATTGAAGGGCCACAAAGGATCACTATGCCTTGGAGTTGTATTAGGGTCATTATGATACCCTAATTCAATCTCAAAAGTGTGCTCATATTTCTTAATCACAACAGTACATGTCATCATCTTCAGAAGACATTATGTGTCTTGAACTATAGGAATTCCATTTACTTAAGGTCAGAATTTTATTAAGTCAATTTTGACTTTGAATTGATGTACTCTATCTCTCTCTCTCTCTGTTGAACAATTGAATAATAAGAATAATCGATCTAGGGTTTTCCCCATCTTGGGGTTTTTCCCTAGATGGTGCCAATTTCTGTGTTCTGTGGTCTTGTATTGTCTTCTATGTTGAATGCTATTTCTATTATAAGTCATCATGATTGCTAATATAATAATGGAATATAGAATGGGATCATCATAAGAAAAGAACACGTTAAAATTAACAATTTTCAATATTCTGCAGCTCTCATGAAATTCTGTAGCTGACTTGATAGATTGCAACCAGGGAAATGAAGATCATGGAAAAAGAAAATTGAATGAAGATTAGAGCTAAAGAAACTTGCATATAACCTGTTATCACTCAGATTTTCCTTGAAGTTGTAGGGAAAAGGAAAGAGGTCCGAGGTAACCACAAACCAACTTTTAGGTATAGAATCTAGCCAATCTGTACCCATAGAGGGCTCTCTCTTTATGTTTTAGCTTTGTTTTGAAAAGTATTAGGCTAGTTATGAAAGTTCAGGGATTTTGATTGAAATTGGGTGATGAAATTCTATAGCAGAGGGTAAGACTGAGTAATTTAGGCCATTGGGCTAATGGAGTCAAAGAAAGATGGCTTAACTCGATTAAGTTTCTTAACAAGAGATGGTTTCACAGGGCAAGGTAATCAAATAAGGAACAATTATAGATCTAAAATGAATGGAATGGACTCGAAATGGGTGAAGGGAAATTAAGAATCCTTCAACATATTCAAAAGAGGGAACTTGACTGATTGTTGACAAAGAGAAATTAATAATTCTTTATCAAATAATCAAAATGAATAAACTAGAAAACAGGAGCAATTAAGAATTCACTGTTTAAACTAGTTTAGAAGAAAACATTAAGAACAACAACGATTGAAAAGAGATTGCACTTAAGCACTTTCTGAATTATTCCTTTTCGTTTATCATTCAGATATGAAACACAGATGGTATAATAAACAAGTATAAAAAACATAAGAGATAGATGACTTATTGATCCGTTGTCTGAATCAAGAATTCTGTGAAAAGTTTTTTGCATCAATTCTTTATCCAGCTAGCCATACGAAATTTATCCAACAACACTTTATTCCAAAATAATCAATGTTACAGCAAAGTCTAAGAATCCACCACTCAATACTCCAATTGAGGGAGTATTTATACAAAGAATTATAAAAAATATCTCCTAACAAAATGAGATATAATCTAGGATGACTCATGGATATATTACAAGAAAATAGAGACAGATGGTCTCATAGATAAGAGAAAGGATAACCGATGTTGTGCTGTTTCCTTCTTTTGAGAATGTGTTGGAGGCAGGCCCTATGATTCGGCTTGCTGCTGTCCTCTTTAGTAATTCTGTGCTGGCTGTTCTGTTTTACTGATACTCTTTACCTGTACTGATACACTTTGACTTATGTTTCATCTTTGTTTATCATTTTTATCATGTCTTACTGTAGTAAATAATCAAAATTCATGCAAGGATAATATTTACAAAAAGTCTAACATTTCTTCCCACCATTGTATTTCTGGTATTCTTTTTCTTTGAAGATTCCTCAGAGTTTCATCAGTCTCTGTATATCTGAAGAAAGTAGGCTGAATTGGGAATAAGTGTTTTACCTCATGTTCGAGATAAAAAAAAATTTCCAGATTGTCATGAAGAATCTTTCCTCTAGGCAATGCTTTTGTTACTGATGAACTGGTTGATGAACTGGCATGGTTGTCAGCATATTTATTCAATTTCTCAACATAGTTTTCCAGGCTCATAAGTTTATCCTCTGAAATTAAAGGACTTGGAAATCCTTTACTATGCAAAATATTGAATCTCTTTGTAAAGGCATTGACTTCTTCCTGCATATCAGAGCATCTTCTTTCTAGATTCTGCATCAGAGTTCTTTTAGTAAAAACTCTTTTAATCTCCAAGATTGTTCCTGTTCTGTCTTGGATGCCTAGTTCTTCAAGTTGATATCTGTTCTTGGTATTCAAAAATTTTATAAGATCATTGGCTTCTTCAGGCATGTTTCCTAATTCTTCTCTTGCCTTTCAAATTTCTTCCAGAGCCAATTTAATTAAATCATTCTACTCATACATTATTTGGATTGATGGCCAGACATCTTTTATTGATTGAATGATTTTGGTCTAAAGAATTTCTTTGATTTCTCCCAAAGTTTTCTCCAATGTGAGATCCCTTTCTAATGCTCTCACCAATTTTTCTAATCTGTTGATCTCTCTTGTCTTTTCTGCAACACTTATCTTTGAGAGATCATATTTTTGTTCTAAGGTAATAAACTGTACCTTTGTTTTCTAAAGCTCTGTCACTTGGAGTTTCAATTCCTCCATTGATTTTATTAATTCTTCAGTGCTTAAATTTGAAGTGTTGACCTGTGATAATTTTTTTGGCTGACCTGTTGTTGTTGTACCTGTAATTACTTCTGTTGTAGATGCTAGAATGTTTGCATGTCTGTCCTTTAATGCCTTTTCAAGTTCTTTTTCAGTCTCATTTAGTTCCTCATTTAGTTTCAAGAGAAAATCCATCAATTCTTCTTCAGAGTTTTGCTTTATGATTTCTACAGTTTGTGGATGCCTTGAAGATGGCAACTTCAGTTGTTTCCTTAAGGCTGCAATATCATCATCTTTCTTTTTAATCAAGGCTTCTATACCTTTTACATCTTTGGGATTATGACCCAATCCATTAATTATTTCTTCCAAAGTCTTTATTATGTTGTCCTTAGCCTGGGAAGAGGCTTTTTCAAGATGCAATTGAGCATTAGTATTCTCCAAAGAATCCTGTAATCTTTGGGTCATCATTGATTTATCAGTCAAAGTAGAATAAATCATTTCACCTGTATGTTTGTGCAACTCAATCTGATCCAAAGGATGAATATCCTCTCGTATGACTTCAAAATTGGTTCTAACATAATCTGCAGCTGTTTGAGGCTGTTGCACTTTGGGTTTGAAGTGACTCATTACCATTTTACCCTGCTGGATGTCATAGGCTAACATCAATCTTTGTTGATTTTTTCGAGCCATCTTCAAATATTGATTATAAACTTGAAGTCTTAATGGATCATTTCTGGCATTTATATTTATAAATGTTTTCTTAATATCCCATGCATCCTTCACTAGTGTCTTGAAGGAGGATACTTTTGTACTTTGTTGTCTTTGTAGCTCCTTTCTCTGTGAATTAGTGGATGTCCCACTGATTGTGCATGTTTGCTGATTATTTAACTCTTCTCTCCGCTGACTATCAGGGGTTTCTTGAATAAATTCTACTTCTGTAAGAGGATTTAATTTTTGTCTTTTGACATCAAGTTGTTCTGAAGATCCACTGATAGGGGTAGTTGTTTCTGTATCTCTCTTCTTACCTTTTTCTTCATTGAGAGGAGTTTGCAAAATTGAAATTCCTGTCACATTAATCTGAGTGGGAGAAGTCTGTATTTGGCCCTGTTCCTTAGAAGTTTCAGGCTGTTCTGTCATTGTGAATTTCTTTGTAACTTGTATATCAGCCTCCTTTTCTTTCCCTTTAGATGCTATTGTGGCCGATGCACTGATTTCCTGTAAATTTTGCTGAGAGGTTCCAGCAAAAGAAGGACCAATTCTTGGTCTTTGCACCTGTCCAAAAGAATCCAGGTCAAGTATTTTCTCAAGATATTTCATAACATTTTCAACACTGACCTGTTCACTATCTTGTTCTATCAACGTCCCTTCCATCCATTCATCCATATTGGCATATTGTTCAATTTCTGGAATTCTATGATGAAGGTATGGTGACAATTTGTTTTTCATCCTCCAATCACAAATAAAGTTGTTTGGGTCATAAGGTACCCAGTAGAAATTTTTTTGCAATTTGAGATAGTCTTCTAAGATTCTTTCAGCTTCGTTTCCTGCATCCCTAGAATTGCAGACAAAAGGACCTAATTGACTCTTAATTCTGAGCTAAGCTTTTTTCTTGGCATTGCAAAAATGGACTATGTATGAATTTATCATCTGTCTGAAATATTCTAAGGCAAAGAGCCTCATTGGGACATATTTTGGTAACTTGAAAGGACATAGCTCACACCAATATATTCCAATTTCTGTATGATTCTGGTATAGGTACCAATCACCTATCCTATATTGCTTTGAGAGTTGGAGAATTTTCTTGATGTCACTATTGACCCTAGGAGGGGAGACTCCTGTTAATAAGGTGGTTGCAGGGTGCACAAATAGGTCAATGAACTCATTGTAAGAATAAGGAGAATCAGAGGAATTATGAGTGATTGTAGACCAAAAGATTACAGACCTAGGATTTCCTTTGGCATCAAGTTTCATGACATGGAAAGGGAAACTCTCTAATTGATAGTAAAGCATGAGATGGTATATAACAGAGGAATATTTGAACACTCTTTCATTTTCCAATCTCATGAACTGATCATGTATTTTATCAGCAATGTAGGAAGCAAAATCATATTTGACAGCAGGGGGTTGTCCAGGGGTAAAAATTGACAACAATACTAGGGTTAATTGATCAACATATTCACTAGTATTGAAACCCATTACAGAAGATATCATATTCAAAATGAGTCTGCCCACATCAGTGAAAAAGGTATATCCATAAGGGGGAGGGCCTTTGGGCTGATGTTCTGGCAACATAAAAGTTTGGCAGAGGTGATTCAACTCTTCTTGGGATAAATTGGCCAATTTCTCAAGTAACTCTCCCATGGAAAGGGGAGTCAGGGCTTGACCAGGTTGAAACTATAACATTTCGTTGATAGACTGAGCAGTTATTGGGAAAAGGACGGTTTGACTCGGGGACATGACTGCTCATTGATTGGGGTCATAATTGGCATGGCAGTAATAGATTATTTCAGGAAAAATGTGGACTGAGGGGAGAAGATACATTGGAAGATTGGATTCCCATAGTCCAAAAATGTCAGAGTCGTTCAAGTATCTATCTCTGCAGTGGAAAAAAATTCGGAGAGGATTTTCACTGAGGATGAGGTCTTTAATTTGGAAATCCCTATCTGCTAGAGGCAGATAGTCTAAATCTCTGTGAGGGGCATTCAGGGGTGCAACATTCAAAGCCACGGGAATTTCCATTTCTAGTTCTTGTGGATTCAGAAATGAATTCGGGTTTTGATGAGAAAAACAGGCACAATCACAGGATTAGGAATACAATTGCAATTTTGGGAATTTAGGAATGAAATAAAGACCAAATATTGAACCCTGTTTCATTTTTTTCGTGTGGAATTAAAACAAAAACCAGGATTTTGCAGAGTTCAACGGGAATTTGGGAAAATACCTGTTTTTCGGGAAATAAACAGTGACGAAAACAGGTGTTGGCTATGGCGGATGAATTCTGGATTGCTCGACTGCAATTTTCCTCAGCAAGGTGGTGGTTGACAATCTTCGACAATTGATTTTGGAATTTGTTGCTTGGGACACTGGTCACTACATGGGATATTGAAAATGACGCGGGTTCATTTGTTTTATTTTCAAAGTCAAAGGTTGGCGGGTTTTTTTATTTTTTAAGTGGATGATGTCAGCAAGTACGGTTGCTTTGACATGAGAGGTAAGCGGTATACATCACATCGCTTTCGGGGACGGGCGGTTTTCAGTGGAGGGCAAGCGATTCCATACAATATACGACATGTGGCGCGGCACTGTTCAGAAAACCGCTTAGTCATCGCGCGTTATCGTTCGGACGTGGAGACGCAGCGATATGGATGACAACCGTAGATTGTGGATTGGTTGTTCAAATGGTCGTCGGGAAAGGGAGATGACGGGGAGATAAAGAGCGGGCCCAATGCAATCAAACATAATTTAACCACGTCGTGGGCGATTTGATTGGTGGAGTAGGTTATTAATTAACCATGAGGGTTAATTAATCCCTTTTTATACGGCGGGGTGTCGGGTTTTTAATTAATCGGAAATTCAACCAATTAATCACAATTAATATAATTATATGGTTATTTTTCAACCAAAGGGGCAGGATAATAATAATTTGTAATTTTCTTAAAATAATATGGGAATGGGTGGATTTTAATAGGGATTTAAATAATAAAGTTAGAAATCAATATAAAAAAATGAATGGAAGTTCTAAGTGTAAAAACATCAAGGTAATGTATTTAACTTATGCTTTAAAAAGGGTTTTTATGAGATATTGCACAATTTTCCTAAGTAAAATAGGATTTTACTTAGGAAAAGATTTTTAGAATTGAATGAATGACATTATGAATGGTTTTAAGTACTTAGGCTTTTCCAATTATTGGGCCGAGGGTCCAGTCCCTCCAAAAGTCAAGGAAATGCCTTGAGCCCCTCTAATTTTCAAATGTCTTAGTACTTAGGGGAAATTAATGAAATTTTTAGGGAAAAATGAGAAGGGAAGTTAATAATTTGACTTTGCTTTGCTTGAAATTCTTCTAGTGTAGTGTTTGCCTTTGCACTTGTGATGAAAGTAAAGATTTAACACATCTAGAGTCATTATCCATCACATGTAATTCTGCAACAACATCTACCTACCCTACCTACTTTAACCTACCATTTTTCTTCTTTATTAGGGTGCACTTAGACTGGCAAACCCTTATCACACTTTTTCTTTTACATGTGGAAATCTATCTAATTCTAACCTTATTACATCCAAGGGCTCATATTAAATTTTTGAGCTCCTTTTATTTACTCTACCTATCTACTTATCTGCCAAGATTAAATAATTTGGTCAGATTTTATTCTCTATCTCTAAAACATAAAATTGAAAAATGAACTAGCCAAGCTTAAACTGTTTGACTGTTCATAAATTGTGGCATAAGATACAAGTTGCACACAATTTGTTTATTTACATAAGAGGAAAAAGTAGTGGCATTTAGACTTGCGCACTTTCCTTGGCCTTTATTTTGGTGGGGTTCATTTTCTTTTACTTTTTTGGCCATTTTTATCTTTTTACCCTTTGATTTTTCTTTTAGGGTATACCCTCTTTACATTTTTTAAATTTTTTTGATTTTTTTGACAATATGGAAAACCTTTACAACAAGAAAAGGTATGAACATATTACATAGCTCATCAAGTCAATCATGATATATGACACCTATTGGTATAGGATTCTAACATAACCTACAAAATAACACAAATCAGAAAGGAAAATATATAAGGTATGTATAGATTATTTAGATAATAAAGGTAAAAACATTTGAATTATGAAACAAAAGATGAATGATCGTTGCTACTACTATTCTAAATAATGATTATTCTCATTACTCACAAGAATTTGGTTTTAACGCAAATATCTATGTCTTGTCAACCAAATCCATCATGAAACCTTGATATAATTCAAATTCACTTCCTTCTCTTCGTATATCATTCCACTTCATGCACAATTCTTTCATCATACCCATTTCACTCAGCCGTGTTACATTGCCAAAACCGCCTCATACCTAAAATTTGTTTCTTTGGCCCACTCTATAACAGAATTCCTTCCACAATAATCCTGTCAAAAGAGAAATTATGGTTTAAGGATTCTACAACATGGGATTCATTTCATGCTCAAAGCCGAATGGGGATAAATTCCTTGAAGGATACCCACAGGTCAGACAATTGTTGCAGCAAGCATGATAGCTAGAGTTTGTATAAATTATACAAAAAATATGTATACCAATGGATTCAATTTGATCATGAAATATACTAGAGAAAGATACTGAATCCTTCTACAATTAATTTGCGGAAATTAAACATGATCGCATAATCACACCAAGTAAGAGAAATCAAATCAAACCACAACACAATATATTTTTCTAGGGAAAGCAACCTGCTCAAAACCCCTCTATCTCTATTGTATAATGAACCAAGGAATCATGAAACAATACAATGGACTCTTCTCACAAGAGTCTATTGCACTATCTTGATTGTCTCACATTGATCCAGACAAAATTGGTCCAACACTTAGCCAATTCTGTTTCCAGTCCAACTAGGAGAAATACAAAAATAGATCATATCCAATAATAGATATATGACTGCATAGTGTCCTTGGAACGAAAAGCTACAGGAAAAATTGTTGAATCGTCCTCAAACTGAGAATAAATTTTAAATGAAGGCATTCATTTTGATCCTCCATAAGAACCCCAAATTGTTAACACTATCAAACAGGAAATCTATGAATTGGAGGTATTGAATAAATATTTGAAACATGAAAATGAAACTCTAAAAGTGAAAAATGAAATCAAGAGAACTCATAACGACAAAATATCGTTACATATTGGTTTATGGTATAAGAAAAATAATAAATTGAAAGCCAAAAAAAAATCTCTTAAGAGAAGGGTGATAAAATTACAACACAATATCTTGATGAAGAAACCAAGGATGGCAGCCAATATCAAGAAAGAAAGAAGAAATAACTTAGATGTTATTTCCCAACCCTCTAAAGAAGCTCAGTGATAGATAAGGATCGCAAATTTTGAAACTTTACATGAGGACATGCAATGTATTTTTTGTGGGGAGATGTTGAACCCCAAAGTTGCTTCTTTTTGACAACCCTCTTGCATTCCATCCTCCTTATTTTTTACCCTAATAACTCTAATTGGGCATCAGTTTACAAGGTTTATGGCATAACAGGTACATAATTGTCTTCTGTTCCATAAATTTCATTGTTATTTATTATTTAACTCAATATTTACATGAGCTACTAAATTACAATGATTTTGTAGCTAATGTCTGATTCTGTAGAAAAGTTGAAGGTTCAATGGGTTCTGAATCTATAGACGAAGAACAAGGAATATGGGCAGCTAAAAAATAGCTAGCACAATTATTTGTACCTATCCTCATAACTTGGATCGATAAGGAAAGCACCATGGAAGCTCATTCAAAGCAAAATTCAACCACCATGGAAGGCGAACGAGGCGAGCGAGAAATTAATTGATGTAGATATTCAACCTCATGATTTGCTTCGTTGATAGCAAATGATGAGAAAATCACAATATGTTATCTCTTTATGTTAATTTTATTCTCTTTCAATTAGGGTAGGGTCGTAATACTCTGAAATAGTTGCGCGTAAGATATTATAAATTTGCCTCTAGGCGTGACAGTCACAGACTGGAATTACTATTTGAAAAACTCTATTTTTGTAAATACAAACTTTGTATTAATTTCATTTATTTGTTGTGTGATTTATCAATGTGTATTTTATCTTATGAAAATGTTGTGCTGAAACCTACTTCTCACAGGAGGGCCCCCTCGATCTGTATGGTTTTTATTATTTGCAAATAACATTTCAATTATGTGTTTTCTATAGCATTTCATTAGTCTATGTAATTGCTTAAGTTTTGGTTTTTGAAGGAATGCTTAGGATTTCTTTTATAGTGGGATTGTTTAATCATTTTAATGTAGTGTGAAGTTGAAATCTCTTGTGCACATGGATAGAGTATAGATTGATATAGATTTCCAGCATAGTTTTTACATTATAGTTGTGTGAATAGAATTTTAATATGAATATAGAGTTAATATTTCTATTTCTCTCAAAAGAAATTTAAATCTAGTTTCATTATCAAGTTTTAATTTCAAGAAAGTGTGATTTAATTTCAAGCAAGTGTGATTTATTTCAAGCAAGAGTGAATCAAGTGTGTGATTTTATTTTGAGCAAGAGTGATATTTATTTATTCAAGTGTGATCTTTATTTTGAGCAAGTGTGATGGTTCTGTTAAATTTTCAAATTTTTCTATGTTGTATCAATTACTTTAGTCCAAATTACTTCTTCATAAACAATGCATCCAAATATTAGTAATCTAAATAATTATAAATTGTAACTGAATATAGAAAAATACACTCAATGACAATGAAGACAATAGCATAACCATAAGAGACAACATATTGGTCCCAGGCCAGGGAAAAACCCCATTATGGGGGAAACCCTTTCAAATATTCTTCTTCAATATATCGTTATAAAAATTTTTCAGTAGAGATTACAATGAGCCAAATACATATGCAACAGAAAACATATAGATCAGATCTATGGATTTGTAGATCTACACCATCAAGAGCATGGATTCAATAGATCACTAAAACCAAGTGATATAAGCTTGCAATTTCTAGGTATGAATCCAGAATGTTGTCAAAGACTGATCGTAATCATCTGTGAATGAGAAACTGATGTCTGAAGACACTGCGCAAGAAACTGAAGATGGCCCAACTCAAATATTCTCAGAAAAACCCTTAGCTGTGACCTTAAGATGTTGCGTTCACGGCTGAAGCTTCCCTGGCTATTACCTACACACACTAAGCCCATGACTCGGGTACTGATCAACCTGATCTATCCTAGGAACCCTATCTGTTACCTTAACATGCTCAGCCTATGGCTATTGCAGCTTAGTTGCTACATTTCCATGCTATGCTCGCATATTTGGACCAAATTCTACAATCATGTGCCCACGACTATGGACCAGATGCCCTAGTTCATTGCAAGCCTCTTCCTTTTGATTCTGTACACTGCACGAGCTTCTTCTATCGAATCTCTACGAACCAAAAATAGAACAGATGAACCAAAAAGAATAGATCAGGAAGAAAATATCATAAGCGAATGTGTGAGAATGATATTGAGGTCGCTTCTATTTATTTATTTTATGAGGGCCACTTGGGGCTTTGACCAAATCCAGATATGTTGAGGTTGACCCATTCCATTTCATTAATAAATAAAATAATTCATAATTTAACATCGGCTTAACCGTTTGGGGCAATCTATAGGTGGATTTTGGTCCTCTCGAAAAGCAGAATCTAATAAAATTATAATTTCAACCATATGAGTTGTACAAAGTGGAATTTAACTCTAGTTGAAAAAATTAACACTCCCTTTCAACTAGGAAGAATTCCACCTGGTAATCTTTTCCTGTAGATCTTCACATTATGGTGTCGTCAGGCTGAACTCCATATGTTGAAACATTCTTAGATATAGAAGAGGAATAATTAGGGAGAAATAGCTTCCACCCATACTGAGCAACAAGAGAATTCATCATAGAGGGGAGCACATCTCCAACGCTGCAATCTCATCGAGGAGCCCATTCTCAACTCAGAATCAAAAAAGGGGAGAAAATATCAACCCAATCATGTTGCCTACCGATATTACCACCAATGGCTCTTAATAGTCATGTGGTATAACACCTACATCATAATATCCTTAGGTTGTACACCCCAAGTACACTCTCAACTCGTTGGCCAAACGAGGAACGATATTCCCAACAAGCCTTTCTTGAGGGTATGATTCCAATTGGGGTATACTCTCCATAGACTAGATAGGGGGGCATCATCTCTGACCCTATGAAGATAGGGGAGCAATGTCTCAACCTTGGGTAATAAATAGGGAAGTTCCCTATTGTTCATATATCTCTCAACACCAGGAGCCCTCTATCTAAATTCCTCACCCCGAGAGGTCAAGAAGGGTAGGAAGAGTTTTCTCAGTGCCCTCGATCAGTGTTGCCCCTTATCCAAAGGGGCTACATCCATCAATCCAATATATTATCTGAAGACTAAGAAATTTCCTTTCGTTAGTGCCCTGATGATAATATCTACTATCTTCTCATCAATAGATATGTGGGTGATATCGAATCTCTATGTTCTTCGACTTGTCATGAAACACTAGATTCTCTAATAAACATATCTCGCTCTTGCTGTCACAATATATCGTTGTGGTACCTAAAACTTGACCAAATAACTCACCAAAGAGCTTCCTTAACCACACATCTTCAAAACTAGTCGTGTTAGCAACAATGTATTATGCTTATGTGGTGCTCAATGCTACCAAATTTTGTTTCCTACTCATCAAGGATATCATGGCAGAACCAAGACTGAAACAACATCCAGATGTATTCTTTATTTCAATAACATTACCTTCCCAGTCAACATAATTGTATCCATTAAGTTGAAAATCTCCAACAGAATATCTCAGACCAAGAGTAATCGATCCATGTAAGTATCTCAATATATGTTTGGCTGCAATCCAATGTGCATGAAGGGGCTCAATCATGAAATGAATCAAGGTGTTAACTGTATAACATATATCTGGATGAGTGTTCACAAGGAACATCAGAGCCCAAATTAATTGTCTGTACTCATATGGATTTTCCATATCATATCCAGTTGCTTTTCCCCACAGCTTATTGAAATTCATGTCCATTGGAGTAGTCATGGATTTGCACTCGGTCATACCAAATCTTTCTAACAGCTTCACTACATACTTTCCCTATGAGAGAAATATCTTTTAGGGCCTTTGCCACACTTCAAGGCCCAAAAATTAGTGCATAATATCAATGTCTTTCATCTTGAATTCAGACGTTAATTTCCTCTTACATTTGATCATCAACAATTCACTTCCTGTTAAGAATAGATCATCAGCATGTAGAGCCAGAATCAATGGCATAGCTTGGACAAACTTAACATATACATTGGGATCAACATTTCTTCTTGTGAAACCCAATTTCATTAGATAGTTGTCTTTGTGTGCATACCAAGCTCGAGGAGCTTGCTTCAAACCATACACTTCTTTCTTCAACCTGCAAACATATTTCGACGTTGCATGTTCATTCATCCATAAGGTAGCAACAATGCCAAAGTTTCTCCCCTATACATATATGGTTAAGTGGGTAATTGAACACTTAAATGTATAATATAGAGCATTCAAGGACTCGAAGGGCGAGAATATCGATTCGTTCAGGGCAGAATATTTGAGGACAATGTACCACTTACCGGTCCCGCAACAGAATTATGACAAAGATTTTCTCCAAATATTTAGAGAAAAACATCCAGACCTAATGAAAGTCATAAAGGAATAGAAGGAAGACCAAGACAAGCTTAAATGAGATAAACTCAATACGTACCCAATAGCACAGATTTCCCCCTCCCCCTACTGTTATGCTACCGGTATGTTGTGTAAATTATATGCAAAACCTGATACCACTAGGTTTTCTGTAGGTTGGGTACCATTAATTAACGCAATCGTCAATTCCTTAATTTTAAATTGGGAAAAAATCCTATTTGATAGTTCATCCAGAAACATCATAGAGCATAGGAGTAAAAGAAGTGTTTCATCTAGAGAAATACCCCCCTTTTACATGAGTGCCTATGTCATGGACGCAATTTTCTTTTCTTCTAGTTTTCCTACCATGGGATGGAAATGGATAGCCCAAGACCCTACTCCAATCCACATTTACCATAAAGCCCTTTGGGATTCAGACTTCCATCTGCATTTTTACAAAATTTTCCATAGAGTCATGTTTACTATGCACCAAATGATATTCAATGAGAAAGCCCCTAGGGTTTCCAAAGAGGCTAGTACAGAAATTTTGCTTGTTGCTAGATGGTTCACAGAGGAAAGTTTCACTTATGCCAGATTATTTGGTAGTTATTATTCTCCTCATGCCTACCATATTATGTTCCTGATAAGTTACTTGCAAGATAAATTTCCTACCAGCTTGTTGTAAATGGTATTTCTTAGCAGCTTAAAGATGCTAAAAAGGTTGTTTGGCCTAATTTTCCTTTGTAGTGTGGTACTTTTTCAGTTTTTGATATTGTTCATGCCTATAAGGAAGTTTGGAAAGTTAATCTATTGAATTTGGAAGTAATTCCAAATTGGCCATATGACCCCAATGATGTGATTAAAAATTACATCACAAAGCTCAAAGTAAAACCTTTTGTAAAAGAGATAGATATATTTGATGATTTCTTTCAAGGTATTGAAAAGTTTTCAGATGTACTTAAGTTTTCATCCAGTCAACTCAATCAAGATGACTTGGAAGCCTTCCAAGCATACAAAAATAATAGACTGGAAAGGATTACTCTGGATTTATTGACTATTGAATATGTCAACAGACCGACTCCAAGTATTAGCTTGGATAATGAAGTGAAAGACATGTTTAAAGCTGAGTCAGGGAAATCAGAGCATCAATCTGAGAATTCAGATCATTCTGAAAATGAATCTGAAAACAGAAAGGATAACCTAGAAAAGATAATTGATCAAGTAATCCAAGATATTGAGATGTAGGAGAAAGGAGGAAGTCATGGAACAGAGTCAACTTCCCAAGAAGTTCAACACAGTCAAGATACACTTGATCAAGCAGAGAAGTCCCCACCTAATAATTTTAATAGTGAATGGGAGGACTTTTCTAAAGCAATAAATACTCCTAAAACAAATCCTAATACTGATCAAGCTGCCAATTTTCAGACACTTGAACGTTCCTAAAAGTTAGTGGAAAATGTTACTCCACTACAACAAGTTCTTGAAACTCATGATCGAGAGATCATCCCGACTTATCCTACATAACATATAGTGTTACAAGTTGAGGAAATCCCTTTGCTGGATGTCTTCTACAGTCCTAGTCATAAGGCTATAGTCAAGAGAAGAAAATGGAGAAGAATTGATGATATAGTCTCAAGCCTTACAAATGAATCCGTTGATGTTTTATGGAAGGATCCTCTAGCTGATCCTACTAAACATTTAACCAAACTATCACAGTTTGCAGGGGCATATGCTATTGCCAATGTTGATAAATCCACTGAGGTTAAAATGTTACTGAAGCAGAGAGAAGACATAATACAAGAGTTAGAGAGATTGTTGGATCAAGAAAAGTCTAACTCCAGCGAGCAAATAGAATTGAAGATGTCCCAATTTCAAAAGGATTTAGAAAGCCTTAATTTACACCATCAAGTACAACTCATTGAGAAGAAAACACAACTTGAAGCAACAATGAACAGATTACAAAGACAACCACAGTTAGAGAAATTCATAAAGGAAGCATTGGATGTGAATGCTAAGTTAAAGCAACAACAAGAATTATTTTTCCAATAAGCTTCTATTACTGGCTCTTATTGTGACTCAAGTGAAATATTGATCCAACAAGTGGCTATCCAGAAACTTGAATGTGAGGATATCGAAAAGAAAATCAATGAACACATTCAATGGCAAGCATCAAACTCAGGAAAGGAAGCTGATCTACCCCATATAGAAAAATCCCACAAGGAGATCTTATTTAAGGATTGGGAAGCACAGATAAAGAAAGCAGAGAAAGCAATAGCGTGTTAGGGTCCTATAAATATAGGATTCATATTTTGATTTTACTTTGTTAAAAAACTTGAAATATTGTACATACCTTTGCTTTCTGCAAATGTATTCCAAAATTAAAATATGAAAAGAGGGTATGTCCTAAAAGACCAATCAAAGGACAAAAAGAAACAAAGATAAAAAAAAGAATATTAAACATGGACCCCATCAATAATAGATCATGAAAGTGTTGCAAGTTTAAATTCCACTTCTTTAGTTTACTTTTTACAAATCAGATTGTGTGCAGCTTGTCCTAAATGCCGCAATCCACGAGGGTCAAACAACTTAGACTTAACCTCTCATGCTTTAAATTTCATGTTGATAGATAGAGAATAAAATCTATCCAAACAATTTAATCATGGCAGATCAATAGTTAAAATAGAGAATAATAAGGAGCTCAACAGTTTAATTTGAGCCCTTGGATGAAATAAGGTTAGAATTAGATAGTTTCCTGCTTTAAAAATAAAAATGGATTTAGGGTTGCAAGCTCAAATGCACCCATGCAAATAATGAAAAAATGTTAGAATAATGATGGGTAGGTAGAAAACAGTTGTGCAAGGCATGTAATAAAACATCATCTAAAAAATTACTAATCCCCCCCCCCCCACCGAAAATGTTCGAGTATTCAAAACCTTCAGTTAAAGAGGCTCAGAGCATTTCTCTGACTTTTGTTGGGACCGGACCCAAGGCTTAATGATTGATTGGTAAAAAGCACTGGATTCCCTTCACAAAACCCTTTTCCTCAACATAGCCACCCTTTTCAAAAAATATAATCACTTTCCTAAGTAAAACACCTTTTTTTTCTTAGAGAAAGTAAAACTCCCCTTAACTAACCTCATTTCATGCAAAAAACATTAAAAAACCCACAAAATACAATTTATCCTAAGTATTATGTGTAAATGTTAAGATGGGACCATTATTGTGTTCAAATGCCACTTTACACTTTGCTTAGTTTATTTTATGTATTTCCATTCATTACATTCATTTCATATTAACTTTAACATATTGTATTAATTCCTTTATACATACCCCTTCCTGTAGATATATTAACTCATTTATTTAAATATCCAAAACCCACTTATTAATTTTAACCTATGGTTATATTACCCCACTTGATATATACCCCTCAATTCCCATAGGTTAAATTATATTACATATATATATATATACCCTGCCTATCCCTAAAGAGTAAAACACGTTATATATAATATAACCCGCCTCCGCAAAACACATTTAAATAACATATTCACTGTGTAAATTCGCATATCCCACATATCACATTAAAAAATTAGTTATATACGTTTAAAATATGTTTAAACGTATTAACCAACCCCACCACATATAATTTTTCGGGCCCCACGACCCATCCGTCAAACAAATCCTCCGCCAAATTGTAGTCATTCGCATCGCTTCACCTAGATCTGTCGATCCATGTTGAATATCGCAATTTCAATAGTGTCGAGAATAATCACTTTGAGTTTTACGAAAAGAGTGGTTTCGTCACACTCTCTCCCCTCCATGCAGCGCTAAACCATTGGATCCCATCTAATCCAAATAAACCATTTACCGCTCCGATCTTGTGCGATAAACCACTGATGGTTTTCTCCTCCCGGTGCCAAAACCACCTTCTATCTGACTTGACCCGCATTCAATGTAGAACCCGTTTAAACCTAAAACTCTATAAAACCTCATAATCACACACTTTAAGCCTTTTTCTGCCTTCTCTGCTCATCAAAATCACTTCCAAATGAAGAAAAACACCATTCGACTTGTCTTTGTGCCCAAAGAACCAAATATCTATTAAAAATTGTTGGTAAGACCGCTCGAAGCCTCCATTATACTTCCAAGGACTTCAACATCCCTCAGAAAGTTTTCCGCTAGCCCAAAAAACCCCGCTGCAGTTAAAACCATTTTTACAGTCTTTCCCCATCATCAAAGCCATAATCCCTCCTTGCAGATCTGGATTTGATTAATGAAATGTTTTGTTTTGCAGGTTAGTAGCAAAAGGATAATTAGGATAAAAAGTTTAATACTAGTTAAAGTTGTTTTCTCCTAAAAAACTTACAAATAAATGGATTTTAAATGATATTC
Organism: Pinus albicaulis; assembly: GCA_034641835.2. Taxonomy (NCBI): domain Eukaryota; kingdom Viridiplantae; phylum Streptophyta; class Pinopsida; order Pinales; family Pinaceae; genus Pinus; species Pinus albicaulis. The sequence goes on along the minus strand of CM076579.1, from coordinate 99,220,897 downwards.
CTTAACAAAATATTCCAGGCAGCAGAACAGAAAGAAGTCATTTATGTAGAGAGAGATAAATTGGCACATTAAATGGTAAAAGTGAAAAGGTGATAGAGGAGTCAAGGTAAAACAGTAAAAGTAAAATACGGAGGCAGTAAATGGTAAATAGAGATGAAAACACTTTCACCAACAACAATGAAGTTTATCTGAAGTAAAATTCAAAACAGTAAAAAAAAAAAAACAATAAGGTTAAAAGATGAAAACAGAGCAAGAAGGGACATTTTCTGGAAATTTCCTGTTTAAGTCATAGTTTTGCATAAACTATTGTGGACAATCCAAGATGAATTTTACAAAACTGAAGGAGGTTTATGTTCCTAAAATTTTCACCTACAAAAATTTCTCTCACTTTTCTAACAACCGTTATGGGTTTGGAAATATTAAACAATATTGGAAAACACTTTTTATAGAAAATTCCTGTTTAGTCATCATTTTGCAGATAATATTGTGGCCAATAAGAAATGTATCTTACAAAATGGGAGGACCTTTTTGTTCCGAGGAGACCCATATACAAAAACCTATCTCAATTTTTACACATGTATTACAGAATGAGAGATACATGCACATCTTCATAGCCTATTTTTCAGATTGTGCAAAGTTCTGTTTTAGACATATGTTTGCAAAGTATATTGTGAACAGTTGGAGTTGAAGTTTAGGAAATTGAGAGCGGTTTATCTCAAAAATATATGTATATACAATAAAACCTTTCACTTTTTACATATATATCTCGGATTTAGATATACAAAGGTATCACTGGACCCCACGTTTGCAAAATTTCTGGAGCAAAATGCACAAAGGAAGGAGACAGTTAGTGACTTGGATGCCTCATCATCAACTAAGAGTTGATATCAAATTCGAATTTCTCTTCTTTGTCACCACAAATCATAAACATAGTTCCAAATATATTCATTAGTTTTGAGTGTCGTTTATTATGTTATATTTATGTAAAACAATTTGAGATATTTGTAAACCAATCTTGATATTTTTTTCAAGATATTCTAGTTTAAAATTTGTATAAATACTTCATCCTTTGATGTATTAGTGTGGAATAAATTGTTGAAGTTTTCTATAGTCATTTTTGTTGTACCTGAAGGGTTTCTTGTAGCAAGTTCAAGTAGGAGACTGGATCAAAACCATAGAGCATCATATTTTAGGATTCATGTGATGAGCCATTGAAGTGAAGTACACTCTACTGTCATTGTTTATCTTCTTATGTTTTACATGCATCCATATATGTTTTCTAAATTTGAATGATAAATCAGGAATATTATTACAAAATTTATTAAAATCACTATGTCTTGAACTATTTATCATTTCTATGTTTTCTGCTGATTTCCAGAGTAGGGAACCCTTCATTTCTCCCTCTTTCAAATGACCTCTTTCTTCTCCTTCCTTATCTGGATCAAATAATCCTTGATTGCTATTTATCCCAATTAATCCACTTCACCAATCATCCTTCAAAGATCTTTAGTGACTTGTCTATATTTCCCTGAAAATATTTAACTTTTGATCTTGACCTAGAGTTGTCTGCTTGACACATTGACTCCTTTTGCCCAATGGAAAACCAGATCTATTACTATCCATATCTTTAAGTGATTTTTCCCACCAACCAAACCAAATTTTTCTTTATAACTAGCCTAAAATAATATTTAAAAACAAAGTTAAATATTGTAGAGATAGCCCTCTCTGAACCCTAGGAAGGCTAGATCCTAGAGTTTAAAAGTAGGTTTGTGGTTACCTCGGTGAATTCTTTCTTTAACCTTGAGAAATTAATGAGTGATAATATATTGGAAACCATACTAGGGAAACTAAAATTTTCTTCAAAAATATTTTACAGGTTCAGATCTGATCTATGATGGTGGATAGTGATTAGACACATAAAGGTTAAAATCATCCACCTGGTGACTCCAAATCAATTTCACAATAAAGAATCCACTGGAGGAATGAACCTGAAAGAACAATATGGAAATATCAGGCTTTTAAGTTGTATTACAATCCAAGACCTCATGTTCTTTCTTATTAAGAAATTTTTTCAATGTATATTGTATTTTAGAGAAGATCTTAGATTAGTTTTTAATTATTTTCCTTTAGAGATTGTAAATACTAATTCTCCTAATCCCTTCGAGCAGCTTTCTTCTGAATCTAATAATGATAATTTTTCAATTAATAAGCCTCAAATAATCAATATTGTTCTTGAAATCCCTATGCATATTCCTGTACCTTGTAAAGTTCCTGATAGAGATAAGCCCCTCATTTTACCTCCTATACTCCATGATTTCCCTGATAACTATTACAAATTTCTTCCCAGGTTTGATGGAGAAAATAATAACATCACCGCCCAAAAACATATTCAAGGTTTTGAGAATTATATGGACCTATTTGAGATTGATGAAGAGGATGTAAAAATTAGACTTTTTGCTCTTTCTCTGCAGAGTACAGTAAAAATTTGGTTCAATAATCTACCTATTGCAAGCATCTCAAATTTCTAGCAGTTTTTCAAAAAATTTCTTGACAGATGGATAATTAAAGTCAATATTTTTGTGATCATAGAATAATATAATCAGTTAAAAATACATCCAAATGAAAAAATACAACAACTTTCCGACAAATTTAATCAAGTTTATTATTCAATGCCAGAAAATATAAGCCCTCCTCATGATTCAACTCTCTTGCATTATCCAAGTGCCTTTGATCCAAAAATAGAATTTCAATTAAGAGAAAGATATCTAGAAACACTTGTACATATGTAGAACATTGCAGTTGATGTAGATCTGCAAATTAGACAGGAAAATTTGAAAGCAGAAGAAGAGAAGAAAAACATTACAAAGGTAAAACTTGGCCTTTTGGTAAGACAATTAGATGAAATCATACATAATATCACTATGAAAGATGAATTTTTTGTTCAAAATAACCATGAAGAAATAGAAGAGGTTGATAGCCATGAACAAATTCGTGCTAATTCCGATTATCATAGGTCAGAAAATGGATTTACAGATCAATATGTGGAAGAGGAATCTATCGATTTAATGTGTATGTTTGATGATATTCCTTCATTTAATGATGTGCCCAACTATGATCAGTATGATGACAATTATGTTCTCTAAATTCAAGCTAACTTTATAGAGCAATTAGAAGATATTTTGGAGGATGAAGAAATGCAGTTTCAGCAGATTGAAGACAGTAGTCAGCTAATGCAAATCAGCTATGAGAGTGAGGAAGAAAAAGCACAAATTTTGGAAATAAGTGAAGGTTCTTTAAGTCTTTTTTTTGCTTCATTTTAGTTCATTAGAGACAAATTTCATGCAATCAATAATCAACAATCTTTAGGAATTGTGATTGACAACAAAGAAGATAATGAAACTCTTGATCAAGATTTTTCAGTTTCACAAGTATAGTTATCAAATTTTATCGAAACATCTGATCAAATGACACAAGAAAGTTCCATACCACTATGTTTTGAATCATTTCAGATTTTAAAGGAAATGTGGTATAACATATTTAAAGAAAAGGATGAGCAACTTGTTGAAATGTATGAAGTCCCATGGAATTCCATATCCAATAGATTGCAGCCATCCTCACAAGTTTTTCATGATCCAATAGTAGATATGTTGGATATTGAATGCATTCAAATCCTACCTCCATTAACTAACTATGAGTTTCAAAATCAAGATGATAAAGGTTTTAGCAGTCAGACATTATAATCAGTAGCTATATCATCACAAATCTTATCTGAAATTTTTTAGGGAAATAAAGATGAAGATTAACTTTCAGTTTCATGGCATGGAGGCCATCTAGAACAGATGTACAATTGTTTAGATCAGTTAAACATTAGTGTATATATCTTGGAAGATCCCTTTGAAAAGTGTCTAGAGTCAACAAAGGAAATCAAGTATTTCCTTATCCTCTCATTTGATGACAAGTTTCTAGTAGGTTGCAGAATTAAAGTTTTGATAATCAACAAGAAAATGAAACAAAATATATCAAAGTACATAACACTTGAATGGTTGCATTGGTTGTTTCATTTTACCTAACCAGAAGTTGGACAATTGATAAGAGTAAGTAGGTATGATTTTAGCTTATTTCGTTTTTCAGTTTTCAACAAGTGTTGAAATAAATTCATTAAAGTTTGAAGCCAAGGAAAAGGCCCTAACATATTGATAATTTAGTAGTTTATTTTGAAGGTTGCAGCACCTTTTAGTATCAGATCAGATTTTAGTTTGCAGAAAAAGGTGTAAGTTCAGTTCAAGAGTTTTCAGTCACAACATATGCATGTTTGGGATTGGCTCAATAGATTAGGCTACTAGTCGACGATGTTCTTAACATCTCACAAGGAGATGCCATCCCCATGTGAAGCCATTGTTAGGGTCCTATAAATATAAGATTCATAATTTTTATTTGACTCTATTAAAAATCTTGAAATATTGTATATACCTTTGCTTTCTGCAAATGTATTCCCAAATAAAAAAATGAAAAGAGGGTATGTACTAAAAGAACAATCAAAGGACAAAAAGAAACAAAGATAAAAAAATAATATTAAATATGGACCCCATCAAAAATAGACCATGAAAGTTTTACAAGTTTAAATTCCACTACTTTAGTTTACTTTTTGCAAATCATATTGTGTGAAGCTTGTCCTAAATGCCACAATCCACGAGGGTCAAAAAACTTAAAATTAACCTCTCATGTTTTAAATTTCATGTTGATAGATAGATAATAAAATCTAGCCAAACAATTTAATCTTGGCAGATCAATAGTTAAAATAGAGAATAATAAGGAGCTCAACAGTTTAATATGAGCCCTTGGATGAAATAAGGTTAGAATTAGATAGTTTCCTGCTTTAAAAATAAAAATGGATTTAGGGTTGCAAGGTAAAATGCACCCATGACTTGATAATGAAAAAATGTTATAATAATGATGGGTAGGTAGAAAGCAGTTGTGAAAGGCATGTAATAAAACATCATCTAGAAAATTACTAATTCCCCCCTCCCCCCACAATGTTCCAATATTCAAAACCTTCAATTAAAGAGGCTCAGAGCATTTCTCTGACTTTTGTTGGGACCAGACCCAAGGCTTAATGACTAATTGGTAAAAGGTACTGGATTCCCTTCACAAAACCATTTTCCTCAACATATCCACCCTTTTCCAAAAATATAATCCCTTTCCTAAGTAAAACAACTTTTTTTTCTTAGAGAAAGTAAAACCCCCCTTAACTAACCTCATTTCATGCAAAAAAACATTAAAAAACCCACAAAATACAATTTATCCTAAGTATTATGTGTAAATGTTAAGATGGGACCATTATTGTGTTCAAATGCCACTTTACACTCTGCTCAGTTTATTTTATGTATTTCCATTCATTACATTCATTTCATATTAACTTTAACATATTGTATTAATTCCTTTATACATACCCCTTCCCGTAGATATATTAACTCATTTATTTAAATATCCAAAACCCACTTATTAATTTTAACCTATGGTTATATTACCCCACTTGATATATAACCCTCAATTCCCATAGGTTAAATTATATTACATATATATATACCTCGCCTATCCCCAAATAATAAAACACGTTATATATAATATAACCCGCCTTTGCAAAACACATGTAAATAACATATTTACTGTGTAAATTCGCATATCCCACATATCACATTAAAACATTAGTTATATATGTTTAAACTATGTTTAAACGTATTAACCAACCCCACCACATATAATTTTCTAGGCCCCACGCCCAATCCATCAAACAAATCCTCCTCCAAATCGTAGTTGTTCGCATAACTTCACCCATATCCGACGATCCATGTTCAATATCACAATTTCAATAGCACCGCGAATAATAGATTTGAGTTTTGCGAAATGAGTGGTTTCGTCACACTCTCTCCCCTCCACACGACGCTAAGCCATTGGATCGCATCTGATCCAAATAAACCATTTATTGCTCCGAGCTTGTGCGATAAACCACTGATGGTTTTCTCCTCCCGGCGCCAAAACCACCTTCTTTCTGACTTGACCCGCATTCAATTCAAACTCGTTTAAACCTAAAACTCTATAAAACATCATAAGCGCACACTTTAAGCCTTTTTCTGCCTTCTTCGCTCGTTAAAATCACTTTTGAATGAAGAAAAACACCATTCGCCTTGTCTTTGTGCCCAAAGAACCAAAGATATATTAAAAATTGCTGATAAGACCGCTTCAAGCATCCAATATAATTCCAAGGACTTCAACAACACTTAGAAAGCTTTCCTCTACCCAAGAAAACCCCGCTGCAGTTCAAACCATTTTTATAGTCTTTCCCCATCATCAAAGCTATAATCCCTCCTTGTAGACTTGGATTTGATTAATGAAATATTTTGTTTTGCAGGTTAGTAGCAAAAGGATAATTGGGATAAATAGTTTAATACTAGTTAAAGCTGTTTAATCCTAAAAAAATTACAAATAAATGGATTTTAAATGATATTCCTTAACAAAATATTCCAGGCAGCAGAACAGAAAGAAGTCATTTATGCAGAGAGAAATAAATTGGCACATTAAATAGTAAAAGTGAAAAGGTGACATAACAGTCAAGGTAAAACAATAAAAGTAAAATACGGAGGCAGTAAATGGTAAATAGAGATGAAAAAACTTTCACCAACAACAATGAAGTTTATCTGAAGTAAAATTCAAAACAGTTAAAAAAAACAATAAGGTTAAAAGATAAAAACAGAGCAAGAAGGGACATTTTCCAGAAATTTCCTGTTTAAGCCATAGTTTTGCAAAAATTATTGTGGCCAATCCAAGATGAATTTTACAAAACTAAAGGAGGTTTATGTTCCTAGGATTTCTACCTACAAAAACCTCTCTCACATTTCTAATAGCCATTATTGGTTTGGAAATATTAAACAATATTTGAAAGCACTTTTTACAGAAAATTCCTACTAATCATCATTTTGCAGAGAATATTTCGGCCAATAAGAAATGAATCTTAAAAAAATGGAGGCGGTTTTCGTTCCTAGGAGACCCATCTACAAGAACCTATCTCACATTTTACACAGGTATTACAGAATGTGATATACATGCACATCTTCACAGCCTATTTTTCAGACTGTGCAATGTTCTGTTTTAGACATAGTTTCGCATAGTATATTGTGAACAACTAGAGTGGAATTTTAGGAAACTAAGAAAGGTTTATCTCAAAAATATATTTATCTACAATAACCTATTTCACATTTTACATATCTATCTTGGATTGATATATAAAAATGTATGACTGGACCCCAAGTTTGCAGAATATTTGGAGCAAAATGCACAAAGGAAGGGGACAATTAGTGACTTGGATGCCTCATCATCAACTAAGAGTTGATATCAAATTCGAATTTATATTTTTTTTCACCATCAATCCATAAAAATAGTGCCAAATAGATTCATTAGTTTTGAGTGTCCTTTATTTAAGTTCTATTTATGTAAAACAGTTTGAGATATTTGTAAACCAATCTTGATATTTTTTTCAAGATATTCTAGTTTAAAATTTGTATAAATACTTCATCCTTTGAAGTATTAGTGTGGAATAAATTTCTGAAGTTTTCTATAGTCATTTTTTCTATACCTGAAGGGTTTCTTGTAGCAATTTCAAGTAGCAGACTGGATCAAAACCATAGAGCGTCATATTTCAGGATTCATGTGTTGAGCCATTGAAGTGAATTACTCTCTACTGTCATTGTTTAGCTTCTTATGTTTTACATGCATCCATATATGTGTTCAAAATTTGAATGAAAAATCAGGAATATTATTACAGAATTTGTTAAAATCACTCTGTCTTTAACTATTTATCATTTATATGTTTTCTGTTGATTTCTAGAGTATGGAACCCTTAATTGCTCCCTCTTTCGAATGACCTCTGCCTTCTCCTTCCTTATTTGGATCAAATAATTCTTAACTTCTCTTTATACCTATCAAACCACTTCACCAATCAGCCTTCAAATATCTTTAGTGACTTTTCTATCTTGCCCTAAAAATATTTGTCTTTTGACCTTTATATTGAGCTTTTTGCTTGACACATTGACTCCATATGCCCAATGGAAACCAGACCTATTACTATCCATCTCAGTAAGTGATTTTTCCCACCAACCAAACCAAATCTAAAAACCAAATTGTCCTTTATAACTAGCCTAAAATCATATTTAAAAACAAAGTTAAATCTTGTAGATAGAGCCTTCTCTGAACCCTAGGAAGGCTAGATCCTAGAGTTTAAAAGTAGGTTTGTGGTTACCTTAGAATATTTCCTTCTTTAACCTTGAGAAATTACTGAGTGATAACACAGGGAAAGCATCAAGGTTGACAAAGGAAATTACTGAATCTGTATGTGAACAACTCTTGAAATCCAAAATTATCAAAGAGTTTGTTATCACCAAATTGAGTCATGTTGGGCTGCTGTAATGGTCAACTTGGAGTAACTATTTCAAACAAGATTTTGACAGAATATTAGCCTCTTCAGCCTGAGAGGGCTCTCTTAACTTATCAAAGGATTTTCAATGAAAACTCTATTAGATGGCTAACCCTATGATAATGAATTGATTGTATATGATTGCAAGTGGAAAATGTAGAAGGTTTGTTACCATTGGGCTTATGGAGTCATTGCTATGGAACTCAATGAAAATGAACCTCCTTATGGAAGCTGAGGCATGTAGATATTTAAACGAAAGGAAAAAACACACAGAATTTACTCAATAGATAAATTTTCAAAGGAAATCAAAGTATAAGAAACATGAATTCAGAGTAATGAACATTAAGATATTGAAAGCAGGTTATTTAGGAAGATATACAATAGTTTAATTCTTGAACGAATTCAGAGCATGAGAAGCATGAATTCTGAGTAATCAAACATTAATATATTGAAATAAAGTAGCAATATACATAAGACAAGCTTCATGAAAACATCAAATGAATCTCAGGTGAAAGAGAAAGCCCACAGCCACTGTCTATTACTGATCAAAACAATTTACAATAGTAGTAGTCACAAGTAACATATTCCAACCCTTATAATTATAAAATTATCTCCTTTATAAAGTGAGGACTCATACAAATGATATTCCACCTTACTCACCTTGAATTCCCACCTTAGATACCTATTTCAAACATGATTCTATCACTTGGAGACTTCCTAGGGATATTTCTATTTTGCAGAGTTTTAATACAAAAAGGACTCTTCTTTCATTAATAGTTCAACAAATCAATTTAATAACCCTTATCACTGCAACCAACTAATTTTCTGAGTGTACTAGATTGCTGATGTGTCATTATGCCACATGGATGTTGAGCTGGAAATCCTCCAAGTCGATTTTTTACAATTTTTTCACAAATTTGGTTAGTGAAAATTCTGAAAAATAGGCTTCAAAGATGAGTGTATAATTTCCAAACCCTGATGGCTTTGCAGAAACTGAGAGAATTTTTGTAGATGGACCTATTTTTAAGAAACACCTCTTTCAGATTTCCAAAATATGTTTTCATTTGGTCTGAAATTAAACTTGAAGTTGACTACTAAAATAGTCATGTATAGAAATTTTTGTAGCGTAGTTTGGTAGCAACTTTTTGTAGCACCTCTGTTTTAAACACTTTTGCTAATCGTTTTGACCTTCTTTTGCCATGAGCCTTTAAAAAATGTTATGAGGGCTTCATGAAACATGTCTTCCTACTTTTCAGGAGTTGTTTCCATCACACATGATAATGCCTCCATGATGAACTTATGAGTTGGATAACTTTGTCGAAGACCAAACCTGCATAAAAAACATTCCTCTGACTATCTTTGACCTTTAAATGTGGCTATATGACCTTAAAAACACTTTCAAGATAACAAAATACAACCCAAAGATCCTTGCTGCAAAAATAGAGTGTCATTAGGCAGTTTTGTAGCGTGTTTTTGCAGCGTGGGAAAAAAGGATTTTCCATCAACCTTCTTGACTTCTTTGTTGTTCGAACACCTTCATCATGTCATGAAACCTTGCAATCATCAAGCTCCCTCCTTAAAACATGCCAAAACTGAGTTTAAATGCAAAAAAGAACCTATAGGAATTTTCGTAGCGTTTTTCTAGCTTCAAGACTGAAGCATGCTACGAAAATTCCTAAAAAAGGCAGAATTTGTAGTTTAGAAATGAAATCATATTTTTGAATCCTTGATAGATTTTGAAAAACTATAAGAATTTTTTGTAGATTAAAATTTTTTGAATAAAAACATCTCTTGGTTTTTTAAATACCATCTCTAGCTGTCCAGAATCTGCATTTGAAAAACATGTATAAAACAGGAAAATCCTATTTTCTGAAAATAGGGATGAAAGACATCCCTGTATCTCAAAATTTGTAGCACCTTTGAGAAAAGTGAAAGAGGGTAATTTTATTTGATATGTTATTGAAAATAACCTCTCTCATTTTCTTAAACTACTTCTCTATTTTCCCAAAAACCTCCCTTTAAGTGGACTACTCAAAAGTAAAAAAACATAGAACTCCTCATATTCGCTAGGAAATTAGTAGGTAATTTCGTAGCATTTTCTGTTATTTTCTTGTGTAAAACGCTACGAAAAAAATGAAAAACTGGCAGATCCATCCTTTTGAGTCTGAATGCATGGGGAATTACATTTGAAATGGTATGGGACTGATTTGACATGAAATGGCATAAATGAAGGTGATCTCAAAACTTAGAATAGGCTTAAAAATGCAAAATGTTTCCTATACCAACTTCAAATGGATTAGGAGACCTTATCCATTTGGTGAGTGATCTATATGACCCTATCGTAGTGTTTTCTATTGTTTTCCTGTGTAAAACGCTACGAAAAAATGAAAAACTGGCAGATTCATCCTTCTGAGTCTTAATGCATGGGGAATTACATTTGACATGGTATGGGACTGATTTGACATGAAATGGAATAAATGAAGGTGATCTCTGTTAGAGTCAGCTTTTGCAGCCTTCCTCCAGTGATCAAACATGCTCTTACAAAGTGATTTTAAAGTGTCAAGGTCAAATTTTGTCATTTCAATAAGTCTTCAAGCAAAATTTGGTCACTAGGCATTAGGTCTAGGGTTTGTTTTCACCCTTTTCAAAGTTGTCCAAACGTCGGTCCATGTCACCATTCAGCTGAGTGTATCATCATTCAGAGGGTTTTCATCATCATGTCAAGTTCCATTGAGTCATTTTACACCTCGTTCATGCTTCAGTTGTGCCTTGGTAAGGTCCATTTCCCTCACCTAGGGTTTTGGAGGTAATTTCTCTTGGATGGTCAAATCATCGGAAAAACTTGTATCTTGATGTTCACACACCTTCCCCTATCCTTAATATACCTCATTAAACACTTCCCATCACTGAGATCCCTAAAATTCCTCATTTTTGCACAAACCCTAGTTTCTAGCCACAACTTGGCAATTTTCTAGGCTAGGCCTGTGTTTTGCCCTTTTGGACTCCTTCTCCTCACTCAATTTCTATGATTCCACTTTCCCCTGCTTCCTAACATCCCTCCCTACTTCCCAAAATTTCCCCAAGAATTTAGAAGCCCCTTATCCCCTTCATTTCGCTTCATTTCGACAAAATCCCTTGTTTCACACATCGGGATAAGTTTCACTAAAAAGATGTTTCAGAGCAATCAAAGATGAATTTTGGAAACATGAGAGAGGTTTTTGTCCACAACCTGCCAAGGAAGAAAAACCTCCTTCACTTTTTACACAGGTATCATGGTTTTGGAGAAATGTCAAAAATACCGTTGCCTCAAGGGAATTGATGCACCTGCTGGAAGTAGTGTTGGGAGATTTGAGTTTTGACAGGGTAAATGAGCTCCAAATTTGGAAATTCCACTTGGGTTGGATATTCAACATCCAGGGCTTTCCAACGAGCTATCATGAGCTCAATTTGGATGTCGGGAAGTACTTCAAAATCGGGATGAAAGGCGCGCGACCCATATGATTGGGACACTTGCTGGAGGAAAACTTTATATTTTTGGATTTGTCATGGAAATTTATGCATCCTCAGAAATCAACTAAGCATTTCATCAAAATCTGGATGGTCAAAGAGCTCAAAAACACCATGAAAATCACTCTGCCACCTTTTTCACCAGCAGGAAGTACTTTTGGGAGAATGAAGTTTTGGAAGGTCAAATGAGCTTCAAATTGAGAAACTCCACTTGGGTTGGATAGCCAACATCCAGGGCTTTCCAACGAGCTATCATGAGCTCAATTTGGATACCAGGAAGTGCCTCAAAATCAGGTTGAAAGATGCGCGACCCACTTGGTTCAGGGGCGCGACCCACTTAAATTTTTGGCTGAATTTTCAACTTCCAGCTCAGATTTTTGCCTAGTATGGACCAGTTTTGTTTGTGGATGGAATTTTTGGGTTTTTATGATGTAAATGTATATTGGGCATGTAACTTTGGCTTATTTTTATCTCTTCTAGAAGATTCACTCACAAAAAAGGTAAAAATCATGTAATGAATCAGTTTCCACTCTTTTAGAGGCAAGTCGTTAGCTGCCTAGATTGTAGTTCCATGAATAGAATTGGTTGAAACTGATCCCTGAAGAGGGAATTCGACCCCTAGAGGTGGGGAAAGGTGTTAGAGTGATCTATATATTGTAATTTCTCAATCATTTTCAAAGGTTGGAGAGGTTGGACTCTTGGGATACTTTTGATATCATTGTACATACTTTTCATATTTTGGCTAAGGAAAGATCAGGGGTTTTGCGGCACTTGTTGGGATCCTTGTGGTGTTCTGTTCTTGATGGTGTTTCTTCTTTGTTTACTTTAATTTTCTTCATGTTTAATGTATGCCATCCCTTCATTATGCTTCTGAACTAAATTGAATGAGTGAATAAGGTTGAATCCATTGTTTACAGTGCTTGGCCTTTGAATTCAGTTAGTTCTATATGTTTTCAGCTGTTTGGAGAGGATCCAAGTTTCTTCTTTGCCCTCTTCAGCTCCTCGTCGGTCTAATCTATCCATGTATCCAATTTAAAGCATCAAGATCATCACCTACCTCGCCCCAGCTTGAACTCTGCAAAGGTCTGACCTTATCCCCGGACCCAAAATTTGTTTTCCCATTACTCCAGCGAAAACCCAAAAAACCAAAAATCAAACATACCTATCTCTTTACTAGCCTAAAATCAGTTCTTATTGTAAGTCATCTCGCATCCTATTACTTATTTTCTCGAGATTGACGGAGAGAGCCCTCTCCTGTCCTCGTAGGGCTAGCTACGAGGCTGAGCGTGGTTTGATGTAGCCTTGAGTTTTACTTCATTTCAGCCTGAGGTAGATTTGAGTGCTAACATAGTGGCGACCATACTGGGGAGAAACTCAAAAAGTTTGCTTGTTATAGACGGAGTCTGAAGTCACGCCAGGTAGCCTTCGAAACGCTGTTGCTATGCATCAGCGAAGTAGATAAACGCTGCTTCAGTCGATCTCCGGTTTAACTTGTAATCGTAGCACTTAACTTATAAATTTCCCCAGTACGTGTATCAAGTTCAGATCTGATCGTTGATGGTGAACAACGGTCAGACATCAGAAGGTTGAAATCATTCACCTGGCGATTTCATTCACTGAACAATCCAGAAATCGATGCTTCATGGTGACTTCACTGCAGGGAGATTAGTAGCTGTGAGATTTTCAAGATGGACCGAGTCACAAGAAGATATGCTCCCATGAGCCGAGATCACATTCCAGGTTTTCCGAATAGGATGCCCAAAGTAGATTGGTCAAGGAATCTGCCTACGTTTAAAGATGATGGTAAGAAGGATGCTGCTTTACATCTGATTAGATTTCACATGCATATTCGCAAGTTGAAGGTGGCTTTTCCTGAAGATTGCTTGATGAAGATATTCCTAGCCACTCTGGAAGGTGAAGCCCAACTTGGTATGAAAATTTGCCGCTGGCCTGTATGTATTGTTTAAAGGATTTTCATGCCCTGTTCATTGAAAGATATCAAGTATCTTATCCATCATTAAATTTAGTTCATGACTGTTGCAAACATGCTTCTACGTTTATTGAAAGCCTCGAGAAATATTATGAAGATGATAATTTCATGGATGATGAGATTATGGAAGCATTATATGAAAATCCATTTCAGCAGCATAAAGACGATCATGAAAATTTGCAGCAGGATCAAGATCTTAGTGTGGTGGCAGATGAAGGAATTTTGTATCTTGACAGTGAACATGAATTATATGAAATGGATCAGCAGTATGAAGAAAGTTTGTATACTCCTTCACTTGAGATCAATGAAGACAATCAGTGTTTGAGCAAAAGAAAACAAAAGGTATTGTCTCCTCTGTCTGAAGATGAGATAGATCAGCTATTGAAAGGTCATGTTCCAGCTCAAGTTAACGCAGATCTGTAGTGTGCACATGGTCAAGAAGGTGATGGTGGAATTTCTCTCTTTTCTGAAATGGATGACAGTCCTGTAAGCAGCTTTATATATCATCAGGTTGAAGATGTCTATATGGCTGAAAGTGATGAAAGAGAAAGTGTCGTTTCAGATCTGCCCATAGAAGAAGACATCATACCGGGAACTCAAGTTTCAGCTTCAGATTGTGATAATGACCAGCCAGCTACTTCAGATCCAGATTCAAATTGTAATAACCAAGCATACCTTGTGATGAATCCTGAAAAGGAGTGTTTTGCTGTTGAGACCATAGACAGAGTTTTTGATCCAAGTGTTTTCAGTTCATCAGAACAAAGTCTTCATAAAGAGGCAATCCAGTCAGTTCATGAAAGACAGAATGAGATCTTTGTGCAAGTAAGTGATAAATCTCCTTTCAATAACTCAGTAATGAATGATAGTTTGAATGCCCTGTCATATGAAGATAATTACTGTTTAAGCAGAAGAAAACAAAAAGCATTGTCTCCTTTGTCTGAAGATGAGATAGATCAGCTTTTGAAAGGTTTTGTTACAGCCCAAGCTACAGCAGATTTGCAGTGCACACATAATCAGGAAAGTGTTGGTGAAACTTCTTCCTCTGTTGAAAAAGATGACTGTCTTGTAATCAGTTATGTAGATCAGCAAACATATAATTTTTTCCTTCACAAAGATGATAAGGCTGTCATGTTTAATAACCTTGAAGATTGTTTTTTGTTTAAGAATGACCTAGATCATGAAATTGAAGAGTATATGCCAGAATTTCTCATGGTCAAGGAACCTACAGCTAACACTCAGATGGCAGATTTGTGCATTTCTATCCCTCAGAAATCAATTGTCCTTTCAGATCAGAATGAAGTGGATACTAGTATTTTTGCAGCTGGATCTCCAGATAAGCCAGTGCTTCAGGATTTTCAAGATCCCTTCAGCATTCTTCTGCAAAAATTAGAAAGGATAAATGTTGCCGGTTTTATTGTCATGAGCTTTGGTTTCAGTGGTTATTTTGAGTTGCCTACAGGTTCATCAGTTCGCCTGCTCAGGGAGAGTAAGAGCAGAAATTTGGGGTGTAGCCATCTACTGGGTTGGTTACATTGGAAAGCACATTATACATGATTGTACATATCTCATCAGTATGTAGGTGGTTGCCATCAGGATTTTAAAGCTTGATGGACTGCTGCCCTTTTCAGAAAGTTTTTGTTTTAATTCAGTCATTTTCATTTGCATCAAGTCAGTTTGAGTCGATTTTCTAGTTAATAAGTTGAGTCATTAGTCTTTAGTCTGTTTTTCAGAATAATGATTCCATAGCCCAATGGATGGAGGCACTGTCTGCTCTCCCAAAGTTCTACGGTTCTTGGCACCTCCACGGAGCTGGAGCTACCATCCCCATTGGAGCCAATGTTAGAGTCAGCTTTTGCAGCCTTCCTCCAGTGATCAAACATGCTCTTTCAAAGTGATTTTAAAGTGTCAAGGTCAAATTTTGTCATTTCAATGAGTCTTCAAGCAAAATTTGGTCACTAGGCATTAGGTCTAGGGTTTGTTTTCACCCTTTTCAAAGTTGTCCAAACGTCGGTCCATGTCACCATTCAGCTGAGTGTATCATCGTTCAGAGGGTTTTCATCATCATCTCAGGTTCCAAAGAGTCATTTTACACCTCGTTCATGCTTCAGTTGTGCCTAGGTAAGGTCCATTT
The DNA here is from genome assembly GCA_034641835.2 of Pinus albicaulis. NCBI lineage: Eukaryota > Viridiplantae > Streptophyta > Pinopsida > Pinales > Pinaceae > Pinus > Pinus albicaulis. Next base: position 99,204,802 of record CM076579.1, on the reverse strand, counting down.
CCCTCTCCTAGGGTTTTGGAGGTAATTCCTCTTGGATGGTCAAATCATTGGAAAAACTTGTATCTTGATGTTCACACACCTTCCCCTATCCTTAATATACCTCATTAAACACTTCCCATCACTGAGATCCCTAAAATTCCTCATTTTTGCACAAACCCTAGTTTCTAGCCACAACTTGGCAATTTTCTAGGCTAGGCCTGTGTTTTGCCCTTTTGGACCCCTTCCCCTCACTCAATCTCTGTTATTCCACTTTCCCCTACTTCCTAACATCCCTCCCTACTTCCAAAAATTTCCCCAAGAATTTAGAAGCCCCTTATCCCCTTCATTTCGCTTCATTTCGACAAAATCCCTTGTTCCACACATCGGGATCGGTTTCACTCAAAAGATGTTTTAGAGAAATAAAAGATGAATTTTGGAAAAATGAGAGATTTTTTTGTCCAAAACATGCCAAGGAAGAAAAACCTCCTTCACTTTTTACACAGGTGTCATGGTTTTAGAGAAATGTCAAAAATACCGTTGCCTCAAGGGAATTGATGCACCTGCTGGAAGTAGTGTTGGGAGATTTGTGTTTTGACAGGGTAAATGAGCTCCAAATTTGGAAATTATACTTGTTTTGGAAAGTAGACTTCAAGAGATTTCCAACGAGCTATCATGAGCTCAATTTGGATGTCGGGAAGTACTTCAAAATCGGGCTGAAAGGCGCGCGACCCACTTGGCTCAGGGGCGCGACCCATATGATTGGGACACTTGCTGGAGGAAAACTTTATATTTTTGGATTTTTCATGGAAAGTTATGCATCCTCAGAAATCAACTAAGCATTTCATCAAAATATGGATGGTCAAAGAGCTCAAAAACACCATGAAAATCACTCTGCCACCTTTTGCACCAGCAGGAAGTACTTTTGGGAGAATGAAGTTTTGGAAGGTCAACTGAGCTCCAAATTGATAAATTCCATTTGGGTGGGATAGCCAACATCTAGGGATTTCCAACGAGCTATCATGCGCTCAATTTGGATACCGGGAAGTGCCTCAAAATCAGGTTGAAAGACGCGCGACCCACTTAAATTTTTTGCTGAATATTCAACTGCCAGCTCAGATTTTCGCCTAGTATGGACCAGTTTTGTTTGTGGATGGAATTTTTAGGTTTTTATGATGTAAATGTATATTGGGCATGTAACTTTGGCTTATTTTTATCTCTTCTAGAAGATTCACTCACAAAAAGGGTAAAAATCATGTAATGGATCAGTTTCCACTCTTTTAGAGGCAAGTTGTTAGCTGCCTAGATTGTAGTTCCATGAATAGAATTGGTTGAAACTGATCCTTGAAGAGGGAATTCGACCCCTAGAGGTGGGGAAAGGTGTTAGAGTGATCTATATATTGTAATTTCTGAGGCATTCTACATGTTGGACTCTTGGGAGACTTTTGATATCATTGTACATATTTTTCATATTTTGGCTAAGGAAAGATCAGGGGTTTTGCGGCACTTGTTGGGATCCTTGTGGTGTTTTGTTCTTGATGGTGTTTCCTCTTTGTTTACTATAAGTTTCTTCATGTTTAATGTATGCCATCCTTTCATATGCTTCTGAACTAAATTGAATGAGTAAGTGAGGTTGAATCCATTGTTTACAGTGCTCTACCTTTGAATTCAGTTAGTTCTATATGTTTTCAGTTGTTTGGAGAGGATCCAAGTTCTTCTTTGCCCTCTTCAGCTCCTCGTCGGTCTAATCTGTCCATATATCCAATCAAAAGCATCAAGACATTCACCTACCTCGCCCCAACTCGAAATCTGCAAAGGTCTGACCTTATCTCCGGACCCAAAATCTGTTTTCCCATTTCTCCAGCGAAAACCCAAAAACCAAAAAATCAAACATACCTATCTCTTTACTAGCCTAAAATCAGTTCTTATTGTAAGTCATCTCGCATCCTATTACTCATTTTCTCGAGATTGACGGAGAGAGCCCTCTCCTGTCCTCATAGGGCTAGCTACGAGGCTGAGCGTGGTTTGATGTAGCCCTGAGTTTTACTTCATTTCAGCCTGAGGTAGATTTGAGTGCTAACAATCTCAAAACTTAGGATAGGCTTAAAAATGAAAAATGTTTCCTATATCACCTTCAAATGGCTTAGGAGACCTTATCCATTTGGTGAGTGACCTATATGACCCTATCAATAAATGTTTCACAATTCAATGGGTGATAATAGTTGCTCCACTTGGGATGGTATGCCCCTGTGGTACACCGAAGAACCTGTAGTTCTAGTGCCACCCATATTTTTTGAAATAAGCTTCTAAAATTTTCCAATCCTTCTTCAAACCCTTATGGCCTTCACCTCAGGCTCAAGCTTGATGATTACTACTGAAAAACCAAATTTGTACCTATTGAAAGAATGCTCAGTCTACTTTGAGCTTATTCACACACACTCCTACCTACCCTAACAGTTGCAGTCTTCATGTTTGATTCAAGAAACATGAAACCTCCAATAAAGCCAGTCAATGAGCTGATTTGATACTTGAACCCCTTGAATACACTTGAACCAAAAGAAAAATGTATTATGAAATAATAAAGGTAAGAGAAGATGGATCAATTTTTCATAGTGAAAAAATAATTGAAAAGTTGGACTGTAGAACTCTTCCATGTAATTAGCTATGGGATCATAGAAGACACAATTTATTGATATCCCTTTTAAGCTCTCAATGACAAATTGATCCTAGATATCCTTTTCATTTTCTTCACCAAGGTTGAAACTTGATTCCAACTCTACAATATCAAGCTCATAACCATATTATTCCTCTATCTGCAAGTCAAATGATATAAAAATATCCTCCTATTTTGGAGGAGGAAGACCTTGGAAATCATATGATCCAATTTTAACATCCAATAGTTCAATTTCATTCTCTAATCTTTCAGCAGCTAAACCAAGAAAATAATTTTATTTTCAGGTGTGAGTCGACTGGATTTCAAACAAAGAAATACTATTGTGGAGAAATGTTCATCTATTTGAAATTCTGCTAACTCATCCCTTACACTTTGTAACATTTCATCATATAAAGAGCTTGCCACATACCCTATCATCTTGGATCACCATGAATGTTTTGAAATTTGGATTCTTCCTAGTGAAGTCACTCTGAACTTTGAAGCTCAGGATCTTTAACAATGGAGGCACCAGGTAAATGGTACAGCCTTGGTGTGTTTGGTTTTTTTTCACCATCAGAAATCAAATCTGAACCTTATTGTTCTGCCTGAAGAAAATTTACACCTTTGTCCCTGGCAACAATGCAAAAATGTTATTACCAAATTGAGTCCTCTTGGGCTACTGCAATGGTCAACTTGGAGTAACTATTTCAAACCAGATTTTGACTGAATATTAGCCTCTTCAGCCTAAGAGGTCTCTCTCAAATTATCAAAGGATTTGCAATGAAAACTCTATTAGATGGCTAAATCTATTATAATGACTTGATTGTATATGATTGCAGGTGGAGAATGTAAAAGGTTTGCTACCATTGGGCTTATGGAGTCAGTGCTAGGGAATTCAATGATAATGGATCTCATTATGGACGTTGAGGCATGTATATATTTAAATGAAAGGACAACACACACATAATTTACTCAATAGATAAATGTTCAAATTAAATCAGAGCATGAGAAACATGAATTCTGAGTAATGAACATTAAGATATTGAAAGAAGGATACTTAGGAAGATATACAATAGTTTAATGCTTGAAGGAAGTCAGAGCATGAGAAGCATGAATTTTGAGTAATAAAACATTAATATATTGAAATAAAGTAGCAGGAAAAATAAGGCAAGCTTCATGAAAACATCAAATGAATCTCGGGTGAAAGAGAAAGCCCACAGCCACTGTCTATTACTGATCAAAACAATTTACAATAGTAATAGTCACAAGTAACATCTTCCAACCCTTATAACTCTAAAAAGATATCCTTTATAGAGTGAGGACACATACAAATGATATGCCACCTTACTCACCTCTAATTCCCACCTCAGAGACCTATTTCAAACATGATTCTATCACTTGGAGACTTCCTAGGGATATTTCTGTTTTGCAGAGTTTGAATACAAAAAGGACTCTTCTTTCATTAATAGTTCAACAAATAAATTTAATAACCCTTATCAAATTCAACCAACCAATTTTATGAGTGTACTAGAGTTCTTATGTGTCATAATTCCACGTGGATGTTGAGTTGGACCTCCTCCAAGTCGAATTTTTACAATTTTTTCACAAATCTGGTTAGTGAAAATTCTAAAAAATAGGCTTCAAAGATGAGTGTATAATTTCCAAACCCTGATGGCTTTGTAGAAAATGAGAGAGGTTTTTATAGATGGACTTGTGATGAAGAAAAATCTCTTTTAGATTTCCAAAATATGCTTTTATCTCGTCTAAAATCAAACTTGAAGTTGACTGCTAAAACAATCATGTACATAAATTTTCGTAGCATAGTTTAGTAGAAACTTTCATAGTGCCTATGTTTTAAACACTTTTTCAAATCGGTTTGAATTTCTGTTGCCATAAGCCTTTAAAACATGTTAGGAGGGCTTCATGAAACATGTCTTCCTACTTTTAAGGAACTGCTGCCATCACACATGATAATGCCTCCATGATGAACTGATGAGCTGGATAACTTTGTCGAAGACCAAACCTGCATAAAAAACATTCCTTTGACTATATTTGACCTTTACATGTGGCTAGATGACCTTAAAAACAATTTCAAGATAACAAAATACAACCCAAATCTCCTTGCTACAAAAATAGAGTGTCATTAGGTAGTTTCGTAGCGTGGGAAAAATGGCTTTTCCATCAATCTTCTTGACTTCTTTGTTGTTCCAACACCTTCATCATGTAATGACACCTTGAAAACATCAATATCCCTCCTTAAAGCATGCCGAAACTGATTTTAAATGCAAAAAAGCACCTACAGGAATTTTTGTAGCATTTTTCTGGCTTAAAGCCTGAAGCACGCTACAAAAATGCCTAAAAAAGGTAGAATTTGTAGTGTATAAATGAACTCATATTTTCGAATCCTTGATATATTTTGGAAAACTTGAGGAGGTTTTTTTAGATCAAAATGTTTTGAAGAAAAACCTCTCTTTTTTTTTAAATACCATCTCCAGTTGTCCATAATATGCATTTGCTAAACATGTATAAAACATGAAAATTTTGTTTTCTGAAAATAGGGCCGAAAGACATCCTTGTATCTCCCAATTTCTAACACCTTTGAGAAAAGTGAAAGAGGTTAATGTTACTGGATATGTTCTTGACAATAAACTCTCTCATTTTCGTAAAATAATTCCCTGTTTTCCCAGAAAACACCCTTTAAGTTGACTTCTCAAAAGTAAAAAAACAGAGAAATCGTCATATTCGCTACGAAATTATCAAGTAATTTCATAGCATTTTCTGTTGTTTTCCCGTGTAAAATGCTACGAAAATTTGAAAAAATGAAATATTCATCCTTTTGAGTCTGAATGCATGGGGAATGACAACTGACATGGTATGGGACTGATTTGACATGAAATGGCATCAATGAAGGTGATCTCAAAACTTAGGATAGGCTTAAAAATGAAAAATATTTCCTATACCACCTTCAAATGGCTTAGGAGACCTTATCCATTTGGTGAGTGACCTATATGACACTATCAAGAAATGTTTCACAATTTAATGGGTGATTATAGAGTGCACGTCTGAAGTGCTCTTAGAAGTCAAACAGTTGGAAACACAGTGGAAACAAAAGGCAGAAATGTAGGATGAAACGATTAAACATGTAAATAAGTTTGATCAAGAAAATTATTGGAATTTTCTAATCAAACCTTATCATTAGTACCAGACCCTACAGTCTTTAACATATTCAACAAGAAGATCGCAGCTAGCAATCTCAAATACGACATTCAAGGGATAGGCTAGATCGAGGATTTTGCAGCCAGCTCAACTCAAGCCCATGCTAGATATTTGTCGACTTTGGGATCAAATCCAAGAGAAAGATCAGAATTCATAAGTCATATTGTTACTTTATTTTCCTATATTGTATTTAAAGTTAGTCTTATGGGGATTGTTGTTTGAAACCTCCTCTATTTTTATGTAATAATCTATTTTTAAAACATAGTTAGTTTAGTATTTAAACCCCTCTCATGCATTTATAGAAGGGTCCAGAAATTTATCAAAAACATTTGCAAAGAATGCACTATTGTAAGTTTGTGAATGCTTTTATGAATTAATGGAACACAGTTTGTTATCTTTTGAAATTTAAAGCATTTTAACTGATGTTGCATTATTGTACTCTTTAAATTTCTTTAAAGTGAAGAGGTGCAGATATCTACTGTCAGTTTACATGAGTAGAACTTTGTACATATGGTACTTCTATTCACTTGTATTAAGTCTTGCTTTCTAGGTTGGCAATCATCTCTTTTTATTGCATTATATATTTGAAACGTCATCATAGATAAAATATTAAATGCACTTCTGTACTAATATTTATCTGTGATTTCTTATTAGATATATAATCACACATATGAATGCAATATATTTTTCACAATTCTTCTAATCAAACTAGTTTGTTAGAAAGACCATATTACATAATTTTCATCTCTTTTGACTGCTAAATAATCTACATTACTAATAGTTGAAAGATATCTCTTTAGATCGCATAAAGGAAGAAACACCTCGGGTATATAGTAGAATAGATAGTTTTAGATAGATGCATGTGTTATATTAGAATCATTTTCGAGTGCATGTTGTATAATCAAAACATACCCCAAAATCATCCTTATTAGGAAATTGGTCCCACTATTCCCAGTCAGAGCCACCACACCAAAAAGAAAAGGAGCTGCTTTAAGGTCTGAACCAGATGGTTTTCCCCCATGTTGTGGCAGTGAATTTCGAGGCCTCAACATTTTGGCACTAGAAGGAGGGCCTTTTGAATGGAAAGAAGGTCTGATCAATCTAAAGGTCAATCTAAAAGTATCTCTCCCTCTAGATCCCCATCAACTTCCAGAAAATTATCTAGATCTTCATATTTTAAATCTGAAGTTGATTATCCTTCGCCTAAGTCTCCTAGTGACATTCAACCCATACTATCTCCCGATTTTCATCAAAATTCCCCTGAATTTTAGTCTTTGATAGAATATTTAGAGAGATTATAGATTTTTGTTGAAAAGCCCGAACCTTATCAAACATCGGATATCAATATTTTGTCTTCTTTACAACCTCAAAGAATATTAACTCAATCAGAAAGTCAAAATATCAGAATCCTTCCTTTTGAATTTTCCATCAATAGTACTTGAAAGAGAATAAAGAGGACTCAATTAGAGTCAATCGCCCCTGAGATCTTATCTCATTCACCTCCATTATATCCACTCATTTCCACCACTTCCACTCCAACAATCAGTGTTACTTTAACTAGTTCCAGTACTCAAACTATTATCCCTTTAACTAGTTCTAACACTCAGCCTGCCTCTTCTTCAACTCAAACTCAATCCATCACATCCACTCAAGGTCCAATGGCAGGCCAAGTACCTCCACCAAATGTACACCCATGGAATAATCTAGGGGTTGTAAATATGCCCACTCCTCTTCATGCTTTATGAAAATCACTTGAAAGATGGTTACCTAAGTTTAATCCTGATGATGGTCTTCTGACACAAGAACACATTCATAATTATATGTTAGCCATCAATCTAAAAGAAGTAGTTGAAGAGGATTGTGTTTTAAGATTATTTCCATACACTCTCACATGATCTGCAGGATCCTGGTATTTTTCACTACCTTCCTGCTCTATAACTAGCTGGAATATGTTCGAAGAACAATTTCTAGATAATTTTGGGGATGACAAGACCACTACTATGCTCATCAATGATTTATCAAATCTAAAAGCTAAATCGGGTGAGAAAATAAAATATTTTAATTCAAGATTTAATAAATTGCTCAATAAATTCCTGCTAAATCAGTTCCTAGAGAAAAGTTCAAATTGAGTGGTATATTTCATCTCTTCCATCCAATATAGCCATTTTGGTTGATAGAGAAAAACTGCCTACACTCGCAGAGAACATGAAGGAATATTTATCCATAGAGAAACACATAATCGCTCTTGAGAAGAAGAATTCTCAAGAAGACAAAAAATCAAAGAAGGTATCCTTCAAAGATGATTCAAAATAATCCATCTAAAGACTCGTTTGATGTAGAAGGTCTTCAAAAAGCTTTGAAGACTATGAAAAATGAGATGGGAGATATCAAGAAACAAGTCGTTGAAAGTTATAGTTCAAAAAATACTTTCAAACCCTCTAAGAAAGGTCAATCCTCTAGTACTCAACCACCGAACATCATATCTAACGCTGAGTCTAATCAAGATACAAAGGAATAGCAAACAGAGGAAGAAGAAACTAAAGAAGAAGAAGAAGACGTTGAACTAAATGGAATGTGGGATTTCATCCTACCAAATGAAGAACAACAAGAAGATTTACTTGTGAGTACAAGAAGAAAAAATACTACTGAAGCAACGTAGCCAAGTAATAACAAAAGAATTCAACACCTGCTAAGGATAAAACAGTAAGTAAAAAGTCTATTTTAAAGGCTACACAAACTAGTCCTGTTACTTCAGATACTCCACCTACATCAAATACAATGGTAGTCTCAGACACTATTGAGTATAATGTAATTGAAGATATGAAGAAAACGAGGACCAACATTTCAATTCATGAACTTACTAAATTAAAGCAACAACAGAAAATCTTACTTAGAGACTTGAATGCAGTTCTTGCTTCAACTTTACCTGCTCCAGTATTAGTGCAAGCTACTAATGAAATGGGTAAGCCACCTTCCCCTTCAGCTAAAATAGATGCTACAAATTTGATTATGATAGGTGATCAATCAATCTCTCATACTCCTCCATTTCTCTTAACCTATGAGATCTTTAATAAAAACGTTCATAATTGTTTAATAGACTCAGGGGCCTCCTCTAATATAATGCCAAAATAAGTTTGTGCTAAGTTGAACATAACTCCTCAAAGTTCTCCTGTTCATATAGTAAAACTTGATATAACCAGAGTAGAGGTGGTAGGAGAAATAAATTTTGTTTATATCAGATTGTGATCAAATACCAAGGTTGCTCAAATAATCAATATATTGGTGGCTGATACTCCTGATTTTTACAACTTAGTATTAAGCAGAGACTAGTCTGAAAATCTTCATGGATATTTTGCAACAGATTGGTCACATATGTGGCTACATATCATGGAAAGCCAAATCAAATCTGGATAGACCGTGAAAAGTTCATGAAACATAAAGTCACTGATCTTGAAGGAATAAACGAGCCAGTAGAATTCAATAATAACATTATTGGAAATTACTCGGCAGAATCATTTTTGGAAAGTTTCAACGCTCAACCATCACCCTTTTCCGATAATGTAGTTATTTCTCAAATAGAGAATTTTTCCCAGACAAACATTTCGAAATGTATAAATTTTGTAGATAAGCCAGTATTTAATTCTTTATTTTGGACTTTTTATTTTGACGGTTCTAAATCTAAAGATGTTGGAGGAGTTGATTGTATTTTAATAAGCCCAGAAGGAGGAAAAACCATGTTAGCCTGCAAACTTGAATTCAATTGCACAAACAAAATAGTTGAATACGAAGCATTAGTCCAAGGTTTGTACATAGCCATTGATCTTAACTTTAAATATCTGAAAGTCTTAGGAGATTCAGAAATCATTGTTAGACAGGTAAGAAATACCATTCATTGTAATTCTGGACATAAAAAGCATTACCAATCAGTAGTCCAAGAATTAACCATTCATTTCTTAGCCTTTAATATATCTTCCGTGCCTAGAATGCATAATTCTAGTGCATATCTATTGGCTAATCTAGCATCAAAATTAATTCCATCCCAAGGGTTTAGTCCCGATAGATTTTCCATTGAATTAATTTTTAGACCATCTGTTCCTCACAATATTACCAATTGGCAAGTATTCAATAATGATTCAGATATCATATATTTTTTAACATCTGAAGGATCTTATGATAATCAAATTTTGGATGAAAATGAACATGACATTCATATTAAGGAAGAACAAGATGAAAATTAAATTCCTAAGTCAGTTGTCAAGTTAGAAGACCTTTATGATCTGAAATACATGTTTAAAAGAGTTACTAACGGTGGGAATCTGGGTAATAAACAAGCTTAGACATCCTTAGGAACTTAGAAAAATCACAAACATCCTTAGATTGGCATTTATTTGTTGATGGTGGAAAAAAAATACATCCTTAAAACAGTAAGCAACATCCACTTGGCGACTCCAATGGTCTTCAATAGCCCTGTTGACCCCACTAGTTCTCACAGACTTCCCCTGGGAATGCATTAAACAACCTTAAGATTGTTGATGGTGGACAGAAAATTTGAAATAATCCACCCGGCGACTCCAAAACTCACAATAGACCTAAAGACTCCACTGGTAGAGAACTCTAGACTGGTTGAAAATATTCAGTGACCCTTTCTAATTTACAAACATGGATCCAAGGATACAAAGGAGATATGCTCCAATGAACAAAGATCATATCCCTGTATTCCCACACAAAATCCCTCAGATAGATTGGTACAGTAACCTACCTATGTTTCAAGATGAAAAAATTGATAACTCTTGTTACATCTCATCAAATTTCATATACATGTATGGAGGTTAAAATTTGAATGGCATGAAGACTGCCTCATGAAAATGTTCATGGGGACATTAGAAGGTAAAGCAAGGAAATGGTATGAAGGCCTAGACCCTGGTAGTCTGTTTTCTTTGAAGGATTTCCACAAGGTGTTTTATGAACATTATAAAGAATATTGTCCATATTTATCATTAGATGAAAATTGTTGTGATCAATCTAAATATTTCATACAATACCTTGTAAACATTGATGAAGAATTAGGGAACTGGCATCCTAAAGATTTATTAGAAGAACTCCATGCATTTCATACTCAAGATAACTATTATGACAACCAAGAAGAGTTGGTTGAGGATGAAATCAATCAGGAAGTAAAGGAATATCTTCGGGATCTCTCTGAAGGCACAAGTAATAGCTTACCATCTCTTCTAGGTGATGCTCAAGAAGACATTCAGCCTCAGAATTAGCCTTCACAAGAGAAAGAAAACTTTCAGCCTTGTGATCAGTCACAAAGAGAAGATAAACGTCATGGTTTTGTACAAAGAAAGAGGAAAATGCCTCCTCTTTTAACTGAAGAGGAAATAAATCACATTTTAGACATGCAGCCAACCTCTAAACTGTCATGTGAGCAGAACTTTTCTATTCATTCTCCTACTAATTCCAGCTACCACAAATTAGAAAATGGACTTGTATATCAACTCAAAGAGAAACAATCTGATAATCCAATATGTTTGATTGGTGACATTACTTATTTTGATGATTTTCCGAAGTTTGATCAGTCTGATGATGATGTTCTCCAAACAGAAGCTAATCTTGCAGAGAAATCAACATTTGGTTTGTGGGAGGAAGGTCAGTTTCATAAAATTGAAAAGGGTAATAAGCCAATACATGCCAGCTATGTCACAGATGAGGATAGTCTAGAAGACTTGGAAGTAAGTGAAGAATCTCTGACTCTTTGTTCTACTTCATTTCAGTCGATCAGAAATAACTTTCATGTGATTGGAAATCAACAGTCTTTGAGTTTTGATATTGAAGTTGGGGAAGATGATGAACTTCTTGAGCAAGTTGCTGATGAGGAGCCTTTTCCTGAAATGGTTGAGGAAATCATTGGTGACATAGGATTCTCATTACCTCCAGATTTGCAGCCACCAAGTTCCATTGAGTTTCAAATTGCAGATGAAGGCTTGGAAATTGATAATCATGTAGGAGTTGTTGCACTTCCTTCTCAATAAGATTTGTTGCCAAAGCTCACTCCTGCTCACCAACATGATGGCCTTCACACTGAGTTTGGTCCACTCAATCAAAATACCTCAGCTTTGCTAGAGGACAACCTTGCAATATATGATGAAGCTTCCAGTTTATATGACCGTGAGGAAGAGGTGGAGTTTCTCATCCAAAATAATCCCAAGCATAGCCAAGTAGAGGAAGGAGTAGTCCTGACTGAAGTCTATTTTTCAAATCATCAGAGCTAGGTATTGTTGTAAGACCCCTTTGCTGTTTTCTTAGAAACATTGGAGGAGGGAGTAAAATATGTTACGAGCAGTTTGATGCAAGGTTTAAAGAAAATTTTAGACACAGCTGTTCAAACACAAGTGAGGTGGGAGTGGCTTTTTTATTTTTTCAATACATTCAAAGAGCTAAACCAAGATCACACACAGAATCATCTACTTGATTGGTTTTATTTGAAAAGTGAGTTCACCAAATGAATGTAAATCATGTATAGGTTAGATTAGGATAGATAGGAGTGAAAATAAGCTCAACACTATGAGCATATTTCTAGTTGTTTAGTCTTAGAATTTTGATCGAAAATGAAAAAAAAAACAGAGAAAAGAAGAAAAAGAGGCCATATGAAAAGAAGAGGTACAACCCCATACCCAAAAAAGAGTATTGTTGAAAGTGTGTGATGCAAGGGCATTAGGGTCAAGAAATACTTTGTATTTTTATAAAACATAGGCGGGTCTTATGTTTCTAAATTCTCATGTAATTATTAGTATTTTGAATAAAATAGTGAGGAATTGTAAATGTTCTCTAACCATTAGAGAACATGAGGGGAAGGTGATTAGTTAGGAATGTGAAGGGACAGTCGAATTAGGATTAGTTTAAGTTATTTTAGGGATTGATTCTAAATTTAGGATGTTGAGAATTCCAAGAGTCTTGGAATGAGCTGTTAGGGAAACTGAGTTGATTCCTTAGTATTTTGTATAAAGGTAAGCCTACGGGCAGATAGGAGGAGAGCTATTCAAGAGGCAGAGTAGTGAGGATAGAAGGGCCATCGAATTGAAGATCAGGTCATTGAGGAAGTAAGTTTTTGCAATTAATTGAGTTTTATTTATGCAGAGGAATTCAGGGTCAAGTTGATTTGTGTATGAGACTGTGTGTATTTTAATTTGACTTGCAAATTGGGTGAATCGATCACTGAAAGGATCGATTCCAGTGAAGTAATTAATTTCCTATCTCAAATTATATTTGGATGCATTCTGAAATGAATTGAAATTATGAAATCACTACATGTTTGGAGGAGGGCTCGATTATGTTTAAACTCCTGAATTATATGGTTCTGTCTAGAATCTGATTACAATTAAAGCATCGATCACTGTGTGAAGGGGTTTTGTTCCCCGAATGTAATTGAATCCACGGTTTTTGTGTATAGAGTTAATCCTGTGTATAAGGTTCTGATCATTTTGAGAATCCGGTTGTGTCAAGTATTTCTGAGTGGAATCAAGAGGAGTATCGATTGTGTTAATCGATATTGATATTCATAGGAAAGTCACAGTACAGAAATTATTAACTATTGAATGTTGGATGCGGTTTAAAATTGTGTTAAATAGAGAATTGATGAGATTTGGTCTTTTATTGAAGGACGCAAGCAACACCACATCCTCTGATTTCTGGGTGTGTTTAAATTGTGCAAAGAGACTCTGTTTATTTGAATCAATGTCATTTGATTCAATACACACTGTTGCTTGAATCGGTTCACAGAAATCAAGGTAGAGAAAGACGAGATTTGAAAGGTCGATTTTTGTGTTTAAATCCATCATACAGTAATAGAATATGCATAGAAGAATCACAGGTGAAGTGTTAGCGCAGAGGAAATAGGAATCGAAGAACTGTTTCAATTGCAGAGGTGTCGAGATAATGAGATACAATGAAGCAGGGCTTAGTTGCAGAAGAATCGTAATAGAAGGGATGGCAGAATCATGAGTGAAGACACAAAAAAGATAACAGAACCATGTGTTGAATAGTAACGGTGGGTTCAAAGCACAAAACTGGCAGTCTCGCATAACAAAAATATGGTAAGCAGTTTCTTTAAAATGGAACGCGATATCACTCTTTGAGTGACGCGTGTCCTAAAGTGGTATCCAAAAACCACGAATTTCGCAAATTTTTTGGGTGTTAAAACACGGAGGTGAAAGAAATGCGATTTCCATTAGATGTGTTGATCAAATGATCAGACAGTATTTGAATCATCAAGTTGCGAAGATATTAATGGCAAGGTAAGTTAGTGATATGCTGTGGGCCCGAAGTTTTCATTTAGCATAAGTGTTGGTGACATTCGATGGTGAGTGCGATGGTCAAATGCTTGTTACAAAGGTCTCATAATGGTGGATTAAAGACATAATATATATTAAATATTATGTTGGATGTGTAATAATAAAGCCGTGAGCACATATGTGAATGGTAAGCTGTGATCATTGTTATATTGAGTTGTGATAAAGTCCAAGGGTGAAATTAAAGTGAGCTGGCGTGACAACCAATTTTGTAATTTGGGTCGAACTAACTTGAAATCAGATGATTGATATGCTATGGGGTCCAGCTGTTAAAATATTGAGTTCTTATAAAATTTGAATATTGTTTTGAGCTCCTTTGAGGTGGGGTCAAAATGTAATTCGAATTATTTAATTCAAATATTTTTGAGTGGGTTGCAAGATGGTTAAATCATGAGGATTTGGAGGAAGCTTCTAGAATTGAACAAACCATTGGTTGGGTTTTATTAAAAGAACATATTATATGTTTCGTGGGTTTTTATAACCTTGATTATAAGAAGCTTCCGCATGTGTTTAAATTTCCTAGATTTAAAATTATTCGGGGCTAAAACTTGAATGCATTTTTGTATGTAAAAGAGATTGAAGATTATGGGTTGAGCGAGGTAAGCCTGCCATCAAGTGGTATGAGAGTCGGAAAGGCTCTGTTTGAAGTAAAGGATTTTTTTTTGTAATTAAATCTGAACATGTGATGAGAGAAGAAAGAAGATCAGATTCTAAAATCTGATATGCAAAGGTACACAGAATTGCAGTGAATAGAGATTTGCAGAACTGAAGGAATGAAGAACAAGATCATGTAGGGATCTTGTAGGTAAAATAATTTTAAATATGATTTTGAAATTATGATTGTAGATATGATGAAGATAAGGTTTTGATGGTGATGGCAGTGAACCTGATATTCAGCTAAAGGTTGGATAGGGAGAACAATTGCAGTGTTCTCAAGAGAAGGTGAGTTGATGAGCAGTGTTTAAATCTAGTTTGAAGAATTGTTTGCAAAATTCGGATTGCAGGAAATTGAGGAAATCACAGCAAAACCAGATCACAACTTTGAGAGTAGTGATGAAAGAGTCCAACAGAGGATTCTAAAGTGAAAAATAAAGTGTGGCAAAACCTTGATGAAATTCAACAGAGGTTGAATGAGTTCTAAAAGTTGTAGAGTGAAGCCTAGAGAGAGCAGAAGAGAGTGCTCAAAAGGTTCCAGTAGAAGGAGAACCAGTACTTGCCAAAAGCCCATATCCGAAGGAAAGGATTGGTGAGGTAAGTGGCAGCATGAGAGCTTGCTGTTGCAGAGGCTTAGTGTAGCTTGTGAGTGAAGAAATCATGGAGAAAAGGATGACTACTAATAGTCATAGCAGAGACTACAGAGGTTATGAGAGAGGCCACAACAAAAGAGAGAAAGAAAATGTCAGGAAAAATGGCATGAGGAAGAAATTGACTATTGCAGAATATGAGAAAGAGGTAGCTAAGTTCAGAGAACAGTATAACAAACTGAAGATGATGATAGAGGAAATATAGAGAGTTGGTTGGCTCATGAAGAAGAGAGTAAAGTGGCCAAGGCTACAACAGAGAAGAGAACAACAAGAGAACATGAATTTAGCAAAAAAGATGAGAAAGCTTGAACAGAGGAGTAGTGTACAGTTGGAATGTGCAGAACTCAGAGCAGCTGAGTTGAGAAAAGAAGTTTTTGTTTGTGAAGAAGAACAGAGTACAGGTGAATAATACAGATCTATGAAGGATCTTATGAACCATGATGAAGACTTAAGGCAGCAAGAAGTTTGTCTTGCTGAAGAGAAAATCATTAATGATTTCCTGAGTTATTGGACAAGTCTAGATCAGCTGGAGGATGTAAAGCCTTGTATTTTTGAATCTGAAAATTGTGAGGTGATTACAGGTTCTACAGAAGAAGAGGATCAGTCTGAGGCACTAATAAATGAAGCAACCAAGACTAAAAAGTCTTGTGGTTTTAAGACTAAAGAGTTGTGTATGTTTGCAGGTACATCATAGGGAGATGAACAAGCTTTAATGTTTGTTGAGGAGGAGAAATTGAATCTGAAATCTGTTCAGATCAATGCTGAGATAGCAAGATATTAGGAGGAATTGAAGACAAAGGAGTCTAATGAGAATATTGAGGCAAGAGATGAAGGACCATCTCATGATCGGTCAAGAACAAGTGAAGGTATAAAAGGTTGTGTGAGGTTCCCAAAATCTACTCCAATTGAAGTTGTTGAATTGTATAGAAGGTTGTATTTTCAAAGAAGAGAATTGGAGAAATAGAGGACCTATGCACAGGATAATTTTCTGAGAATGCAGGGCAGGAAGGTCTTCATGAGTAGTGTTCATGAAGCAGATGATGGAAAGAAGGAGAGACTAGCTGACAGTCTCATGGGGGATGAAAATCAACATACTGATGTGCTGACAGAGGAATTGGAAGGAAACTCAGAACAACATACTGATGTGTTGTCAGAGGAGGAAGAGGTATTGAGACCTTGTATCTTTAGTGTTGAAGGTTCATGTGTTAATTGTACAGGCAAAGAAGAAGAACAAATGGAATTTTTCAGGAAATTTAATAAGAAGGCAACTATGTTAGCTGAAAACATAGTGAAGGATCATCCTTTTAACATGGTGATTTGAACAGTGGAGATAAATCTAGAAGTCGAGGAGAAGGAAAATGAAGAATTTCCGAGTCTTGAAAGATACTTAGAACTACAGAGAGAAGAATTGGTGACTAGATCAACAAGTGAGACCATTGGGTCTTGTGATTTTGACACTAACAGTTTGATTGTGTTTACAGGTGATACAGAAGACAATCCATCATTTGGAATTTTTTTGAGAGGAGAAGAATTGTTGCAGAAAGAAGGTGAGACAGTCATGTCTCATATGCAGAAACTTTTTACTGTTGAGGACAGGGAAGAATTGGCTTGTCTGATGGGCCAAGAGCAGACTGTGGGGAAATTTTTTAAAACTGACACAGTGATGAAGAATCAGAATTCTATTCTGATAGAGGATGAGGATACAGTGGTTGAAAAACTTGATTTGATTGCCAGAATCAATCAAGGAGGTGAAGGACAATTACTGAAGATTGTCAAGGAAGAAGAGGGATATGCTGAAACTAAATTGCAACATATTGATGATATGGTTATACAAGAGAGATGGCTGAAATGTTTTCTGGAAACATTTGAACGAGAGAAGAGAATTGCAAACACTGAAGTGAAAATGCCTGAAGTTGTGAAAGAATTAGGAGCAGATACTAGTTTGCAGAATTTGATTATGCTTACTAGTATACTGAACAAGGATGTTACTGCAGATAGAGAATTAAATGATAATTTATTTTTTGAAGATAAATTTGCAGGCGATGAGTAGAATAAATTTGTTGCAGAGGGAGATATCTTAAGAGATATTCAGGAAGATTGGGAGTCAGCAACAATCGGGGAGGTAACAGCAAGGGCAACTACAGCAGTAGAAACTGGAGGTAGCAACAGTGGGCAAAGTAAATTCCAGTCAAAAGGAAAGGCTGGACATAGAAATTGAAGACATCAGAGAACTGATGATGAAGGTGTCTCAGAAGTAGCAGACAGCAGCAAGAAAGCAGAAGAGTTTTAGCAAAGGAAAGACAAGAAGAGATTGTGAAAGCATAGTTGGAGTTAAGATGCAGAACAAGATATGGAGACCTGGAGAAGTGCAGTTGAAGAATAATGCAGTTGTTGGACAACAACAAAACAGAGTATGGGATCTAGGAGGCAGAGATTAAAGACACATGATCAGGAGATCATGATCAAATTTAACCTTGGGAGTCTGATGCAGGGGCATTAGGCTCAAGAAATACTTTGTATTTTTATAAGGCATAGGGGGGTCTTATGTTTCTAAATTTTCATGTAATTATTAGTATTTTGAATAAAATAGTGAGGAATTGTAAATGTTCTCGAACCATTAGAGAACATGAGGGGAAGGTGATTAGTTAGGAATGTGAAGGGACAGTCGAATTAGGATCAGTTTCAGTTATTTTAGGGATTGAGTCTAAATTTAGGATGTTGAGAATTCTAAGAGTCTTGGAATTAGCTGTTAGGGAAACTGAATTGATTCCTTAGTATTTTGTTAAAGGTAAGCCTACGGGCAGATAGGAGGAGAGCTATTCAAGAGGTAGAGTAGTGAGGATAGAAGGGCCATTGAATTGAAGATCAGGCCACTGGGGAAGTAATTTTTTGTAATTGATTGAGTTTTATTTATGCAGAGGAATTCAGGGTCAAGTTGATTCGTGTATGAGACTGTGTGCATTTTAATTTGACTTGCAAATTGGGTGAATCAATCATTGAAAGGATCAATTCCAGTGAATTAATTAATTGCCTATCTCAAATTATAGTTGGATGCATTCTAAAATGAATCGAAATTATGAAATCACTGCATGTTTGGAGGAGGGTTCGATTCTTTTTAAACTCCTGAATTATATGGTTCTGTCTAGAATCTTATTGCAATTAAAGCATCGATCACTGTGTGAAGGGGTTTTTTTCCTCGAATGTAATTGAATCCATGGTTTTTGTGTGTAGATTTAATCCTGTGTATAAGGTTCTGATCATTTTGGGAATCCGGTTGTGTCAAGTATTGCTGAGTGGAATCAAGAGGAGTATCGGTTGTGTTAATTGATATCGATATTCATAGGAAAGTCACAGTACAGAAATTATTAACTATTGAATGTTGGATGCGGTTTAAACTTGTGTTCAATGGAGAATTGATGAGATTTGGTCTTTTATTGAAGGACGCAAGCAACACCACATGCTTTGATTTCTAGGTGTGTTTAAATCGTGCAAAGAGACTCTATTTATTTGAATCAATTTCATTTGATTCAATACACACTATTTCTTGAATCGGTTCACAGTAATCAAGGCGGAGAAAGACGAGATTTGAAAGGTCGATTTTTTGTGTTTAAAGCCATCATACAGTAATAGAATATGCATAGCAGAACCACAGGTGAAGTGTTAGCGCAGAGGAAATAGGAATCGAAGAACCATTTCGACTGCGGAGGTGTTGAGATAATGAGATATGATGAAGCAGGGCTTAGTTGCAGAAGAATCGTAATAGAAGGGATGGCAGAATCATGAGTGAAGACACAGAAAATATAACGGAACCATGCGTTGAACAATAACGATGGGTTCAAAGCACAAAACTAGCGGTCTCGCATAACAAAAATATGGTAAGCAGTTTCTTTAAAATGGAACGCGATATCACTCTTTGAGTGACGCGTGTCCTGAAGTGGTATCCAAAAGCCACAAATTTCGCAAAGTTTTTGGGTGTTAAAACACAGAGGTGAAAGAAATGTGATTTCCGTTGGATGTGTCGATAAAATGATCAGACATTATTAGCATCATCAAGTTGCGAAGACATTAATAGCAAGGTAAGTTAGTGACATGCTGTGGGCCTAAAGATTTCATTTAGTATAAGTGCTGGTGACATTCGATGGTGAGTGTGATGGTCAAATGCTTGTTACAAAGGTCTCATAACGTTGGATTAAAGACATAATATATATTAAATACTATGATGGATGTGTAATAATAAAGCCACGAGCACATATGTGAATGGTAAGCTGTGATCATTGTTATATTGAGTTGTGATAAAGTCCAAGGGTGAAATTAAAGTGAGCTGGCATGAGAACCAAGTTTGTAATTTGGGTCGAATGAACTTGAAATCAGATGATTGATATGCTATGGGGTCCAGTTGTTAAAATCTTGAGTTCTTATAAACTTCAAATATTGTTTTGAGCTCCTTTGAGGTGGGGTCAAAATGTAATTCAAATTAGTTAATTCAAATATTTCTGAGTGGTTTGCAGGATGGTTAAATCATGAGGATTTGGAGAAAGCTTCTGGAATTGAAAAAACCATTGGTTGGGTTTTATTTAAAGAAAATATTATATGTTTCGTGGGTTTTTATAACCTTGATTACAAGAAGCTTCCACATGTGTTTAAATTTCCCAGATTTAAAATTATTTGGGGCTAAAACTTGAATGTAGTTTTGTATGCAAAATAGATTGAACATTGTGGGTTGAGCGGGGTAAGCCCACCATCAGTGTGAAGGCCTAAGTTCCACTACTTGTTGGGGAAAAAGAGTCTTGTTTAGTCATCTAGCCTAATCATGGCTGAACATGTTTTGAATTTCTACTGATAGGTTAGTGAAAGAAGACTTGTCAAAACATTTAAGCTTGACTTGTTAGTAGGATATATTAGGAAGAAGGTGCTGGTTCTAAATGCTCAAATATGAACCAAAGAGAAAGAGAGGGATGCCTAACAAATTCTAAATCACAGCCCTCATGTTTTCTAGTTTTGATCGTACAAAAATAATGCATGTGTGCAGCTTGTTCAAATGCCACAGCCCATGGAAAATCAGATTGCTTAATCTCGGTTTGATCATGTTTAAAATTTCATGTCAGTAGGTTAGAGAATAAAGTTTGTAAAAACAACTTAATCTTGACAAATGAGTAGACTAGGTAGAGAATAAGAGATTTCATTAGCCTAATCTGAACTCTTGGAAGTGATAAGGTTACAAGTAAATAGTTTGTTTTATGCTTTCAAAAGAAAAGAATGTCAAGGGTTTGCTAGTTCAAGTGCACCCAAGTGAAGAAAAAAAATGTTAGGAAAAGTATGAGGGGTAGGTATAAATAATGTTGAAGCAAGCATGTCTTTTCAGATTTTGAGATCATAGCTTTAGGATAAAATCAACAAATGAAGGGGGAAAGAAATTTGCAAAGTGCAAGTAAGGCACTGGTCTTCAAAACTCATAGATCTGAACTCTGAGGTTCTGGACACCTCCTGAAAATGAGTTTCCCTCCCCAAGTGGAGCTACTATTAATCATAAATATTTTTCCTTATCTATAGATGACTAAATATTGGTTCTAGATTTCCAAAAACAAAATTCCCTGAATATTGTGAGTTTTAGAAATCTCACTGCCTTCATTATCCTTATACCAATTTTTTTCACTATTCTACTATTTTTCCATTCCATGGTTAAACTAAAACTCCTAAAAACCCCTCATGGGCTCATGTTACTCATTTATATCCCTTTGACAAGCACATAGCTTCATCTCTTTGTTTTCCTTTTCCCATCCCTCCACTTTCCATCTAGGGTTACCAAGCAGCCTGTTCCTTCCCATGTCCACTAGGTCCCTCAAGCATTAATGGTCTCAAAACTATCTCTGTAGGCTCTTTAGATAAATCAAGTACATTGGATTTTGGATCTTCAATACATCAATTTTTCAAATACTCTGTTTTTACACTTGAAGACCCCAAGCCAAGTTTCAATCAAGGACCAGGTCAAAGGACCCTCCCACCAGGGCATTATGGTTTCATAGGTTGTAGGGCCATCATTGGTGTTTTAAGATCTAATTTTCTTGTGCTAGAAGCTGGTTCAAATGAAAAACAAGATCAACACATGGTTGTCCAAGAAAGATCAGAAAATCTCCTACGAAGACCACTCTACCAATTTCAAGTTCTGCAAGAGATAAATGATAATTTTGAAATTTTTGCAGGAGTGTCTAAAATAACCATCAGCATAAAATTGGTAAGACAAGAGGCCTACTAAAAAATGAATACATTCACAGCAAAGAGAGAGGAATAAATTTGTGTTCAAGAAGAATCAGGGTTACTAAGCTTGATTGGGCCAGTAGTGTGCCAAGTAGGGATCCAATGCAAGAAATTACATGAAGGAGGCACACCAAAAAAACTAAACATGGAAGAAGTTTTTTAGAAATTATAAATAAAAAAGGGAAAAAGGTGAGGTGAACTAGACAGAGAAGAATGAACTTGAAAGGGCTATAGAGAACTTAGAACACATCACTGATCATTGTTTTCAAGCATTCCACACACCTAGGGTTTTTGGAAATATATTCAAAAGAGGTAAAATGAAGATGTTATGCCTTCATGATGACAAAAAAAGGGTTTTTGAAGAGTTCACTATGTGTAATGATCCCAAGTTTGTAAAAGGGAGTTTATTATACCTGAGGATCAATGAGAAAGATGAAGCCAAATTCTTTAGTCACCTGTAATCAAAAGTGTTGAAGGACATCAACAAGCCAAGGATAGTCCATCTTGTGACTAAAAAAAAACCTGCAGAACAAGGAGGTGAGGAGTATCAGTGAGCAAGGTTTAAACTATCATTTTAGGCATCTGCAGATCAGAAGTGGCCAAATAATTTAAAGGATTGTTTAAATTCCATAATTCATGCCAAAGGAGTTTCATGATGATATTTCCTTGTGTTTTTAATCTCAAAGGTGTCAAAGGAAAACATATCAAGCCTCAAGATTAAAGAAGTCAAAATTCACCATGTTTAGCAAACCTGCAGAGCAAACAGTGTAAGAGGTTGTTAGTGAGAAAATGTGAGAAAAAAAAGTGGATATTATAATGAAAAGCATAGAAAGCTCTGAAAATGCCACTGTGTATAGCCCTCTCTAAAAAATTGTCAAAAGTGAAGATGTCAACTATCAAGGTGCAGAAACAAAGTCATATCAGTGTTTTGTCACCTGCAAAAAAGGTCAAAGGGATATCAATAAAAAGAAAGGGAGTAAAAACATTAGGAAAGTGGGTTTGTAAAATTAGATGTAATTTCATATGGCTATAAAAGGTCAATTTTTCCCTCAAATTAAATTCATTGTTCACTTGCAAAGAATAAAAAACAATCAAGGAAGAAGTTGTGAGTTTTCTGAGGAAAATTGGGCAAGTCTACCAGGCACTACGCGTTTGAGGCGGCGTTGCGCGTTCAGAGTTAGGCGCTGCACCCTTGGAGAATTTCCTTGTGTAAATTTTCTCTGCGTTGCATTCCTGTAGGTACGCGCTGCGCATTCAGAGGCGCGATGCGCGTTTCACCCAGCACACTCGACAGACCGGGTAGAAGCATTTCGGTGCTGCATACCTAGCACACACTGATATGTGCAATCCAACCCGACAGGCTCGGCAGGCGCTGCGCACTCGAATCAAAGAGACCCGATTGGCCCCATAGATGTTGCGCATTCGGCAGACCTGATAGGCCCAACACCCCGTGCACGCACTGCACGTTTGACCTGGAGCACCTCCTGCATCTGCAAACACTCAAAACACCTTAGAAGCACCTCCAAACTGCCATCAAGGGTCATCAAAGCATCTTTTATTGGTAAGTGGATGTCCTTACCTCCCTTAGTACGTTTTGATGGTGTGAAGTTGAGAGAAATTGAAAACCATAAAGGGGAAAAAACCTAAGTTCATGCTCAAAAACATCATTGTTCAAGACACTCCTTCATCTGCATACTGATAACACACAGAGAGTTGTATTCCTGAAAAATTGGTCATTCACCTAGGGTTTTGCCTCACCTTCATTCACTCATCCCTCATTTGTAAAAAGATGCCTTCTTACCACCATTCCATCACCTCTCCATATCATTTCATAAAATAGAGTTAGGTTTTTGGTTTACAAATGAGTAGTGATCAAGATGTCAGGGTAGGGTAATAATGACAGTGGTGAGGGAAGCCCAATGCCAAGGAGACATCAACACAGAGGAGGTAGGATTAATAGATTTTAACCTCAAGACACGATGGAGCTTAATGCATCTCCTATGACTGTCACACGTTTCCAAAATTTGGGGTGTTTTCACTTTTGTGAAAGATTCCAACAGGTATAAAGCCATCCTGAGCTGACTAGGCTATTCATCGTCAACTTGCATGAGAAACAAGTAAATATTTGCAGTGGTAAACTTTGAGTTGTCATCAGATGCCATTGCTATTGCCACTGGAATACCTAGTGTTGGTGAAAAGTGGTTCAAATAGACCAATCTATACTTAAGCCACTATGAACCTTTCCTGAAGCCCAGATACAAAGAAGACTACAAATCCATCTTTCATTTCTCACATCTGCTGGAGAGATATGCACCTTTGATTAGAATGATCATGAAATATTTACATGTGAGGGAAGGTACTCTAGGCTTTACTCCTATCACATTAGGTTGCTGATGCACTTCACTAGGTTTAAGCTGTTGCACTTGCCCTATTACCTCTACAGGAGTATTGACAAAATGTCTTATATTGTACAAAAGAGGAACTATTCCAGCAAATGTAGAGTTTATTCTATCACTCTTTGATCAAGATGGTTGAGTTACATCAACTGCAGCAAAAGGGAATACCATGGGAGGTTTTCATTTCCCATGAAGTCTTCACTAATCCACAACCCCATCATCAACAAAATTTTCCCTCATCCTCTCATCCTCCTCTCCCTACTCCTCCATCATCTCCTACTGATCATGCTTCACCGTCTACACATTTTCTATCACCTCAAGACAACCCTCCTTCCTCACCCTCTCCCAATGCATCAGATAATGAGGGAAGTTAAAATGAGAAAGAAAGTGATCATGAGGGAGAAGGTGATGATCAATCAATCAATAATGATGAAACAAGCATTGAAGAAAAAGAAAATGAAGAGGCAAAGTTTAGTAGTGAAGTAGAAAGCATGGAGACAGAAGGCAATGAAGACATAAATGAAAGAAAGTGGCAAAGAAGACATGGAGGTAGATGTAAATAAAGATGAGGAAAATGATGAAGAAAACATCCAAGGTAGTGATGATGATGAGGTTGGAAATATCTCACATAACCAAGAAGACAGTGAAGCTAATATCAGTGAAGGAGAAAGGAATGATGATACAAATGAAGAAGTGAGCCAAGATGTCAGTGAGCCAAACAAAGATGACCACAATGATAGAAGCAAGATTGAGGGCACTGAAATGGTGAATATTGAACCTTTTCCTTTGACATATCAAAGAGGAAGTGCGCATGTGTTTGATGCATCCCAGAGGCAAGGGGCCATGCCTTCCACATCAACAAAGAAGCTTTAAAAAGGCAAGTAAAAGGTCACTATTGGAGATAATAGAGGTAAGCATGGAACTAAACAAAAATTTGAAGTACTTGACCTAGAGGATGAGAATGAAGAGAGGACCACTAACATACTGCTCCAGAGCAAAGCTACACAGATTAGGGAGCTACAAAAAAGGCTTGGCATGGCAGAGTATTTCATTAAGTATTATAAGGTTGAAAACATGCAACTAAAGAAGACACAAAGGGACCTTGGCCTACAGAAAAATATGGCCAAGAAATATGCCTTGAGAAATCAAATTGCGAGGGCCAAACTTAAAGGAGCCCTTGCCAAAATTCAAGCACTCAAGGAGGCCAAAGACCAAGAAAACCTTGAGATATTAGCTGATGCTTCTCTACAGGCATCCTAGACCCCATGAAGAAGTTAATTAGCTTTTTATATGGGAATACCTTGGAGGTAAAGTTTACATTTTTGGATTCACCAGCCCAAGGAAATCATGCACACCAAATTTTAGATCATTTGGAGTAGCTTTGGTCCTCCAAAAGGCCCAAAAACATGCCAATTTTCACCTTTCTGCCATGTTTTCAGGGTTGGCACTACGTCTTTAGCAGCCTTGTGAGATTTGATTTTTGAACAATTTAATGGAGTCCAATTAGAAAACCAAGTGAAGTTTTATAAATTATACTTGACAGGCTTTCTAACGAGCCATCACGGAGCCCATTCCGACATCGGGAAGGCCTTCAAAAATTGGTTGTAAGATGACTCAAATTTTCAGTGCAGGCGTTGCACCCTAGGACCTCTGAGCTGCCCCCTTGCAAAAAAGTCAACAAAGCACACTGGAAGATATTTTCGAGATTTTTTTGGGAAAATCACTCCAAATTTGGTTGAGGAGTTATGTTTAAGTTATCTTTCATTTATTAGCTTAGATATTATGTGCCATGGGCCTTGCATGGCCTCTTTGGACATAAATGACATTTATGGTGTATTTATGGTTTCCAAAACCCTAATTAGGGTTTTTGCCCTCCTTTGATAGATAAATAGAGCATGGATGTCTTATTGTTTTTTGTTGGTTAGTTTCTGAGCATAATATGAAATAGACTCTGATTTTATTGGTGAAGTTGGCTTTGGTGCTTTGTGATGGTTTTAGACTGAGCAGTTGTGGATTGAGCTCATTCTTAGGATACATAAAGATTTGTTGAATGGTGATGTATTCCACTTTTGTAGATGTTTTCTTCAGTTTTCATTATGTTTCTCTAATCATGGGATAGAAATATTAGAGTAGGATATGTCCTTTGGCACCCTACTTTGTCTGCATCCTTTGATCTTTATGTTTTCTTCCTTGAAGTTTAACGAGTAAATTATTAAGTGCTCTATAATTTTACTGAGATGTTATATTAGAAATATAATTGTCTGCAAGTAAGTTTCATAGAATCCTTAACTTCTCTCTAATTTTACTCATCTATTGCTCTATGGTCTGCTTAGTATTGTTTGGTTGAAGAAACCTTCATTTCTCTTCAAGTTTTTACTATGCTAATCATGTTGAAAGCTTTTCCTTGTTATTAGTTTGTTAAAGGATCCTTGATTGCCCCTTAACCTACTATATTCACACCTCCATGTTCATTTCACTCACTCAAAACCTACTTAGATCCATTTGGCCCTATTTACTTTCCCTATGAAACACCCTTGAACTATTTTCACACTCTTCAAGACCTTTGTAAACTCCATAGCCTAATGGATTGATCTTCCCTTACTCTACTTATTCTTCTTGACAACTTATCCAACCGAATAAACAAACAAGTTAAACCCTTTACATAAGCATAGAGAGAGCCCTCTCTGAGTCTAGGAAGGCTAGGTCCTAGGACTCCAAATATTGGTCTAATGTTACCCTTGTCTTTTTGGTCATTTCCAATCTGCCAAAACTACGGGGAGCTAACAGTGCCAACTTTTAGAGAGCTATGGACACAACTTTTAGGGGGCTTATCAATAAATCAATGGTTATTTATTTAGATGACATTACAGTCTTTTCTAAACAAGCAACCAATCATGTGAAATACCTAAAGCAAGTCTTTGAGCAATGTAAAAGGTATGGAATCTCATTAAACCCTAAGAAATCATTTTTTTCTTAAGAGGAAGGAAAATTTTTAGGATTCATTGTATCAAAGAAAGGTATCTATATCGATCCTAAAATAATTGAAGAAATTAAAATAATTCCTTTCCCTCATAACAAGAAAGCTATGCAGTCATGTTTCTTGGACAAATTAATTTTGTTAAAAGGTTTTTCCCTGACTTTTCACAAATAGTTTTACCATTACAAAACATGATTAAGAAAAATTCAGTATTTAAATGGGGACATAATGAAAGAGAATCATTTGATTTGATCAAACAATCTATTGCCAATGCTCCATTCTTGACTACCCCAAATTTTCTTAATCCTTTTACTTTATATACTTTTTCATCAGATACATCATACACTGTTGTTTTAACACAGCTTAATGACCAACAAATTGAAGCACGAATATCATTTTTCAGTTCCAATTTGCAAGGTGTAGAACTAAATTATTCATTTGTCGAGAAGCAAGCATTTGCTGTCTTTAAGGCTATAAAGAATTTCAGGCCATTTCTCCTAAAAAATCAACGAAAATCATAGTTTCATTCTCTATAGTAAGAAAACTATTAATGAAAAGAGAATTAGGAGATAAAAGAGCTAAATGGGTTACCTCTTTACAAGAATATGATGTAGAAATTAGACCTAAAATTTTTAGAGGTCAAAGTTTTTGCAGAATGCTAACAGGAGCATCCCATTTATCATCAGAAGAAGATTCAGGTAACAATGTACAAATATTAGAGGTAAGCCTCAACGATGTGAAATCTCGATACACTAAACTCATATTTTATTTGAAAAAGGATATGCCCCAACCCATCTCGCTTATAAAACGAAACGTGCTTTAAGATTAAAGGAAAAGCAATATGAATTGATCAAATATGTATTGTTTATAAGAAACTTTGATTTTGTACTACTAATATGCTTAGATAAATATGAAGCAGAGAAAGTCTTGCAGGAACTCCATGATGGACCAGCTGGAGGTCATTTTGGAGGAAATACGACAACACACAAAATCTTGCATGCAGATTACTATTGGCCTACACTTTTCAAAAGATGCTCATGAATATGCAAGAAAATGCAAAGTGTGTCAAAGTGAATCTGGAAGACAAAGGAAACCAGCCTTCCCATTGTAGCCAACTAATATTGAACAACCATTTGAATAATGGGGATTAGATATAATCAGTGAGATTGTTCCTAACTCTTCCAAACAACATAGAAATATTATCACAGCTACAGATTACTTTACTAAATGGGTGGAAGCAATTCCATTGAAGGTAGCCAACCTGATAATATCATCGATTTCATTGACCAATATGTTATAACTAGATTTGGATTACCTACCACTTTAATGTCTAATAATGCATCTTACTTCTCAGGAACTGTTATGATGGAATTTGCAATCAAAATAGGTTTCAAACTTAAGTATTCTACAAATTATTACCCTCAAGGAAATGGTTTAGCAGAATCCACAAACAAAAATTTTATTAGAATAATCAAACAAACTATTGATCAAAACCAACAAATTGGCACAAGTCATTAGTCTTTGCTCTTTGGGCAGATCAAATAACTCAGAAAGTTTCTACTGGAACTTCTCTATTCAATCTTGTTTATGGAAAAGAAGTTGTTCTTCCTAACAATGTAGTTATTCCTTCCCTTACCTTAGTTCAATTCATTGATGAATCACCTTCTTCTTCATTACAACTAAGACAATTTCAAATTCTTAATCTAGAATAAGAAAGAGAAAAAGCTAAGCATACTCATGCACATCATCAACAAATAGTAAAAGCTTCATTTGATTCAACTTCTATTACTCCAAAAAACTTTAAAATTGATGATCTGGTATTGAAATCGGAAAAATCGCATGAGGAAAAAGGTAAACACACTAAGTTTCAAAAACTATGGCTAGGTCCATTTCAAATAATTGAAGAAATAGGCCCATCAACATTTTTATTGCAAGATCTATCAGGCAAAAGATATTCTTTTCTTGTTAATGGGCAGATTTTGAAAAAATACTTTTCATAGGAGGCAACCCCTTCTATTCCCTGTATACTAGTGTCTTTTTCTTTTCTTTGGGAAAATAAAAGTTTAGTAGCATGGATTTTTGGCTTTTCAAAATAAACATCTCGGATGATCTTTTTGATTTATCGCTTATAGAAATAAGAAATGTTAAGGAAACAATCGAAAGATTTGAAAGACAAATAGATTTTATTTTCACTGAAAGATGCAATTTCACTGAATTCATTTCTTCTCTGATGAAATCTCATCTTTATATAGCATGATTGTTCTGTTATCAATCAAGAAAAGAATCTTTAACATAGTAAAGACTATTTTATAGAAAAGCAATCTAAAACTCAAAATTATCATCCAGAATCCTCAAAAGGACCAAAGATTCACCCCATCGGGGAAAACTTATTAATTTTTAGAAGAAATTCAAAAAATATTATACTATAAAAGCTTAAAATATAATAAGTCTCATCGCGAGCTTGTTTACCATGTTCATAGGGAAATAGTTAAACTGGCATTACCAATACTGCCTACCAAAATAAGGTAATGACTTGAGATTATATCAAGAGGACAAGTGGTCTCATCAAGAGCCAGCTTGATCAGTTTAATTACAACTAGTGAATGGCATTATCATTATTTGGTTGCCAAGCCAAGAAAATGGCTTTTATGTAAATAAAAATAAAATACAAAAAAGAAAAGAAATTTTCAAAAAATATTAAGTATATAAAGTTGGAATTTATTTTTGGAAATTGTAAGAAAGACTGGATGGGACAATGAATCATTGTTGGGTAAAAGGTAACCCTACCAAGAGCTTAAATTTCCTATTGGATCAAAGGCTCTACCTGTGATAAAAGATTAAATATTTATAAAGCTAATCTCTAAGAGCCACCTGCTTTATCTTTTTAAACTAAGTAAATACTGGTATAGATCCTCATACTTGTATTTTTAAAAGAGGAATTCTTATGAATTATAATTAAGAGAAACTCTGTTGCTTAGTAAGATATTATTTCTTTGAAATTCATTCCTGCAACTATTTTTATTTCAATTTTTTTTTTTAGAAATTCCAAAAGTTAGTCAGAGATAGTTGGTTCTCCCAAGTGAATTGCCAATTGTTGTGCTATACAAAAACCCCCATTTATTTTACTAAATTGGGACCCTTTAAAAATAATCAGGAAATTTATTTCATTTATTTTTTAGCTTAAGTCAAAAAACTTTAGGAAATAAAGTTTCTTTTGCTTTTCTGCTTTCTTTTCTCAGTGCACATCACAATTTGCATAGCTTACAAACTTAAACACTTAAAAATCCACTAAGTTATGTGGGTTGCGATATGCGCT
Organism: Pinus albicaulis; assembly: GCA_034641835.2. NCBI lineage: Eukaryota > Viridiplantae > Streptophyta > Pinopsida > Pinales > Pinaceae > Pinus > Pinus albicaulis. Next base: position 99,174,358 of record CM076579.1, on the reverse strand, counting down.
AAGGTATTTCCAAAGTCATATTAAAATCTTATTGCAAACACTTTAATTACCGTTATAAACCAAAATCACATCGTGCCTCATTTAAACGATCAAACTTATAAGCAATTTGGTTAAAGTTGTGATTAAACGGACCTGGCGAGCCAATAAAGAAATAAACATAAAACACCAAAGTTCGATAAACACAGCGACATGATTTCTTAAAAGTTCATTTTGCTTTTCGCAAGACATAACTAAAATAAAACTCATTTACCGCATAAAAGTTGAGATGTGCAATTTGTGCAGATCACATTTAGCGGGATTTATGGGTAACATCATAAATGGAAATAGCTATAAGTTGCGATATGCAATGAATGGTAGTTAATTTCTCAAGCATGCGAAATGACTCATGTCAAATCAAACTAAATATGACATCCAACGTCTTAAATTGATCAATAGACATTTCACGTGAAGGTGTAAGAGATTTGATTTAAAATGATTATTGATGATTAACGACATTTAATAGAAGTAAGGTTTTGATAGATTCATATCTACTTCAAGCATGTTTTTAAATGAATGAATGCTGGATTTGTTTCAATTATTTCTGCCTATCTATTCTCTATATTTTTAATTTTTTCTATGTTGGCTTGAAATCAGGAAACCACTTAACAGAGCAAGGAAATTAGAGATGAACAGGAAAGGCAAAGAGATTTCTCAAGCATCGTCTACCGAAGACTCAGACATGTCTCCCCTATTCTCAGACACCACTCGGAACAAGGAATGCGTAAGTTCTTCATTGGAGGCAATGTATAAGTTTTTCGAAGATGAAAATCCAAGGGTAATAGTCAATTTTTCTACAGTAGGTGCATCAGTTCCTTCAGACCCAACCTATTTCGATGTTGCATGTCCATTCATCCATAAGGTAGTAGCAAGGTCAAAGATTCTCCCCTATACAGATATGGTTAAGTGGGTAATTGACCACTTAAACGTAGAATATATAACATTCAAGGATTCAAAGGGCGAGAATATCAATTTGTTCAGGGCAGAAGATTTGAGGACAATGTACCACTTACCCATCCCGCAGAAGAATTATAACAAAGATTTTCTCCAAAGATTTAGAGAAAAAAATCCAGACCTGATGAAATTCATAAAGGAATGGAAGGAAGACCATGGAAAGCTTAAACAAGATAAACTCAATACATACCCAATAGCACAAATTCCTCGCAAAAATTCCTCCCCCTATTGTTATGTTGCCGGTATGTTCTATAGATTATATGCAAAACCTGATACCACTAGGTTTTCTATAGATTGGGTCCCATTAATTGATGCAATCGTCAATTCCTTAATTTTAAATTGGGAAAATATCCCATCTGATAATTTTGCTAGAAACATCATGGAGTATAGGAGTAAAAGAAGTGTTTCATATAGAGTACCCCCCTTTTACATGAGTGCCTATGTCATGGACGCAATTTTCTTTTCTTCTATTTTTCCTACCATGGGGTGGAAATGGACAGCCTAAGACCCTACTCCAATCCACATTTACCATAGAGCCCTTTGGGATTCAGACTTCCATCTGCATTCTTACAAAATTCTCCATAGAGTCATGTTGCCTATGCACCAGATGATATTCAATGAGAAAGCCCCTAGAGTTTCCAAAGAGGCTAGTACATACATTCTACTTGTTGCTAGATGGTTTGCAGAGGAAAGTTTCACTTACGTCAGAGTATTTGGTAGTTATGCTTCTCGTCATGTCTTACCATATTATGTTCCTGATAAGTTACTTGTAAGATAAATTTCCTACCAGCTTGTTGTAAATGGAATTTCTAAACAGCTTAAAGATGCTAAGAAGGTCATTTGGCCGAATTTTCCTTTACAGTGAAATACTTTTTCACTTTTTGATATTGGTCATGCCTACAAGGAAGTTTGGAAAGTTAATCTATTGAATTTGGAAGTAATGCAAAATCAGCCATATGGCCCCAATGATGTGATTAAAAATTACATCAAAGAGCTCAGAGTAAGACCTTTTGGAAAAGAGATAGATATATTTGATGATTTCTTTCAAGGTATTGAAATTTTTTTAGATTTACTTAAGTTTGCATCGAGTCAACTCAATCAATATGACTTGGAAGCCTTCCAAGCATACAAAAATAAGAGACTGGAAAGGATTCCTCTGGATTTATTGACTATTGAAGGTGTCAAGAGACCTACTCCAAGTATTGGCTTGGATAATGAAGTGAAAGACATGTTTGAAGATGCGTCAGGGAAATCAGAGCATCAATATCAGAATTCTGATCATTCTGAAAATGAATCCAAAAACAAAATGGATAATCTAGAAAATATAATTGATCAAGTAATCCAAGAGATTGAGATGCAAGAGAAAAGAGGAAGTAATGGAACATAGTCAACTTCCCAAGAAGTTCAGCACAATGAAGATACACTTGATCAATCATAGAATTCCCCACCTAAGAATTTGAATAGTGAATGGGAGGAGTTTTCTAAAGAAATAAATAATCCTAAAAAAAATCCAAATACTGATCAAGCTGCCAGTTTTCAGGAACCTGAATGTTCCCAGAAGTTAGTGGAAATTGTTACTCCACTAAAAAAAGTTCCTGAAACTCATGATCGAGAGATCATCCCGGCTTATCCTACAGAACAGATAGTGTTAAAAGTTGAGTAAATCCCTTCGCTAAATGTCTTCTACACTCCTAGTCATAAGGTTGTAGTCAAGAGAAGAAAACAGAGAAGAATTTATGATAGAGTCTCAAACCTTACAAATGAATCTGTTGATGTTTTATGGAAGGATCCTCTAGCTGATCCTAATAAACATTTAACCAAAATATCATAGTTTGCAGGGGCATATGCTACTGCCATTTTTGATAAAGCCACTGAGGTTAAAATGTTACTAAAGCAAAGAGAAGACAGAATACAAGAGTTAGGGATATTGTTGGATCAAGAAAAGTCTAACTCCAACGAGAAAATAGAATTGAAGATGTCCCAATTTCAAAAGGATTTCGAAAGTCTTAATTTATAGCATCAAGTACAACTCAATGAGAAGAAAACACAAATGGAAGAAGCAATGAACATATTACAAAGCCAACCATAGTTAGAGAAATTCATAAAGGAAGCATTGGATGTGAATGCTAAGTTAAAGCAACAACAAGAAGTATTTTGCCAACAAGCTTCTATTGCTGGCTCTTATTGTGACTCATGTGAAATATTGATTCAACAAGTGGCTATCCAGAAACTTGTATGTGAGAATATCGAAAAGAAAATCAATGAACACATTCAATGGTAAGAATCAGACTCAGGCAAGGAAGCTGATCTACCCCAGATAGAAAAATCCCACAAGGAGATCTTATTTAAGGATTGGGAAGCACAGATAAAGAAAGCAAAGAAAGCAACAACAAAAGCATCAAGGTTGACAAAGGAAATTACTGAATCTGTATGTGAACAGTTGTTGAAATCCGAACTTATCAAAGAGTGCACGTTTGAAGTGCTCTCAAAAGTCAAACAACTAGAAACACAGTGGAAAAAAACGGTAGAAATGCAGGATGAAACGATTAAACATGTAAATAAATTTGATCATAAAAATTATTGGATTTTATGATCAAACCTTATCATTAGTACCAAACCCTGCATTATTTAACAAATTCGACAAGAAGATCGTAGCCAGCACTCTCAAATTTGGTATTCAAGGGACAGGTCAGATCGAAGATTTCGCAGCCAGCTTAGCTCAAGCCCATGCTAGATATTTATCGACTTCGAGATCAAATCCAAGAGAAAGATCAAAATTCATAAGTCATATTGTTACTTTATTTTCCTAGATTGTAGTTAAAGTTAGTCTTACGAGGATGGTTGTTTGAAACCTCCTCTATTTTTATGTAATAATATATTTTTAAAACATAGTTAGTTTAGTATTTAAACCCCTCTCATGCATTTAGAGAAGGGTCCAGAAATTTATCAAAAACATTTGCAAAGAATGCACTATTGTAAGTTTGTGAATGCTTTGATGAATTAATGGAACACAGTCTGTTATCTTTTGACATTTGAAGTTGTTTAAATGATGTTTCACTATTGTACTTTTTAAATTGCTTTAAAGTGAAGAGGAGCAGATATCTACTGTCAGTTTACATGAGTAGAACTTCATACATATGGTACTTCTATTCACTTGTATTAAGTCTTGCTTTATAGATTGACAATCATCTCTTTTTACTGAATTATATATTTGAAATGTCATTATAGATAAATGTTAAATGCACTTCTGTACTAATATTTATCTATGGTTTATTATTAGATATACAATCACACATATGAATGTGATATATTTTTCACAATTATTCTAATCAAATTATTTTCTTAGAAGGATCATCTTACATAATTTTAATTTCTTTCGACTGTTAAATAATCTACATTACTAATAGTTGAAATATATCTCTTTAGACTGCGTAAAGGAAGAAACACCACGGGTATATAGTAGAATAGATAGTTTTATATAGATGCATGTGATAGATTAGAATCATTTTCCATCGCATGTTGTATAATCAAAATACACCCCAAAATCATCCTTATTGGGAAACTGGTCCTACTATCCCTAGTCGGAGCCACCACACCAAATGAAAAAGGAGATGCTTTAAGGTCCGGACCGGGTGGTTTTCCCCCATGTTGTGGTAGCGAATTCCAAGGCCTCAACACTTTCTCTGAAGGATCTACGAATGGGAATTCTTATTTCATTATCTTGTAGTGTCGTGAAGCCAACGTGGTGTTTTCTTTGAAGGAGGATCACTAGGAGGTGGATCTAAGGGATCCATTGGGTCCATGGGAACATTAATATCATCTGCCTTGGATATAGAAGGACCATATAGAATATCCTTGTCATCATCATCTTCCCTGGGATGCGGAGGAATGTCCCATACTTTATAAAGTGTTGCATTTTAATCAAAAGTCATGCCCCTGCTAATTTATACCTTCCTTTGACCAGAAATATATATTTTCTATGCTTTATAGTTTTCACAATAACCCATAAACATACCTTTTCTCCCTGTAGCTTCCAAATTGTTTATTTTTTCCTTCAACACATGAAAGAATACGAGGCATCCAAATATACGAATATGGCTAATGTCGGGTTTGTTACCTGAGAATATTTCTTCAGGAGTCTTGTTTTTCAATGCTGGATGATGCACTCAGTTTTGAACATATACAACAAAATGTGTGGCTTCTTCCCATAGAAACTTTGGTACCTTTTGAACATGAAGCATGGCACGAGCAGCTTCCAATATAGACCCGTTCTTCCTTTCAGCTAAGCCATTTTTTTTAGGTGTATAAGGCACACTAGTTTCCTTCTTGATCCCTTCTTTCTTGAAGAATACTATGAATTCTTTTGACATGTATTCTCCTCCATTGTAGGACCTGAAAACTTTGATTCTTTTCTCTGATTGATTTTCGATCAAACCTTTAAATTCTTGGAATTCTTCAAAGGCTTCATCTTTGTGCTTGAGGCAGTACAACCATGTCTTTCTTGAGAAATCGTTAATGAAGGTGATGTAGTAAATATGACCACCAATAGAATGCACAAGCATCAGACCAGATATATCTGAATGAATGAGATGGATTTTGTCAGTTGTTTTGGTCTTCCCTATTGTCCATATATCTCTCAACACCAGGAGCCCTCTATCTCAATTCCTCAGTCTGAGAGCTCAAGAAGGGTAGGAAGAGTCTTCTTAGTTCCCTCGATCAATGTTGCCCCTTATCTAGAGGGGCTACATCCATAAATCCAAGATATTTTCTGAAGACTAAGAAATTTCCTTATGGTAGTGCCTTGGTGAGAATATCCATTATCTGCTCATCAATAGATATGTGGGTGATATCAAATCTATATGTTCTTGGACTTGTCATGAAACAAGAGATTGTCTACTAAATGAATCCCGCTCTTGTTGTCACAATATATCATCGTGGTATCTAAAAATTGACCAAATAATTCACCAAAGAGCTTCCTTAACCACACATCTTCACAACTAGTCGTGTTAGCAACAATGTATTGTGCTTATGCGTTAATCAATGCTACCAAATTTTGTTTCCTACTCATCCAAGATATCATGAAAGAACCAATACTAAAACAACATCCAGATGTATTCTTTATGTTAGTAACATTATGGCCTGAATGGAATGTATTAGTTTTGCTGTGCTAAGTATCCAAACAATAATTAAAATGTGTTCATAAGGTTCTCTGAAATTTGCAGGTGAAACAAATGACTTTAACTTAGTTAAACAGATTTATGTGTGAGGTTAAAGCATGTAAATTACTTATAAAACATTGTATAGTAGTAAATAACATAGAATTAAAAATCATATGTAACAGTGCTCAGCAAATTTGATGAAGCAGTTCACCCCTCCTAGGCTACATCTGCTGATCCAGCTCCCAATGGCATGTCCCTCATATCTTATTGCTAAAAAATGGTAAGTACATGTGAATAAAAAGCCTCAAATGTCTATGCTCTCTATAAAAATAGCTTTAGAAAGCTTGAATTAGTCAGGAATGACTATTCATTTGCAGAAAACAGAGAATGGATGCTCAATACACTGAAAACACCATAGTGGCCCTGGTGGCTCCTTAATCTTTCCCGAAGCTAAACCTGCACAATATGACCTCTGATCACTTTTAAACATATGCCAATGTGTTAAAAATTTTGAGAATACCAAAAATTGACTATCCATGCATCAAAATTGGTCGAACATCCAAGGAGTTATGGCCAAAACAAGAATTTGCCCATTGTCCCTTAAAAACCTCCTCCAAAACTGGAGGAACTCTAGTTAACTAAACCAAAATAGAAATTCCCGCCGGAATTGGTGGCGTGCTCCAATTTAACCCAGGGGGTTAGTGTTAGCAATAAATTTCGATTTTATGGAGCAGTCACATGACCGTCCAAAGCCGTCGAAATAGTCGTTCGTTGTAACCGTGGAGATCAATGTCGAAGTTGCCGTCGTGGTCACATAGTCCACGAAAACCGTGCGGATAATGTTAACCGCCCGTGTTAGCACCTGGTCGTGGCCGAATGGTCCTGTTATGCGGGGGCTGGCCCTTAGGGGCTGCTCCCCTTGCCACCGACGTGGATTTTAAAACACATGTTAAATAAAATTTTCGTTGTAAACTTTCAACGAACTACCCCCAACCCGACTGGTTGGGCGTCCTGCACGCATTTGATGGGTCTCGGGTTCGAACCTGCCTGACTCCAAAATTTTTGAATGACCCTTTCTCCTCTAGCCTGGGGACATGTGGCAGCCTTCAGGTCGGCCACGTGGCACCCTCTGATAGGCCAATAAAACTATATAATAAAATTTAATTTTGCAAAATATATATTTTTTACAAAAATTTTATGTAAAGCCAAACTGAGTCAAAGGTCCATTTTTTGGAGTTTACTGGGATTTTCAAACCTTCATAACTTTTTCATATGAACTTTGTTTTGTGAACCGTTCATGGCACTAGAATCACTGTGACGATACCTTTCCGGTCGCTCAGGTTGCAACCACTTCTGAGCACTTTCATTTTGAGCATTTTTTAGCAATGGACATGATCTCCTGATCACACCTCCCCATTGGGAAGCTTCTGGACCCCAAAAGCCTTCAATTACCTGTTTAGAAGATGAGGGTACAACCCCCTCACCTTTTCCACTTCCATCCATCTTACCTTACTTGGTTTGCTATGTTTAAGCCCAATCAAAAGATAATCGAAACTTCCTCTCTTAGAAGTGCATGTCCTCCTGTCAAGGATGACATCCTCCTTGAGCTCATCTAAATATTCTGGCGAGAAATCTTCTATTGATGGCAGTTGAATGTCACTCCCTTGATCAATAATCAATGGAGGCTCATACAAACATAAATTATCCACATTGACAATGGAATACATTTGCATATATGAAGGCAAGTCAAGTTGAAATGAATTATTACCAACTTGTTTAATAATCTTGAATGGACAATAATGAATAGGCTTCAAATTTTTACCTTCTCCTTGCAACCTTTCTTTGCTAATGTGAAACCATACCTCATCACCTTCTTGGAATTTATGATCAACTCTATGTTTGTTATACCTCTCCTTGTACTTTCTTTGACTCTTTTCAAGTTGTTCTTGAACTTGTTGATGAATAAGCTGAGTTCGCTCAATGAACATGCAAGATTTTTCAATGTCACTATGCCCATCAATGGCAACATCCTTCTCAAGAATTAAATCTAAAGGTGACTTCAAAAGGAGTAGTATTTGTAGAAGAGTGCTTGGCCCGGTTGTAAGCATGCTAAATGTAATGCAAGTGTTCATCCCATAACTTAGGATTCTTGCTGCAATAACCTCTCAGAATATGCACAATAGTTCTGTTCACTACCTCGGTTTGGCCATCTGTTTGCATATGAAAAGAAGTACACTTTTTCGACTTGGTGTCCATTATCTTCCGTAGATTGGACAAAAAATTCCCAACAAATCTGGAATCCCTGTCACTAACAATATAAGTAGGCAAACCATAATGAACCCATACATGTTGAAAAATATAATTCAATAGTTTGTTCAGCATTAATAGATTTCTTACATGGCATAAGAATACACATCATTTTGAATCTATCAACTACTATATAAAGATAATCACGCTGCTTTCTAGACATAGGTAGACCTCCAACAAAATCCATAGAAACACTTTCCCATTGTTGTGAAACTAGCTCCAAAAAGAGAAGAAAAGAGATATCAACGCCTTAGAAATAAGCCACTTCGACGGGGCAACCTCCAATACATTACATGAATGAAAAATTCTTGGATGATTCAAATTACAAAACCTCCTTTATATATATATAGGAGTCCATGGGGCCACAATGTAATCCTAGCCAACCTAACAATACTAATTTAAGGGCACAATAATAACAATATGCGGGTTACAAGGGTACAATAATAACAATAAGGGGGTTACACTAACAACAATAAGGGACTATACTAGTAATATAGGGACCTAACATGCCCCTCTCCTTCAAAAAAGTGTTGTCCTCAACGCTTGAGTAGCTCTGGGTGCTTCTGTATAAAATTCTCATCCTCCCATGTAGAATCTTCAAATTCTTCCACTTTGAGATACTCCAAATTGATCAATTTCAGAAATGCTGTGAGTGCCCTTGCTTTCCTGACCGCTTCAGTTCAATACATTTTCCTTCATCAAGTTCTAGAAATATTGTTTGAACCTGGAATATTTTCACTCATAACCTTCAGCGATGGTAAAACATGGAAAACTGGATGTACTTGCGAAGAAGCAGGAAGCTCCAATTTGTATGCCATAGTACCAATCTTTTGCAACACTTTGTAAGGACCATAGTACTTTGGCGATAATTTATTATCCTTCTTAGCTTGCTTGAGGGACATTTGTTTGTATGGTTGTAGCCGTAAAAATACCCAATCTCCTACATCAAAACTTCTCTCGCTGTGATGTTGATCTGCCTGTTGTTTCATTCGATTTTGTGACAAATTCAGGTTATCCTTTAAGAGTTGGAGAACTTCTTGCTGATGCTCGATGTGATCTTCCAATGCTTGAACCTTCGAATTTTCTCTTAAATATGATGTGATGGATGTTGGATGATATCCATAAAGTGCCATAAATGGGGTCATTTTTACTGCATTATGGAAGGAAGTGTTATATCACCATTTAGCTAGAGGTAACCACTTGACCCATTGTGTTTGTTTATCAGATATAAAACAACAAAGATATCCTTCCAAACATTTATTTACTATCTTAGTTTACCATCAGATTGAGGATGATAAGATGAGCTATGAGCTAATTGAGTACCCAAACAAGAAAATAACTCCATCCAAAAATTTCCAGTAAAAATGGGATCTCTGTCGCTCACAATAACCCTTGGGTTTCCATGTAGCTTTTGAATTGTGTCCATAAATGTAGTAGCAACTGTATTTGCTTTAAATGGATGAGATAATGCACAAAAGTGTGCATACTTGGTAAGTCTATCAACTACCACCATGATGACACTCTTTCCTTCGGACTTAGGTAAACCTGTGATAAAATCCATTGAAATCTCCTCCCAACGTCGACTTGGAATGGATAAAGGTTGTAGAAGTCCCGGGGTCTTAATTGTTTCCACTTTATTCTGCTGGAAAACCAAACATTCCGCCACAAACTTTTGAATATCAGATTTAAGGCCATCCCAAAAAAATTCTTTCTTCACCCTGTGGTAAGTTTTTAAAAATTTTGAGTGTCCTCCTAAAGGAGAAGTGTGCAATTCCAAAAGAATCTTTGTTTTAGTTGGGAATTATTACAAAGATATAAGCGATCTTTGTACCATAAGGAATCATTTTTCCAACTAAATGTATCAGATGTACTAGGATCTTGCTGCAACTTTGAATGAGTGTCCATACATCTTTGTCCTTCTTCCATTCATCTCTTGCTTCAGTTATCCAATCTGGTTGGATAATAGAAATGGCACAAAGCAATGCTTCCACCTCTTCATTCTTTCTTGAGAGTGCATCTGCAACAACATTAAGCTTTCCTTTTTTGTAGATTATCTCAAAGTCATAACCCAACATCTTTGTGACCCATTTTTGCTGCTCTTCTGAAGATAGTCTTTGTTCCAAAAAGTGTTTAAGACTATCATGATCAGTTTTTACCTTGAAGTGTCTTCTCATTAGGTAAGTTCTCCATTTCTTTAGTGCATGCAGTATTGCTAACATTTCCTTCTCATAAATAGGTTTCTGTAAATACTTTCCTTTGATTGGACGACTTTCAAAAGCAATGGGTCTTCCTTCTTGCATTAAAATAACACCAATTCCATTTCCTGAGGCATCACATTCCACAATAAAGGTTTTTGTGAAGTCTGGCGTAGCTAAGACCGGTGTTAGGCACATTGCCTCTTTAAGATGTTCAAAGGCCTTAGTTGCTTCAGGAGTCCATGAAAATGCATCTTTCTTCAATAATGTTGTTAGAGGTGCTGCTATTCTCCCACAATTCTTAACAAACTTGCGATAATACCCTGTTAACCCAAGAAATCCTCGCAACTGCTTTATGGTTGTGGGGACTTTCCATTCCTTAATGGCTCTAATTTTGTTAGGGTCTACTTTAACACCCTCGTGAGATACAATATGACCCAGATATTCCACCTCTTGTACTCCAAAGAAACATTTGGATTTTTTTGCATATAATTGTTTCTCCCGCAATAGTTTGAGCACCCTGTCAACATGTTCAACATGATCCTTCCAAGACCTGCTGTAGATTAGTATATCATCAAAAAATACTAGCACAAATTTTCTAAGGAAGGGTTTGAAAATGGAATTCATCAACCCTTGAAATGTAGAAGGTGCATTGGTAAGGCCAAAGGCATGACCAAAAATTCATAATGACCCTCATGAGTTCGAAATGCTGTTTTTGGAATATCTTCAGTCTTCATTCTAATTTGATGATATCCTGAACGAAGATCCAACTTGGCAAAATAAATTGCTCCATGTAATTCATCCAATAATTCATCAATCACAGGAATGGGAAATTTGTCTTTAATGGTGAGCTTATTGAGCTCCCTATAATCCGGACACATTCGCCATGATCCATCCTTCTTGTGTACCAATACTACAGAAGCAGAGAAAGAACTTTGACTAGGTTTAATTATACCCGCCTCTAACATTTCTGCAATCATACGTTCAATTTCGCTCTTTTGGAAGTAAGGATATCTATAAGGCCTGATGTTTGGAGGAACACTTCCTGGAATCAAATGAATAGCATGATCATGATCAAAAATAGGTGGGAGTCCTTTGGGAGTTTCAAACACCTTGGAATGATTGTCCAAGACTTTTTGGAGATCTGCAGAAATAGATGATTTTGATGTTGGAACTTCTAGTGAGCATAATTGTGCAATTATGCCTCGTTGTTATTTATTTAGAAGCTTTTTCATGACATTAGAGCTTATTATCTTTTTCGGCTTCCCTGCAATACCCCATAATTCGACTTCCTTTCCTTCTGAAAAAAAATTCAAGAAAAGTTCTTGAAAATTAAAAGCTACCGTCCCCAAAGATTGTAACCATTGTACTCCTATTACAACATCAACACCTCCCATAGGAATGGAAAGCATTGGACTATTCAATACATATTCCCCCATGGTTAGCTTGATATTATGGCATTTTCCAGAGAAATTTATAGTTCCTTCATTTGCAACCATCACTTGACATCCTGGTGTTGGGTATAGGAAACAATTCAATTCCTTGGCTACCTTACAATGAATAAAATTATGGGTACTACTTGAATCAATCAACACTATTACATTTTTCTTCTTGAGATGTCATTCTATCTTGAGAGTTTGAGGAGTGGTAATTCCTTCCAATGCATTACATGATATGGTAGAACTCATTTCTTCCTCTTCTTGGGTTGGTTCCTGGTGTATATCCTCTTCTTGTTCGTTTTCTTCTTTCTCTTCACAATCTATGTAAAATAATGTCTTCTCAACACACTTATGACCTTTAGTGTATTTTCTATCACAACTGTAGGAAAGCCCTTTTTCTCTTTTTCTTCCAATTTTTGTTGTGTCAACCTTGTGGGTTGTGGAAATCTAGGAGTAGCAACACTTCCCTCTTTATACAAGTGAGTGGTAGGCTTCCTTGTCGCCATAATTTTACATTCAATTTTTCTTGCCACCCTGAATGCCTTCTCCAATGAATCAGGTTCCAAAACACGAACTTCATGTTGGATGTTATCCTTTAAAGTACCTATGAAGAGATAAATCCTGTGTTCCTCTGGAATATTAGTTACCCTTATATTCAATTTTTGGAAGTCCTCAATGTGCTCCCCCATTAAACCCTTTTGTTTGAGATTTATCAATTTGCTAAAGAAGGTGTTTCTCTTTGTATCCTCATAATGTGCTATCATTTCCTCTGTAAAAATTGACCAAGTGACAATTTTTTTACGGGAGCAAAACCATCGATACCATATAAATGTGTTTTGTTCTAAATGTAAAGTTGCAATGCGTACCTTTTGTGTGTTTTGCACATTATGGAGATCAAAATATTGCTCTATCTGTAGTATCCATGTTACATGATCCTTTCCATCAAACTTCCTCATATCCATTTTTGGAATATGGTGGTTCTTCCCGCCAACATTAGATTTTATGAAATCACAATTAACATTTATTTTGTTCTCATAATGAGTTTCCTCTACTATCTTTTCACCATTAGGAAACATTTCTTGTATAAACTTTGTCAAACCTTCCATGTCTGCTTTTAGATCATTCTTCATGTTTTCCATTTTCTCATCGATCTTAGCTTCCATGTCATCCATCTTAGATTCCATGCCAGCTTCCATGCCATATATCTTAGATTCCATGCCATTCTTCAAACCATCCATCTTAGATTCCACGCCTTTCTTCAAACCATCCATATTAGTTTCCACGCCTTTCTTCAAAACTTCCATGTCATTTTTTGTTGCTCTTTGCGAGAGCGAAATTTGTTGCACTTGCTCTTGTAATTTTGATATGTCATGTTGCAATTCTTCATCTTCATGAGTCATAGTAGAGATTTCTAAAATCTTAATGGGTGTTGAATTCTTTTTAGGGGCCATTTTAAAATCCAATATTGATATCTATTCTATAATATGTCCTTGGAATCAATTCAACTTGATTCTTTAAACAAGACTTATGCAATTCGGAAAAAAAATACACACCTTTTACTTGCTTTTGAGGAGCTCAATATTGAAATTGAATTATCTCTATAATTGTGAATTCTCAATATCTGAAATTCAGCCCTGTAGTAGCCCTCTAAAGCTTCTTTCAAATGCCATAGGTCTGATCTGATTTGGATTCTTCAAGGAAAATTTATGTCCAATCTCCCACAATGACCCAATTTTGGACTGGTTTAGTAGAGCGAACTTGTACGACTTGCCACGTGTCACTATTTCCTCCTTTGTCTCTGAAATTGATAGACCAAAAACCAAAGTCCGTGTAATTGTGGAAAATTTTTACAGGATTCCAATCCGATGCTCAGAGAGAGAGCTATGAACATTTTCCCACGATCACCTCTTTGAGATGAAATTCAGAAGCCTCAAAAAGACATAACTTCCACAGATCATATATATGAAACTATTGTGAACCAATATCTAAAATTTTGTGACAATGTTCCTCAGGATTGTGGCTTCACACTCTAAAAGTTTCAACTTCTGAACCTTCGTAGAAAAAAAATTATTACGAAAATACCGTGATGACCTGTTTAGGTTAAATTTAGGAGATTGCAAAATGACCTAACTTGCACAGATCATATCTTCGAAAATATTTTGAACCAAGCTCTGAAATTTTGCGACAATGTTCCTCAAGATTTTTTCTCCGCACTCTAAAAATTTTAGATTCTAAACCTTCGTAGAAAAAATGTTATAGTGAAAATGCCATGATGACCTGTTTGGAGCAGCGAAACCCTAGAATCTCAAAGCTCTGATACCAAATGTTGTGAAACCAGCTCCAAAAAGAGAAAAAAAGAGATATCAACGCCTTATAAATAAGCCACTTCGAGGGGGAAACCTCCAATAAATTACATGAATGAAAAATTCTTGGATGATTCAAATTACAAAACCTCCTTTCTATATATAGGAGTCCATGGGGCCACAATGTAATCCTAGTGGGGTCACAATGTAATCCTAGCCGACCTAACAATAATAATTTAAGGGCACAATAATAACAATATGGGGGTTACAAAGGTACAATAATAACAATAAGGGGGTTACACTAACAACAATAAGGGACTATACTAGTAATATAGGGACCTAACACCCATGGCCTTGATGGTAACGGTAATGGCATATATAATCCAAGCTTCCTTTTGCTAGGTTTTCTTGTAGCACATAATGAACAACCTCTAATGAAACATGAAACACTATCTACCATGCGAGGCCAATAAAAATACCTCTATAAATGTGCCACCATTTTGCTTACCCCAAAATTTCCAGCAACAAGAGAAGAATGAGCTTCTCTCATAACACTTAGTCTCTCTCCTTGTGGTATGCACAACTTGCCCAAATGAAACATAAAATTGTTATGCAAGTGATAATCATTCTCTTCAACTTGATTCCCTTCACTCAAGTTAGCATACACATCCTTAAAATCAACATCTGATGCATACTGTTCTATGTAACTCTCATGTACAATAGGATCATTCTTAAGCAAAGTAGAAGCACTAATAATAGGCCTTGAAAGCATATTAGAAACTTTATTGAAAATACCTTTCTTGTACCTTATTACCAAGTGAAATTATTGTAGGAAACCCATCCATCTAAAATGACGTGAATGTTGCAATTTACTTTGTGACTGCAAGTACTGTAATGGTTGGTGATCGGTATGTACAACTGTCTCTTTACCCATCAAATAGTGTTTCCACTTTTTGACACTTTGTACCAACGTATACAAATCCTTATCATATGTAGGATAATTAACTACAACACCATTAAATGTCTCAGAATGAAAAGTGATAGGCTTACCATGTTGTAAGAGAACTGCACCCATGGCATAATCACTAGCATTGGTCTGAATCTTGAATGGCTGTCTCAAGTCCATTAAAGCAAGGACTGGAGTTGAAATGATATTCTCTTTCAAATATTCAAAAGCTTTATGTTGTTTTCCTCCCCATTGGAAAGCATGCTTCACACGTGTCACTGCATGCATAGGAGTTGCTATGGCAGAAAAGTTAGCAATAAACTTCCTCCAATATTGAGCTGCACCCAAAAAACTTCTTACCTTTGTAATGGATTTGGGATTTGGCCAATTCACAATGGCGATATAAGATATATTGCCTGTCATATAAGTAAGGACTTCCATAAACAATTCCTGATATACCAAGCAGAACAACATATAATTCAACTGTGTCAATGAAATGTGCAGTAATTGCAAAGCACAATATACACTTCCTTGAAACATGTAAGTTTGCATCCTTACAAATCCAACCAAGTGGATATGGTTTAGGATTTTGAATGGTGTCAAGTTTTAGTTTCTTGATTAATTCTTCAGAGATAAGGTTCGCTTGTGACCCACTATCAAACAATATGTCAATTTTTGTATTTTTGGAAATAACCCTCACATGAAACAATTCAAATATTTCTTCTTCATTTGGAGCTTGTCTATGACAATTTGAAGTACTAGTACTTGGTTTGGTTTCAGTTTTCCCTTCATGTTCATCAAACCCATGGCTGTAATTTTAGTTTTGTCACCTGAATCATCACCTAAGTCTTTTTGTGTAGTAGTAGCTGTAGTTTTCTGCTTCCCTTTGTTTTTGTTAAATTGGGTTCTTTTTTCAGGATGTAATTTCCAATAGTTTTTCTCTTCGTGGCCTTCTCTTGAACAGTGTTTACAAACAACTTTCTCTCCCTCTTTTTTTATAGATGAATTTTTTCTTCCTTTTCTTTTGAGGTTTTGTCTTTGTTTTTCCCCTTGAAAGGCTTGTTTCTAGCCTCTTCAAAAGTGTTTTTCCCTCTAGCCTCTAAATGTGTGGCTTGAACACAAACCTCATCTAGTCTAGTAGGTTTGAACATAAGGATAGTATGTTTAAGGTAACTATGTAAAACACCTATGTACTTCAGAAAAGTGTCTTGAATCTTCAAATCTACCCCTAACAAGAGAGCTCTTCTCCTAAATTCTTGGGTATAGTCTTGCACATTTTGTCCCTTAAGTTGTCTGAAAATTTTCCAATTCATGATAGCTTTCTGTAAATGAGATAATGGATAAAACTGTTGTTTTATTGCAGTAATGAAATCAACCCATGATAAAATAATATTACCATGTTTTTTAATCTCCTCCTTTGTCTTGGCTTCCCACCAAACAAGTGTTGCACCTTCCATTCTCAATGAAGCTAGCTAAATTTTGGTGTCGTCATCATGAAGGTTCTGGATTCTCAAATAAACCTCCAACTGCCTCATCCAATTGTCATGTTTTTTCTGCATTGACTTCACCATTAAACATTGGCAATTCAAACTTAACATCAAGTTTTAAAAAAGGACTTTTACCAGTGTTCTTTGACTTGTGAGATTGATTCACTGAAGTAGAGGATGACGATGATGAGGATGGTGGATCTCCATTTCCTCCATTTCCTTTATTTGACTTATCTTCATCTTTATTTCCTCCTAAATATCCCTTTCCTTCCTTTTTAAGTTTAGACCCTTCTCCTTCAAGTCTTTCATTCCTTTCTTGGTAGAGGATTCTCACCATTTCAGTCAAGTCAAGGAATGCTTTCCTGAACACTCTTTCTTCCTCTTTAGGATCAACTTCTTCAGGAATTTCTCCTTCCCTTGAATTCATTCTTATGGCTTCTTTTGATTCTCTTTAAGGTGAAATTGAAGGTGGGGATAATGGCACTCTTTCCCTCCTTGGCTGAGGATTACTTTGAGCTTTCACAAATTGACCTTCTCCTCTCTTAAGCTTTAGCCTAGTAAGCATTACAACTCTTGCAAAATGTTAAACAAACTTTTCACAATAACAATACTAAAATTAAAACTCTAGCTCTAATACCAACTTGATCTAAATGGAATGTATTAGTTTTGATGTGCCAAGTATCCAAACAGTAATTAAAATGTGTGCATAAGGTTCTTTGAAGTTTGCAGGTGAAACAAATGATTTTAACTTAGTTAAATAGATTTCCGTGTGAGGTTAAAGCATGTAAATTACTTATAAAGCATTGTACAACAGTAAATAACAGAGAATTAAACATCACATGTAGCAATAATCAGCAAATTTGATGAAGCAGTTCACCCCTCCTGGGCTACATCTGCTAGTCCAGCGCCCAATGGCATGTCCCTCATATCTTATTGCTCAAAAATGGTAAGTACATGTGAATAAAAATCCTCAAATGGTTGTGACCTCTATAAAAACAGCTAAACAAAGCTTGAATTAGTCAGGAATTACTATTCATTTGCAGAAAACAGAGAATGGATGCTCAATACACTGAAAACACCCTAGTTGCCCTGGTGGCTCCTTGATCTTTCCCGAAGCTAAACCTATACAAGATGAGCTTTGATCACTTTGAAACATGTGCCAATGTGTTTAAAATTTTGAGAATACCAAATATTGACTATACATGCATCAAAATTGGTCAAAAATCCAAGGAGTTATGGCCAAAACAAGAATTTGCCCAGTGTCCCTTAAAAAACCCCTCCAAAACTGGAGTAACCCCAATTAACTCAACCAAAATAGAAATTCCTGCTGGCATTGGTGGCGCGCTCCAATTTAAGTTGGGTGGTTAGTGCTAGTAGTAAATGTCGGTTTTATGGAGCGGTCACATGACCGTTCGAAGCCGCTGGAATAGCCATTCGTTGTAACCGTGGTGATAAATGCCGAAGCTGCCATCGTGGTCACATAGTTTGTGTAAATCGTGTGGATAATGTTAACTATCAGGGTTAGCACCTGGTCATGGAAAAACGGTCCTGTAATGTGGGGGCTGGCCCCCTTGCCACCGGCGCGGATTTTAAAACACATGCTAAATAAAAATTGCCGCTGTAAACTTTCAACGAACCACCCGCAGCCCGACTGGTTGGGTGCCCTGCATGCATTTGATGGGTCTCGGATTCGAACCTACCCATCTCAAAAAATTTTGAATGACCTTTTCTCCTCTAGCTTGGGGCCACATGGCAGCCTTCGAGCAGGCCATGTGGCGCCCTCTAATAGGCCATTAAAACTATATAATAAAATTAAATTTTGCAAAATATATTTTTTTACAAAAATTTTATGTAAAGTCAAACTAAGTCAAAGGTCTAGCTTTTGGAGTTTACTAGGATTTTAAAACCTTCATAACTTATGCATATGACCTCTGTTTTCCGAACCATTCACGGTCCCATAATCGAAGCGATGAGACTTTTCCGGTCGCTCAGATTGCAACCACTTATGAGCACTTTCATTTTTTAGCATTTTTTAGAGATGAATATGATCTCCTGATCATGTTATCTACCCAGTAAACATAACTATCTCCATTAAGTTTAATATCTCTAGCAGAATATCTCAGACCAAGTGTGATTGATCCATGTAAGTATCTCAATACATGTTTGGCCGCAATCTAATGTCCATGAAGGGTCTCAATCATGAATTAACTCAAGGTGTTAACTATATAGCATATATCTGGATGTATGTTCACAAGGAACATCAGAGCCCCAATTAATTTTTTGTACTCAGATGGATTTTGCATATCATATCCAGTTTATTTTCCACATAGCTTATTGAAATTAATCTCCATTGGAGTAGTCATGGATTTGCACTCGGTCATACCAAATCTTTCCAACATCTTCACTACATACTTTCTCTATGAGAGAAATATATTTCCAATCCTTTGCCACACCAAGGCCCAAAACGTAGTGCATAAGATCAAGGTCTTTCATCTTGAATTCATTTCCTCTTACATTCGATCATCAACAGTTCAATTCTTGTTAAGAATAGATCATCAACATATAGAACCAAAATCAATGCCATACCTTGGACAACCTTAAAATATAGGTCGGGATCAAAATTTGTTCTTGTGAAACCCAGTTTCATTAGATAGTTGTCTTTGCATGCATACCAAGCTCGGGGAGCTTGCTTCAAACCATACACTACTTTATTCAACTTGCAAACATGTGTTCTGTGATCTTCCACTTCATATCCCTGTGGTTGTTTGGAAAGAGGTCAAAGCAGTCTTTACATCCATCTGATGAAGGGTTCGTCCTTGACTAGCATCAAGTGAAACTATCAAACGAATAGCTATGCATCGAGCATAGGATAAAATATTCCATCGTAACCTTCTCCCTCTTTCTGAGTGAAACCTCAAGCTATGAACCTCGCTTTTTATTTCTCAATGCTGCCATAGATTCCATGGTTGATCTTCAATAGCCAATTTCATGTCACAATAGACTTCCCATGTAGTCTCGACACAACATCCCATACATCATTTTTCACAATAGATTTGTATTCATCAACCATAACATCCTTCCAAACTTTTTCTTTGACTAATTCTTCAAATGAGGAAGGTTCAACCTGAATCATAGTTCTATAACAGCTACATATCCACGATACCTGTAAGGTTCCTTCCTTTCTTTGAAGGATCTACGAATGGGAATTATTCTTTCATTATCCTGTAGAGTGTCGCGAAGCCAAAGTGGTCTTTTCTTTGAAGGAGTATCACTGGGAGGTGAATCTAAGGGATCCATTGGCTCCATGAGAACATCAATATCATCTAGCTTGGATATACAAGGACCATTGAGAATATCCCTTTCATCATCATCTTCCTTGGGATGCAGAGGAAGGTCCCTTGCTTTATAAAGTGTTTCATTTTCATCGAAAGTTATGTCCCTGCTAATTTCAACCTTCCTTTGACCATAAATATATATTCTTTATGCTTTATAGTTTTTACAATAACCCATAAACATACCTTTTCTCCCTGTAGCTTCCAACTTGTTTCTTTTTTCCTTCAACACATGAAATAATATGAGGCATCCAAACATACGAATATGGCTAATGTTGGGTTTTTTACTTGAGAATATTTCTTCAGGAGTCTTGTTTTTCAATGCTTGATGAGACACTCAGTTTTGAACATATACAACAACATGTGTGTCTTCATCCCATAGAAAATTTGGCACCTTTTTATCATGAAGCATGGCACGAGTATCTTCCAATATAGACCTGTTATTCCTTTTAGCTAAGCCATTTTTTTAGGTGTATAAGGCACAATAATTTCCTTCTTGATCCCTTCTTTCTTGAAGAATGCTATGAATTATTTTGACATGTATTCTCCTCCATTGTCGGGCCTGAAAACTTTGATTCTTTTCCCTGATTGATTTTTGATGAAAGCTTTAAATTCCTAGAATTCTTCAAAGGATTCATCCTTGTGCTTGAGGCAATACAACCATGTATTTCTTGAGAAATCATTAATGGATACTGTGGATATTCCGAATTCCTCCTCTCAAAACTCACACCACAGAAAACTTCAAACTATCATCTAAGATGATGTAGTAGAGATGACCACCAATAGAATTCACAAGCATTGGTCTAGATATATCTGAATGAATGAGATGGATGTTGTCAGTTGTTTTGGTATTACTGGAAGGGAATGGTCCCCTTGTTTTCTTTCCACTCGTGCAACCTGGACAAACTCCATCATGAGGAGCTTTAACATCAGTAATACCTAAGACCAGTTTCTTCAGTTTCAAAAGACCATCATATTGTATATGAGCTAGCCCGTGGTGCCACAATTTTCTTATATGATTGGTATTATGAGCCAGTGCTACAAGTGGCCTTCCCATGACTTTATAGAGTCCTTTAGGTCTCAGACCTAATGTGAATGCATATTTCATATGTGAATCAGTGGGCCAAGTTAATAACTTTCCATTGATGAAGGTTACCCTCATCCCTTTATCTTCTAATGCGGATATAGAAATCAAATTATTCATTATAGCTGGCACATATATAACATCATGCAACAATATTGGTTCCATGGAATTCAACTGAAACTTAACAGATCCAAATCGTTTTACGGGATGAGTGGAGTTATCTCCAAGAATGATTTTCAATTTAGTCTCCCTCTCTACCAAATTAGAGAGGAATTCTTTGTATCCAGAGAAGTGATGAGTGGCCCCACTATTAACCAACCAACTATCCCATGAATATGGTGGAGAAGAACTAATAAGTGAAAAAATGAGAATATATTCAAATTTATTCACATCACTACTTTCATACCTGGGAGACCTTGACTTCTTTTGAGGAGGATGTTCTTCTTCATGGTCGCTTGAAGAATCTATTCTCCTTTCGTATCTTTTGTCGTGGGTGTTCCTTTTATTTCCTCTTCTTCTTTTATCATTGTTGTTGCTTCTGGTGTTGTATCATTGTATTTTTCTCTTCACGGGACAATCACGTGCATAATGACCTTTTTTGTGGCAGTTATAGCATTCAATATGGGATAGTGATCTACCATTCCTTCCTTTTGAGCTTTGAGGAGGAGTTATTCTTGAAGGGCATCCTTTTGACCTCTTCCTTTTGTTATGGGTGATATATGTAGCGGGATCTCCCTCTTCATGCTTCTGAATTCTTCCTCTTGCTATCATTCTTGATTATTCTTGAGTAATCTTTCCAATAATTTAATCAAATGATGAGAGAAATTTTTTTTTTCTACTTGTAGTAATGAATGTTTTCCAAAGTATAGGAGAGAGACCTCTAAGAGTCATGACAACCAGCTCTATGTCAGGCACATTCTCTCCAACCCTCTATAGTTGATATCTAAGACGAGAGATCCTCATAATGTATGACTGAAAAATTTCACCTTTGTTCATCTTCATTTCCTTGACTTGATATTTCAAGGTGATAATCTCATTTAGATTATTGATTTCATTCATGTCGTCTATATTTTCATACATGTATTTATACTTTCTTAAATTCCCAACATATGCAAGTAAATGATCTTGTAAACCATCAGCTATAATTTTTTTTCTTTGGACTCACCTTTCTTATATTTGTTCTTGATATAAGTGGAGGAATTTTATGGAGGCTTGGGCATCCTTCCTTGAATGTATTCTAGCACATCGATGTTGTCGGCTATGATTTCAAACTTGACTTTCGATGCAACAAATTTTGATGCATCACCCAACTTTTCATGCTCTTTGAAGGTAGAGGAATACATCTTGACCTTGGCTTGTAAATCTTCTTTCTGATAATGAGGGCTTCACTGTTTGTCTCATTTTAGGCTTGTCCTTCACCATAGCTCTGAGCCCATGTTAAATTTTAAGATTGTTCTATGTCATATCAATTACTTAGCCCAAATTACTTCTTCGTAGACAATGAATCCAATTATTAACAATGTAAATAATCATAAACTATAATTGAAGATAGAACAATACATGCAGTGACAAAGAAGATAATAGAAAAAACATAAGAGACAATAGATTGGTTCAAGACCAGGGAAAAACTCCACTATGGGGGAAACCCTTCCAAATATTCTTCTTTAATAGATCATCATAAAAAAATTTCAGCAGAGAGTACAATAAGACCAATACATATGCAGTGGAAAATTTATAGATCAGATAAATGGATCTACAGATTTACAAAATCAAGAGAAAGAATTCAATAGATCACTAAACCAAGTGATATCAACTGCCAAGTCCTAGATTTGAATCCAATATGCCATCAAATACCGATCGCAAGAATATGTGATTGGGATATCGATTTACAAAGGCACTACTCAAGAAACTGAAGATGACCCAACTTAGATATGATCACAAAAACCCATAGCCGTGACCGCAAGGCAATGTTCCTATGGATGAAGCTTCCCTGGCCGCTACCTAGACACACTGTGCCCATGAATCTAGTCATGATCAGCCATATCTAACCCAAGAACCCTAGCCACGACATTAAGATGATAAGCCTGCAACTATAAAAGCTTAGCTGCTACCTTGCCACACTATGCCCAAGGCTCTGGCCTGAATTCTACAGTTATGTGCCCACCATTATGTCCCAGAAGCCCTAGTTCAGTGCGAGTCTCTTCCCTGTGATTCCATACACTGCGCGATCTCTTTTGTCTAACTTGTGTGAACCAAAAACATAATAGATGAACCAAAGAATAAAATATCATGAGTGAATGTGTAAGAATGAGCTTGCAGTCACTTCCACTTATAAATTTTGTTAGGGACCACTTGGGGCTTTGACCAAATCCACATGTGTTGAGGCTGACCCATTCCATTTCATTAATAAATAAAATAATTCATAATTTAACTTTTTCTTCACCGATTGGGGCGATCTATAGGTCTATTTCGAAAAGAGGAATCTAATGAAATTGTAATGTCCACCATACGAGCTGTCCAAATTGGAATTTGACTCTAGTTACAAAAATTAACAAGTTATAGTGTAATCTTCCTTAGGTGAGTGTGATGATTTTATGGTGATTTTAGTTTGCAAATAATTCTTTTAAGAAAGTGTGATCATTTTCATTTAAAGAGTGACATATTTACTTTCATAGTTAACATGTGCATCTAGATATCTCAATTTAGCTTAGGAATTGTTTGAGTATTAAAGACTCCTAGCACATACAGTGCACATAGATTTCATCAGTATATTAGCCCTAGTTGATAATTCATGTAAGTTATTTAATTCCAATTAGATTACTGAACAAACCTTACTACGATATAGTACCGAGACAGTGAGGGAATGTCACTGTGGCATAATCAAAACTGTTGTTCCAGTATACACTATAAACTCTTCAGTTACAC
Source organism: Pinus albicaulis (assembly GCA_034641835.2). Lineage (NCBI taxonomy): Eukaryota > Viridiplantae > Streptophyta > Pinopsida > Pinales > Pinaceae > Pinus > Pinus albicaulis. Next base: position 99,150,191 of record CM076579.1, on the reverse strand, counting down.
CGTAATTTTGTATTATCCGAGCCTCTTCCTGAAATGATATTTAGATTGTTTACTCTAATTTTCCATCCGAATTTTATAGTGTGATCTAAATTTCTTGACTGTATTTTTTGCGAAGTCACACTGGTATATATAGTGATTTTTCCTTCATAAATAAGCCGACATGACAGGGTGAACCGTTGTGTCCATTTGAGGTGAGCCGACATGATTATATTCTCTGTTTTGAGGCCGACTTGAAGAGAAGGATTAGTGCTTGTCGTTGGAGGAATTTATAGACTTCTATACATTTAACACATGCTCAAGAAGAGCTCTTCATACATGACATTAATTCTTTTGACAGTAATGATAAATCCCAAGGCTCTTAATTAGTAGCCATCTAAATGAAAAAACTCTTTCTCATGAAACCCATGAATCAAGGCATTACAAAAATAATTTTATTCTCTTATTTTCATCATTTACAAGAATCACAATTACATGACATTATTAGGACCAAACCTAGTTACGCTTTCCAACACTCCCTCTTAACTAGGGAGGTATTCATAATGGTACTTGATCATTCTAAATATCAAAAATTTCTCATAAGAAGAATTGGATTGGTAACCCATATGTATAGCATCATATAAACCATCATTTTCACATAGTAAGGCATTGAATAACAACTCTATCTCTCCACAATATATGAGCTCAATGTTGGTGAGACCAATGATTTCTAGACACCCTAACCATTACATCTCCTAGAACATACCCCACTTGGGTTCTCAGGGTATGTTCCACTAGGACTATTCTTACCTTGGATTCTCAGTCCTCAAAGAATATCGATCCTCTATAACTACTCTTCTCTTGGATGCCTTATATCATCCTCAAAGAGCATCGGATACTAGATGGTCACCCAATCCTCCATTCTATATTCCCAAGTGAAACCCAAAATGATGTTTCTATCTCTTCCTCTCAATTAGGGAGGAAATATTCCAATAAATGAATGTACTCATTCCTATACAAGGAATGTACCTAAGATCCCTCTTGGCTTGGTAATTTCCTAGTTTCTTCCAAATAATAAATTTGTTTCCATGCTCCCTCTTAATTAGGGACCTAGAAAAGCTCCTCAGGTGGATATTATGGGACAACCAACTGCTAGAATAACTCCTTCCTCCGATGTCATGAATTTATGGAGTCTTCATATTTTGGGACTTCTTCATAGGGCACAAACACTCCATCAATTTCATCCATGAGTTAGTCATGTCATCATTCCTTTCATTAGAAAGTGATCCATAATTCTATATCCAACATTGCTTCATGTCATGCTGCCTTGTTCATGTTGTCTTCTTTTGGAGGGATATTGCATCCTTCTACATGGTCCTTCGAGGAAGACATCCACAGTTTTTCCCTTGTAAGTCCTGCATAATCCCATCCAGATATTTGTTCAAAAATAAGAAATGAACACTTAAATCAAAAATTACCTTTGTGACGTTCTTTCATTATGACATATTCTAGTTAGCATCAAAATCTGCATGCATGTTGACATATTTCCCAAATATATCCATTGTCAAGGGTATCCATATTTTTCTAGACTTCCATTAGAGTATTCATATCTTTTTTGGAGATTTCATAGTCAAATATTATTGGTCTTGGATGTTTAATTCCTTATTCCATGGTTGCATAGTCTATGATCACTTCCTTTATTTATTCACACATGACATTCCCAAGAACTTCCAATCAGTTTTTTCCAATCACCTCATATTCCATATGAGAACATATTCTGTTGATTTCATCTAGTGTGACCCATGCCTTTTGTCATCCTTTCATAGGAGGATATTCAAGCTTCTTTGAGCAGTGATCCATGTTACATGCTGTTAGTGTTTTCTAGTCCTGCCAGTCCCCAATGATCAAATTTCTCTTACAAGATTTTGTTACGGTCTTTGGTCAAAGTTGTATGGTTTCAATAGGTCTTCAAATAAAAATTTAGTCACTGGCTAGTGTGTCTAGGTGTGTTACTACTCCTTTCAAAATTCCTGTTTTGGTCACTGCCATCACTCATTTTGATGAGTCGCTAACTGAAAATGTCTCCATCACCATGGTCATCATTCATCTCATTTCATGAAGTGTCACCATTAGGTCTTAGGGTCAAAATCATTAAAAATAATTCATTTCACCAATAAATCCATCTTTGAAGGAGTAGTAATATTGAAAAATTTTCAAAACAGGATTTAAAAGTCTAATTTCATTTCAATCACGATGTAATATCGTTCATAAGGTTAGAAAGCTGCAGTTTCAAAATCAAAAAGTGAAAAAAACTTGGTGGGGCCACTTAACCACCAAAGGTGAAAATTGATTTCCAAAGCTACAAAAGACCAAATGAGCTTCTCATTTTCTCATTTCATGTTCAAGAAACCTCTCTCCAGCAATAAAACTCACCTTCACCCTCATAGTAGCCATTTTTGCCTCAGGAAGTGCCATTTCTCCTTAGCGTTGTGCATTTTCTATGCAGATGTTGTGCTTTTCTAGAGTGCTACATTTTCTCCTTTGTGAGGAAAAATATTCATTGCAAAGGATTTCTTCATCAGAAAACAGGTTCAGTGTATCGGTGACAAGTAATTGGGCATCCAATTCACCTCTTGTGTCTTCATTTCATGCTTGGAAGGAGAAATTCCCTGTTATGGGATTTTTGGTTGCATTTCCTTGGTTTCAAAATCTCATTGACAAATTCCTGAGTAAAACCATAATTTTGAAGCTCACTCACCTTACCCCACCTATTATACACTCTCCTAATCATTTCCCATCACCCATATCCCTCATTTAACCTATTTTCCTACAAACCCTAGCCTCGACTAGAATTTCCTAGGCTAGGACTGTTTTTTCCCCTTTTTGACCCCTTCCCCTCACTCATTCCCTGAAATTTCACCTCTCCCTACTCCCTAACATCTATCCATATACCCCTAAATTTTCCAAAGAATTTAGGAGACCCCTAACCCCTTCATCTTCCTTCATTCCTAAAAACTACCCAAAACCTATGTTTTCCTAAACTAAACCATAATTTCCCTTCCTAGTGAGCTAGGGTTTCACAATGGATCCAGAGACCACAACCAATGATAAGAGGAATCATTAAGGATTCCAAGCACAAGAGGTCTCAAGAGGTAGAAGAGCAAGAGAGTGAGTCATCTCCTCCACTAGGTCAAAGGGACATTCACAAATCATTTGTTGCACATATGGATAGTTTTGCTTCAAAATACATTTCTGACCAAATGGAGATGAATTTTACAAAAGTGAAAGACGTATTTGTTTGGAAAAAACCCATTTAGAAAAAAATATCTCCATTTTCTAACAACTATTATGGTTTGGGATATTTGACAGAATATTTGAAAGCACATTTTCCAAAAATGTCCTGCTTTAGACATCTTTTTGCAGAATATATTGTGGCCAATCACAGATGAATATTGGGAAACTGGCGGAGGGTTTTATTCAAAACATACCTAAGAACAAAACCCTATCTCAGTTTTGCAAAACAAAATTATGGTTAGAGATATATTGACCTACCTTTGATCCCTATTTTTTCAGAAAATTTTGAATTTTGGTGTTTTTAGCCTAATTGGAAAACTTAGTTCAGCCAAAAGCATAGAGCCTTGGCGCTGCAATTTTTCCTCAGCCATCCAAATTCCAAAAAATCTATATTTTTGGTTATATAATCACTCCTACATGTAATTTATCCACCTGGGGTTCCTTCTTAGCAAACTGGTTAAGAGAAAATGTCAAAAAGAGGTCAAAAACACACTTTTTGCTACTGTTTTGGACTAGGTGCTACGCTTTTGGGAGTACCTATGCGAAAATGCATTTTTCTACCTCATGGAGTGTCCATTTTTCTTTCTTGAGGTTTCTAATGACAACTATACATCCTCGTATTTCTAGAGCAGCTTTCATAACTGGATTTGGAGCATGGGAAGGCCTTCAAAAGTCTCTCACAAGATGGGTGTTACGCTTTATTGGAGATGCGCTACGCTTTATCAGACATGCGCTACACTTTTCCCTGTGTGTGCAAATTTTGAGTTTTTTCTCAGTAAATCTTGGTCTGATGATGTAATTTTTTTACCTTCATGTTTAGTTCATGTAATATGATGTAAATAATCTTTTCATGGTCATTTTGATGTAATTTTTGACCTCATTAATGAGGATCAAGTCAGTCAAACTCTAAATGGAGGGTTTGTTTTAACCTCCCTAGTCTTTAGGGTTTTGTTGAGAGAATCTTGTGAGTTGTTCCTACAATGAGGGATTCGGCTGCTGAGAGAGGTGAAGCTATTTTTGAGTCTATATGTATGGATTTTTCAGTGATTTTGATGGTTGGAATTCATAGGGTGAAAGTCTTGTAGCTTGTACTTCATCACTTTTTACAGGAAATCAAAGGACAGTTGCAACTATCATTTCAGGAATTATCGTGTTGTGAGTTTGTGATAATTTTTTCTCTATTTTATAGATTTATATGAATGATATAATTGTCTCTTTACCATATCTTTTACCTTCAATGATTTTACTAATAATTTTTAAGCATAATTATTTTATTTAAGCTCTGTTTTTTTTTGAATCTCATTTTGTGTAATTTCCCCTCTTTATTAATGAATTCATGGTACACATGCTCATTATTATCTTCTTCATTATGCAAAACTTACACTACATCGACCAATCCTTAAGCCATCAAAAAATCATAGCTAACTTGTTCTTTTATATCTCTTGTAACTTAAACCTTTGATGCTTTGACATAGTTCCATGATTTTCACTCCTGATCCAAAAGAAAAACCCTAAATATTTCAAAACCCTAGAGCTAAGCTATCTAGCATAAAATCCTTTCTTGCACCAGTCAAATCCTTGGTTATATTTTTCATAAAGAGAACCATATCTGGTTTGGTAGGCTAGCTACCAAACTAAAAACTTGGTTTGAGGTTACCACCATCAATATCCTTTCAACCTTGGGACATTGTGGAGGCTAACACCTAAAACCATACAACATGACTTTATACTATATAATACAATCATACATACCACATTTACCTTTAGGTCATCTTTCTTGCAGTATCTTCCTTGATTGAAAATATCTTCAATCCGTTGATCCACTTCATCTCTTATGTCATGATAATATCATCCCATGAATTCCACAAATTGGAGTTCCTGATGAAACACATGCTTCCTCTCTCGCTCAGTGAATCCTCTAATGAGGATTCCATCAGAGAATCTTGAGGATATTTCATATCCCCATTCAACAGATGTTTACTTTTGACTTGATTTATGATGATACTTGTCCTGGATGAATTCTTGATTTCCTTAAGTTTCCAATGAGGTTCCCAAGATTTATATCCTTCATATTTTACTACCATGGATTTTTTTCCAGCTAACCTTCATGATTCCCTATGGGGATATCACAAGCTCTTGGTTCTAATTTTTTTCCTCTTTTTGCTTCCTCCACTTCTTTGGTGAAATGGAATACTTCTCTATATTTCTTGTTATTTCCATTCTTTAACTTAGGAAAATATTTCCTGTAATTCTCATAGCATTGAACATTATCTATGTTCTTATTTCCTTTCGACAAATGTTTGAACACTTTTTCCCTCAACCTGTCTTATTCTATCTTGCTTAGAAACCACAAGTCATTGAATGAGATAGCCTTCTTATCCTCATATACATTTGTTACCTTGTTCATCAGTTAGTGCATTTAAAATAATGAGGATTATCTCCTTATCATCTCTCCCAGATCCTTGCCGTTGATATCTTATGAAGATAACCTTTTATTCTTTGATACCTTCATTTTGTGTATATCATATATAAATGATATGAACTTATTTATCACATTTTCAGAGAATAGTTTTACCAGATTATCATATATCTCTTTGATGTCTCCAATCTTGATATAAAGGAATGAGGGGACCTGTGATTTATTTCATAAGAATCCATTGAGCCACTTGATCCCTTTCCATGTATTCAGATCGTGCTTGACCTTCAGATGGTTTGGAGACTTTTCCATTGAAGTTACTTCACTTTCTTCGAGGAATATGTCTATCCTCCTTTTTCATGCAAGGAAGTTCGATGACCCATCTAGATTATAGATATCCTTGCAAAACGAAGTCATTTTACTATATTAGATTATGGAATGAAAGATACTTACATGAGAAGTGAAGATGAAATCTTCACTTTTATCACTTTGATGGTGTTTGGAGAAGATGTATTAGTGCCACTTTTGGATGATCTTCTTCCAAATGAAAACCCCTTCTTCAATGAAAGGTGATTGCTCCTTTTATAACTCCTTTAGATCTAGCTCCCTTTGTTTATGGTGATTGATGAGGATGTTTTGATGCTTCCTTGGATGATGTTCTTCAAGTATAACGAGGATATCCTTGCTTCAATGAGGGGAAGACTACCTCCTTTTCATGGCAACACCTTTCGATCTAGTATTTTATGGATGAATAACCTTCAATGAGAGGGACTTGCGTTATAGCTTTCTGAAGATGATGATAATGCCTTCTATACTTCAATATAATTCAACTTTCTCGGTGGTGAATGAGTGCAGATCATAAATTCTTCTCTTGGATGTCTATGATTTATGCTACCTTGCATTGTATATATCTTCAACTTGATGAGGGTCTTTGTGTTCTTTTGACAAGGACTAGAGGATCTAACACTTTTTCTGGTGTAGACTTCTAGTTACCTTGATTTGATTGATGATACCAAGACTTCCTTTTTTGAGGTAGACTTTCTTCTTCAATGTATATCTCGACTCTACTTTGATATCCTTCAACTTTCTTTGTGCCTTCCTTGAAACTCGATCCTTGACTATCTCTTTGATTATACAGCCTTCCTTAACTTTCACCTTATCTCTGATACCATGTTGAGAAATCTAGGGCATTAGCATTAGGTGAATTCTCCTTTATGTAACTACTTGTGAGTGATTTTTCATTTCTTTAGATTGGGATATTCTTCTTACTTAGGTTATTATTATTCTTCTTCATCAAATATATACCAATGCATAAACAAATATAGACAAAAGACATAAAATGTAGGCCATGAGCCAGGGTCAAAACCTCTCACTTTTTGAGAGGAAAACCCACACAAATTCTTGCTATAGAGATTCCAATTGACGAATACCAATACCAAGACCCTTGACCTATTAGCCACTCCAATACCAAAACACTAGTTCTCTTTATTGTCTTCTGCTCCTTACTTCTTCTTGACTCATATTCCATTATTGTCATTACTTCCATCCTTGTCACTGTGTTGTTACCTCTGAAGTCTCATAATTTCCATAGCACTAAGGTCTTCTTATGACATCGAGATATTATATTTGAGATGATACCAAACCTTTGAATGTAGCAACACCGAGAGTGTAACATAGTACCAAAACTATAGAATCATCATGGCTGAGATAATCACCAAATTGTGATATCAACGAATTGTGGTGACACTGAATTACACCAAGATCCTTACTATGACATAGTACCGAGATAGTGATGGAATTTCATAGTGGAATCACTGAAAATATTCTCCAGCCTGCATTGTAATCTCTGCAATTACACTGATATTTTGTGTACCCTTATCCGAGCCTCTTCCAAAAATGATATATGAACTGTTGGCTATAACTGTCCATCCGAATTTTAGAGTGTGATATGAATTTCTTGATTGTATTTTCTATGAAGTTCACACTGGTATATATAGTGGTTTTCCCTTCATAAATAAGGTGGCATGATAGGATGAACCGTTGTGTCCATTTGAGGTGAGCCAACATGAGTTTATTCTCTATTTTGAGGCTGAATTTAAGAGAAGGACTAGTGCTTGTCGTTGGAGGGCTTAATAGACTTCTATACATTTGACACATGCTCATGCAAATTGGGTTGCTTCCAAACATATTCTGATATTTAAATCAAACGATTACCCTTGTTTTTAGATATATTTCTGAAAATGTGAGACTTTATGGATATAATGATACTAACTAAGAAAGAAACTGTTGAACCCTTGGTTAAACTGAGAGGGTGAATGGTTTAAAAGCAAGTGACTGTCTTGTATTTCTTACTTTCTTCATCTTTATTTCGTGATATTCTAATATACAATGGTGTAACCTTAATAGTAGGCAGCTGATGTTCAGTGAACAAGCTAAAACCATCAACACATAGTCATCATGCACATAGACAACAGATATAAGTGGAAACCCATAAGGGAGAAAACCACATCTTATTATTGTTGTGATGCAAAGGCAAGCTCCAACTCCCTCTCACCACTGATTTTCTGTAGGCTCCAACCTATAGGAGGCTACTACCTCAATTCTGCAAGCTACAACTTGCAAGGACGCTCCAACTCCCATCTATTTTTCTAGGGCTACAACCTACGGAAGGCTCCTCGTGCTTGACTGCTTTGGACATCTATCAAGCTACAACGAAATGCAGGACATCAACTTCTCATTGTGTAATAAAATCGCCTTTAGTTTCTATAAGCTCATTTTCTCCTTCTTTAGTGTTGTCCTTCTTCAAATTTGCTTTATATCATCTACAGATCTTCACAACTCTCTCTCTGCTCCTTCTTATTCTTGTTCTCCTCTGTCATTCTCTTGTATGCATATGTTGGTACTTACTATTTATAGAATCACCTCATGTTGTTGCATTCACGAAATTAAAAATGACTCTTTTGTATAAACAACATCGCTTTGTTAGAGATAATATGTGATGTGTATTTGTTAATACGATGGAATTTCAACTTTGCCTATTGAGACTTGACTTTGCATCGCAAACAATATAAATTCAATAATACATTTACAGTTACAATCAAACATTTACTCAGCACTTTCAGTTTCTTAGCTTTTTTGAGCGTTCGTCCTCTTCTACTTGTTATCCTTTTGTCTTTTCTGTTACGCCGTTATATTCCAGCTCTACTGCGTAACTACCCTGTTTCTTCCATTACCTATGTCTTTTGTTCTATGTTCACCCTTTTCATCTGCCCGTGCTACCACACCACTATCTTGCACGAGTTCCTGTTATGTGTTCATTGCATTCCTTTATGACCTATAGAGTATGGCCCACATACTATTTCCTTTATGCCCACGACAGATTACAAATCCAGGCTTTAGTCATCATACATACGTTTAAAACGATCAATAGTGTAAACATTATACTATTGCGCATTTAACATATACGAAACAAGGGCTTACAAGGTCCCACACCAGACTTCAATTCCTTTAGATTTTAGCTTTGAAATATATCGCGTCCGCTTTCTATCGCATTTTGGTATTTCAATCGTTCTTTGATATATGGCTCTTTTGCTCTCCGATGCGATTTACAAAGGGAAAATCCATACTCCCGGACTTGAAAAATTTTAGGCTTCAACTTCGATCTGCATCGCATCCGCTCTCTTTATCGTACTTCGGCAATTCCAGTTATCCCATGTGCCTTCGTCCATCTGATCTCCCGATATGCGATATGTGATGGGTCCCACTTGACTTTATCGCTACTTCGCATCGCAACTTCTATAACTTGTGAATTCTTATCACATAAGCATCGCCGATTTCAATATGCGATGGGAATATCACATTGCTACTTCGCATTGCATCACATCGCCACTTTGCGGTATGCAATGAACTCTGCATCGTCGATGTACGATATTGCGTTGTGTCACCACGTGTCCCTTCGCATTGCCACATCCTATCACAACTTTGCATCGCCACTTCACGGTATGCGATGAACTTTGCATCGCCAATGTTCGATATTGCGCTGTGCCACCACATGTCCCTTCACATTGCCACATTGCATCGCAATATCGCATCGCATTGCTCTTGCTTTCGATTTATGATCTAATTTCCGCCGATGCGATCATCATCTTTGATATGTCCAGATCTACAGTCCTCGTTGCTACTGGCACTTCCTGTTAATACTCAAGCACTAGCATAAGATCATCTCCGCTTATGATTCTCAACTCTATGGTTTAAACCCCAAATAAAACATATAAATATTTACGGGCCCACAACTTTATTTCAACATACCTTTTACACCGTTGATCTAATCGCTCATATATCCGATGACTACCGCATAACAACGATACATGACATTTAATTTTTCAATCTCACGCGAAATAGCCGATTTTGTGTTGCTATGTGTCAACTCCTTAATGCTATTGCGTTCATTTCAACTTTTACCACTTACCACTCTAAAGTTGTGCGAAAACCGATTTGCTGGTTTTTGAAACCGTCTTCACTGTTCCATCCTTGTTATTGATTCATGGTTCCATACTCCGTTGACCAAGTTTTCTCTCGCTTATCCTTTCCAAACTTTTGGTTCCATTATAACTCCACACAAATACAATTCATCTATTGTTCCATTCCGCTTCCTCTAGTCCACTGTGCCATGAATTATAGGTTCTTCTTTCGACAAGTTCATTCAGGTTCACCACTTATCTTGCGATGAATATTATCCATTCATTTATTGCCTTTGTTGTTGCGATCTAATCGTGACTGTTCTTTCACCTCACTTGTAATTCATCTGCCTTAGTCTTTTTTCCATTTGTTTGCGTTACGCTATCCCAGCTACTGACGACCATGGAATCACGATCTCTCCGGTCTTCATTTTCTTTGCTTCTTCGCTCCTTTTCTTCCTTCATTTGCTTCTTTATTTACCTACTGCTTCTTCTGTAGCACTCTCTACATTCGATGTTCTGCTTTTGTTTGTTTCTCTTTGCTTTCTTTAGCTATTGTTTTATCCTTTGCCTTAGTGATAAGTTCGGTCTTTGCTCCTTTGTATCCTTTGCACCATCCTTCATTCATATTTCCAATAGTCTCCCCTTGCCATTACGCTGCTTGCTCCCATAATACTCACTCCTTGAACTTATCATTTACGTTAAGAAGTATTTGTCTTTCTTCTCTTGCTGCTTTCTGACCTTTCTTGTTGCCTTTTCCTCCTTGTTGTCAATATTGAGGTTACTTTGCATTGTGGTTTCTGTCTTTTAATAATACTCACAATCTTGAGGACCTGTTCCATGCACTGCTCCATTCTTCTAGCTCTTTTATGACAATTTATTGACTGCTCTCTCCCTGGAATGATGCTTTCAAGATAATCTAGGACATCATATTGTTTGATCCCATTCTTTATATGCAGTCTTTACTTATATATATATATATATATATATATATATATATATATATATATATATATTTCTAATTATATCAGAGAGTAACATTTGTGGACACTACCCCTAGTTTGTCTCTTAGATATTCAAATGGTTCTTTAGCAAGAGGTTTTGTGAATATGTCTGCTGTTTGTTCCTTAGTTGGTGCATATTCCAACTTCACTAATGTCTGTGCTACTTGTTCTCTGAGGAAGTGGTACTTTATTGGGATGTGCTTTGTTTTTGAATGAAGTACAGGATATTTTGATATACTTAGTGCACTTGTATTGTCACATTTGATAGAAATGGGTTCATCAATGCTTACCTTCATGTCTTGGAGAGTTTGTTTCATCCATTAACGCCTTTAACGCTCTGCTGCTGCTATGTATTTTGCTTCTACTGTAGATAGAGAGATAGAAGTTTGCTTCTTGCTTAGCCATGCCACCAGACTTTTTCCCAAATAAAATGCACCTCCACTTGTGCTTTTCCTGTCATCCACACAGCTGGCCCAATCTACATCTGTGTATGTTGTCAATGTGAAGCTTTATCCTTTTGGATACCATAGGCCATAATGTGAAGTTCCTTGTAGATATCTAAATATTCTCTTGACTGCAAGTAAATGATTTTGTTTTGGTGTTGCTTGATATCTTGCCACAAGTCCTACTGCCAACATAATGTCTAGTCTAGAAGAAGTTAGGTACAACATACTTCCTATCATGGATTTGTAAAGTTTTTGATCTACAAATGTTGATCCATCATTAGCACATTGTTTGCATCCAGTGATCATGGGAGTTGACACAGGTTTGCAGTCTTCCATTTGAAACCTTTTCAACATTTCTATTAAGTATTTTTCTTGCAAAATGAATATTCTTGTGTTCTTTTGTTGAATTTGAAGTCCTAAATAGAAGGTGATCTCTCCAATCATTGACATCTCAAACTCTGATTTCATTTCTTCAGCAAATCCTTTTGCTAACTCATTTTTGTTGATTCCAAACATGATGTCATCTACATACACTACTATAATTAAGAGTTCATTTTCATTAGCCTTTATGTAGAAATTGTTGTCTACTCCTCCTTTCTTGAACTCTTGTTTTTGCAAGTATTTTTCCAGCCTTGAATACCATGCACAAGGAGCTTGTTTCAGAGCATATAAGGCTTCTTTAATCTGCACACATAGTCATGTTTATCTGTTAATGAGAATCCTTCAGGTTGTTCCATGTAGACTTCGTCCTCTAGATCTCCATTGAGGAAGGCAGACTTCACATCCATTTGATATACCTTGAAATCATGATAGCATGCAAAGGCCAAAAATTTTTTGATTGCTTCCATTCTGGCTATAGGGGCAAAGGTTTCATCATAATCAAGACCTTCGATTTGAGAGTATCCCTTGCATACAAGTCTGGAAATATTTCTGATAACCTGACCTTGTTCATTCATCTTATTCTTTCACTATATAGACATTACTTTCTGTTCGAACACCTTTGATCAAGGTCTTTCCTGTGGTGCTCGATCTTACTTCACAGTCTTGGGCTCTAAAAAGGACCTTACAACCTTTATCACACATTTGAATGACACTTAGAAGATTGGCTTTCAGCCCATCCACAAATAGTACATATTGAGCTTTTCCTCTTCCATTATTCAGACTGACTAAGCCTTTTCCTTTGATTTTCCCTACTTTATCATTTCCGAATGTTACATTCCCAGATTTCTTTTCATCAAAGGTTACAAAATTGCTTCGATCTCCAGTCATATGCTTTGAACATCCACTGTCCAAATACCATTGGCTTTTTTGATCTTGGGCTATTAGAGCCAGGTCACACTTATTCAACTTCTTTTTCCACTACAGGCAGCTATTTGTTTAGCACCTTTTCTGAGAAGATGGACCACATTCTTTCAGAGGAAATTTGGAAGACATGTGTCCGATTTGATGGCATACAAAGAATTTTATTATATTTTTAAATGGATTATGTGTACAAGTGAACTCTCCATTGTTCATAAATCTCCTTGGGGTTTTAAGCATCAGTCTTTGTCCATATGTTCTGCACTCCATGGCTTTGTTATCATCAAAATAGGACCCTGATAGGCTGCTGATCAGACTACCTCGGTGTAACTATTTCAAACCAATATTTTAGCTGAGCCTTAGCCTCCTTAGCCTGAGAGGGCTCTCTCAAGGGTTAATGATTTTTTATAAAGATAGATGGCTAACTCTATGGTTTGTGGTTTTGTATGTTTGCAGGTTGAAAGATAAAGATAAGCTACCATTGGGCTATGGAGTCAGTGATAGGGATAAGATAACAAATTAGCTCTTCTTATAAAACTGAGGCTTGTATATACTTCAATGAAAGGATGACACATTCAGGAAAGTCTCAATATCTTGAGGTTCAAAGGAAATCAGAGCATATGTGCATGAATTCTGAGTCATGATACATCAAGGTATTGAAAGGAGAGTATTTAACAGAGATTTATCCAAGCTTAACACTTAAAGGAAGTCAGAGCATGAATGACCATGAATTCTGAGTAATAAGCATCAAACATTGAATAAAACCATCCACAGATAGGACCTAAGAACTCAATTCACCATAAATTAACACTTAAAGGAAGTCAGAGCATGTTCCCATGAATTTTGAGTAATAAGCATCAAAACTATGGAAGTAAAACAAATGATAGAAGATAAAGTTCACTGAAGTACACTTAGAATCTCAGCTTTAGAAAAGTTAAATTTCTTCTGTATATATCAGCTCCTCCAAAGTATTTACAAAAGTAGCCAGTTCTGTTAACATTTTCCAACCCTATGCAATTCGATTTCTTCCCTCTTATAGAGTGGTCATTACATCCTTGGATTCCTTCCAAACATTTGAGAAGAAAATCAAATTTGACACCTATCAACTTCTAAACAAACTTCATTTACAAACTGACAGTTAAACTGTCTGTATTACAGTCCTAATATAACTAGGACTAAAACACTATTTATTATATCTTAACAACATTTAACAACCTTATATAATCATTAAAAGCTATGCTTGACAACTATTTCTTCTAGACTTCGACCATGATGTTGTTTATCTTCTTGCTGTTAGACCCCATCAACCTACTTCTTATCCATTCTTGCAAAATAGGAGCATGTTCCCTTTATAATAGCTGAATGCCTCATTTATGTCCATTCGAACCAACTGCTGAAGAACTAGTGCTCAAAACATGTGGAAAATGTCTTATAACCTTCATTTGAATTCGACCTTCTAACTGTGCAAATCCCGAACCTCCAAAATGGTGCAAAAACTGTCAATACCGTTGTGCTACGAAACTGTTGAGTCTGTTGTTTTCATAGCGCAAAATTTTCCTTTTAAAATCATGCTTCAAACCTCCATTTTTATGTGCCAAACCTCCTGGATCTTCATTGATATTCTACATATACCTCCCACCAGCATCAAAGCTCAAAACCAAACCCTTTTCACCTTTGAAAATTGCAAAAATTCTTCAAACTGCATCCTACAGTAGTTTCGTAGCGCGCTACGAAACTGCTGTGTGTCACCTTCAGCAGCCTCATAGCACACTACGAAATTGCTGAGTCCTCACTTTTCACAGCTTCCTTCTTTCTTCATCCATTCTCTTCTTGAAAACCTTGTATCTTCATAAATCTGTGATAATCCCTCTGAAAACCCTGTGTCTTCAGCAAATTAGCAAATTAGCAATCAGAGTTTCCTATTGAATGAACTGGTTCACTTGGTAAATGAGTTCAGCCTCGCTTGATAACAATTTTGATTCCACCAGCAATGAATTTCAAACTCGCTTGATAGCAAGTTTTGAAAATACTAATATAACCTAAATTTGAATGAGTAGCCTTGCTTGAATTTGTTTCAGTTCTGCCTCGCTTGAAATATAGTTTCACAGCCTCGCTTAAAAAATTTATAGCCTCGCTTGAATACTTTAAAGCCTTGCTTGAATTTTTTTCAGTAAATTCAGGTCTTTCATCACTAATTTCTTCTTCAAAACATAAGCATGTATGCACTATTGTCTTGCATGAGACAAATGAAGTCGAAAACGGCCAACTGTTTTCAAATTTGAAAGGACCAATGACAACTGACCCATAATCGATGACAAATGACCCCTAATAATTACAATGAATGGTTGCATGCGTGAAGGAGAACTCATGGATGACACCTAATGATGGGGAATTTAATTGTATTTGATAGATGTGACAGCTCAAACGCAAAACTGAGAATCCCCGATTTCGTAGCGCATGATTTTCAAATTCGGGTTTTTGCGCTACGAAATCACCAGTGTTTTCGTAGCACAAAATCAAATTTTTACACTGAGCGCGCTACGAAAACGTGGTTTCGTGGCTTATTCATCAAATTTTCGGGAAAAAAAAAAAAAAACTTAAACTTTAAAAATGGGTTTCAAAACGTGGCATAATATCTTTGAAGAATGAAACAAGGTTAATGAACATTGTTTGGTGATGGAATGAGACTTTCAACCCATGATCTAGACCTTTAAAAATATAAAAATTACTCTAACCCTATCTAGCACTATGACTTAGGAACAAGTGTAACTGACCAAGTTTCAGAAAATTTTTATAGTGATAACATTGGCTCCACTTGGGATAGTGTGCCCCTGTGGTACACTAAGAACTGGTAGCTCCAGTGCTGCTATCCATCCTTTAGAATAAAACTCTGAAATTATGTCCAGTTTGCTTCAAACTGTACCTAATAAAAATGTTAATTCAACCTTGAGGTTATTTTTATACTCCTACCTACCCTATCAGCTACAAACTCCTTTTAGCTCAATCAATATGAAATTTCCAATGAAGCCAATCATCAATCTGATGTGACACTTGAATCTCTTGACTGTGCTTGAACAAAAAGTGAACATGATGTTGAGATGACCAAAACAACTTATAATGTATCTGATCTTCATAATGCAAATGAAAATGAAACACTGGGGTGCAAAGCTTTGCCATATATTCAGCTATAGGGTCAAAGAAAACATGGTCAGTTTGATGCTTCTCATCATATTCTGTAGTGTTGGACAACTCACCCATACTTTGATCAATCACATAAGACTTCAGTTGCGTGCTTTTAAACTGCTTTTCAAACTGATTTACAAAAAAAGTGTATTCTTCCTCCATCTTTAAGAACAAAGGTAGCAACACCCCCTCTTTGTGTTTTGGCATTAAAATCATTTGAAAAGACTGATCTTGATCATGAATACTATGAGATTTAATTTTATCTTTTGAAACTTGAATGTCATTTTCAATGTTCTCTGTAAATTCATCCACAAAATAAAACTTATCCTCTAACTTGCACTCAAATGATTTCATATTAGAAGATGATGGTAAAGAAAAAAATTTACTCACTTCTTCATTAATGTAATCATCATTTGATATAGGCTAATGCAAGAAATGACATGAAGAATCAACCTTTTCTTGTACATGAGGATTTTAGCAAAAATTTTCCAATATTTCCTCTTGCTGTTTGAACTGATTCTCATTCTCCTGATTATCAAGGGATTGAAAAACCTGCTGCAAATTTCACTCAAACTCAGAGGATATGACATGATTTTCATCAATAAATTCCTACTGGGTTTCATTTTCATCCAAGGGAGATATTATCCTTTCTTCTTGGTGTTCTTCTTTTTTATGAAAGGTATTGTCATGAAGGACCTCTAAAATTTCTTCATCCATGAACTCATCATCTTTATAACAATTCTCCAAATATTCAATAAAACTCATTGAATATTTACAACAATCTTTCACCAGTAATAAGGAGGCATGACACTCTTTATACATCTCATAGAATTCATCATGAAAATTATCCAGAGAATATAATGAACCATTTGCTAAACCTTTATACCAAGACCATTCTTTTCCTTCTGGAGTGGTCATAAACATCTTCATAAGACAGTCTTCAGGGATCTGAACCTTAAAACTATGTACATGCAGATGAAACCTAACCAAATAAAGAGCAACATTGTCTTTCTTTTCATCTTTGAATATTGGAAGATCATCTAACCAATCAACCTTTGGCATAGGATTTGGAAAACCAGGGATATGAGACCAATTCATAGGAGCATACCTGGCATTCATTCTTGCAATGGAACTCATCTTGAAACTTCATCTAGCAACTGATCTTCTAGCAGTGGAGTCACCTTCCAATTTGATTATTTTATGTGTGGATTTGCCAAGGTAGTTTTGCAGCCTCTAATAGATTTTGAGCTCCTGCTACCTTCATAAGTTTAGCTTCTTGATTACGGGAATGAATAATCTTCAGGCTCCTAAGAGACACACCGAAATAGGACCCTGATAGGCTACTAATCAGACTACCTCAGTGTAACTATTTCAAACCAATATTTTAACTGAGGCTTAGCCTCCTCAGCTTGAGAGGGCTCTCTCAAGGGTTAATGATTTTGTATAAATATAGATGGCTAACTCTATGGTTTGTGGTTTTGTATGTTTTCAGGTTGAAAGATGAAGACAAGCTACCATTGGGCTATGGAGTCAGCGATAGGGATAAGATAACAAAATAGCTCTTCTTATAAAACTAAGGCTTGTATATACTTCAATGAAAGGATGACACATTCAAGAAAGTCTCAATATCTTGAGGTTCAAAGGAAATCATAGCATGTGTGCATGAATTCTGAGTCATGATACATCAAGGTATTGAAAGGAGAGTATTTAACAGAGATTCATCCAATATTAACACTTAAAGGAAGTCAGAGCATGAATGACCATGAATTCTGAGTAATAAGCATCAAACATTGAATAAAACCATCCACATATAGGACCTAAGAACTCAACTCACCATAAATTAACACTTAAAAGGAAGTCAGAGCATGTTCCCATGAATTCTAAGTAATAAGCATCAAAACTATGGAAGTAAAAAACATGATAGAAGATAAAGCTCACTGAATTACACTTACAATCTCAGCTTCAGAAAAGTTAAACTGCTTCTGTATATATCAGCTCCTCCAAAGTATTTACAAAAGTAGCCAGTTCTAATAACATTTTCCAACCCTATGCAATTCGATTTCTTCCCTCTTATAGAGTGGTCATTACATCCTTGGATTCCTTCCAAAAATTTGAGAAGAAATTCAAATTTGACACCTATCAACTTCTAAAAAAACTTCATTTACAAACTGACACTTAAAATGTTTGTCTTACAGTCCTAAAAAAACTAGGACTAAAACACTATTTATTATATCTTAAAATCTTTTAAAAACCTTATCTAATCATTAAAAACTATGCTTGACAACTATTTCTTCTAGACTTCGACCATGATGTTGTTTATCTTCTTGCTGTTAGACCCCATCAACCTGCTTCTTATCCATTCCTGCAAAATAGGAGCATGTTCCCTTTATAATAGCTGAATGCCTCATTTCTGTCCATTCAAACCATCTGTTGAAGAATTGGTGCTCAAAACATGTGGCAAATTTATTATAACCTTCATTTGAATTCGACCTTCCAGCTGTGCAAATCCGAAACCTCCAAAATGGTGCAAAAGCTGTCAATACTGTTGTGCTACGAAACTGCCGAGTCTTCTATTTTCGTAGCGCAGACTTTTCCTTTTAAAATCATGCTTCAAACCTCCATTTTTATGTGCCAAACCTCCTAGATCTTTATTGATATTCTACATATACCTCCCACCAGCGTCAAAGCTCAAAACCAAACCCTTTTCACCTTTGAAAATTATAAAAATTCTTCAAATTTCATCCACAACAGTTTCGTAGCATGCCACGAAACTGCTATGTGTCACCTTCAGTAGTTTCGTAGCACATTACGAAACTGTTGAGTCTTCACTTTTCACAGCTTACTTCTTTCTTCAGCCATTTTCTTCTTGAAAACCTTATATCTTCATAAATCTGTGAGAATCCCTCTGAAAACCCCGTGTCTTCAGCAAATTAGCAATTAGAGCTTCCTGTTGAATGAACTGGCTCACTTGGTAAATGAGTTCAGCCTCACTTGATAACAATTTTGCATCCACTAGCAATGAATTTCAAACTCGCTTGATAGAAAGTTTTGAAAATACTGATATAACCTGAATTTGAATGAACAACCTCACTTGAATTTGTTTCAGTTTTGCCTCGCTTGAAATATAGTTTCACAGCCTCACTTGAGAACTTTACAGCTTCGCTTGAATACTTTACAGCCTCGCTTGAATTTGTTTCAGTAAACTCAGGTCTTTCACCACTAATTTCTTCTTCAAAACATAAGCATGTATGCATTATTGTCTTGCATGAGACAAATGAAGTCGAAAACGTCCAACTGTTTTCAAATTTGAAAGGACCAATGACAACTAACCCCTAATCGATGACAAATTACCCCTAATAATTACAATGAATGGTTGCATGCATGAAGGAGAACTCGTGGATGACACCTAAAGATGAGGAATTTAACTGTATTTGACAGATGTGACAACTCAAACGCAAAACTGAGAATCCCTGATTTCGTAGCACATGATTTGAAAATTTGAGTTTTTGCGCTACGAAATCAACAGCGTTTTCGTAGCGCAAAATCAAATTTTTACACTAAGTGCACTATGAAAACGTGGTTTCGTGGCTTATTCATCAAATTTTCGAAAAAAAACTTTTAAAATGGGTAATTTCAAAACATGGCATAAGATCTTTGAAGAATGAAATAAGGTTAATGAACATTGTTTGGTGATGGAATGAGACTTTTAACCCATGATCTAGACCTTTAAAAATATAAAAATGACTCTAACCCTATCTAGCACTATGACTTAGGAACAAGTGTAATTGACCAAGTTTCAGAAAATTTTTATAGTGATAACAGGCTTTATGGCCGAAGCCATTACAACAAAAACAATACCCATGGAAACAATTAGTGTACCTGGTGTAGGGTTGTCCTCTCCATTTGTTTACTTGAGGTAGTCTTTTCAATTTCTACATCTTTTGCTGGTTGAAATCGATTATCTTTGTCTGACAGTATGCAGCATTATGTCCCAGTTTGTGGTAGGAAAAACAAGTGACATTTCTCATATGATGAAAGAATCTCCTTTGAGATCTTCCGAACTTGTTCAATTGATCTTCAGGAACAATTGAGGTTTTTGCAACTGCTTGCTTCTTCCTCTCATTCTTTGTCTCTTGATGTTGCTGCTTGTTTCTATTTGTTTCATCACACATCAAGTTCTTGCTGGATTATGCTTCTGTGGTTCCTTTTTGAATTGTTTCATTATCCTTTATAGCTTTTACAAAAATGATATTCTTGTTATCTTCTACCTTGGACTTACTGGTTTCTCCTTCATATCCTATCCCAGCCTTTATGAGAGGAGACCTTTGAACATTTAGAATATTATCCAACTGTTCAGTGCTTGTCATTCGAGGAGTGTTCATTGACAATTCCCTTTGGGTTTTTTCTAGTTTCTTTCTCAGGCATACCACTTCTTCTTCCAATTTCTCTTGCTCCTAATGTTTATCTTTAATTTTCTTTAGCAGAATGTCTTCCACCTTCTTAGCTTCTTCAAGTTCTACTTTCAATTGAATGAAGTCTTCTGAATTTTTTACCTCTTTTACATATTTGAGGAGAATGTCTTTCTGTTTTCTACACTTGAATTTAAGTCTGTATGTTTCTTCCAGGGCACTTTTTAGCTCCCCCTCAAGATCTACCTCACCTTCTTCCTCATCTTCTAGAAGGAATCCTTCAGACTCTTCTTTGGCCATCAACACAAATTCAGAGGTTCCTTCTTCATTTGAGGATTCATCTGAGTTTTCAGATGCACTGTTATCTTGCTGAGCATAAAGTGATTTTCTGTTGAATCTCTTCCCTTTCTGCCAGTTATTTGTTTTGGTTTTCTCTGTCTCTTGAGTGCGATCCTTTGTTTTATTGTAAGGACACTTTGATGCATAGTGCCCAACTCTTCCACATTTAAAGCATTTAAATGGAAGCTTACCTTTATACTTACCTGAGCCTCTATCCAATCTTCTGACAAATTTGGCCTCTTCTTCATCAGAGAAGGAGCATGTATCTTCCTTTTCTTCTTTTCTCTTCTCAGCCTTGAAGGCTGCCTCCCTCACATTTGACTTCCTCTGTGGAAGTCTCATCTCATAGGCTGTTAAGTTTCCAAGTAATTGGTTCATGGTCAAAGTTTTCCAATCAGTTGTTTCTTCTATGGAAAAAACCTTGGGATTAAAACTGGATGGTAAAGATCTCAATATCTTTTGAACAATTACACATTCTCTAATGGTTTCTCCTAGAGCTTTCATATTATTCACAATTTCTACAACCTTTAATAAGAAGCTGGCAACATCTTCTTCTTCATTCATTTTTATATTTTCAAATTGAGCTCAATAGACTTGTAGTTTGGCCATCTTCACCTTTTTCTCTCCCTCATGGATACTTTCTAATGTATGCCATATTTCTTTGGCAGTCTTGTTGTGCATTACTTTGATAAATTATGCCTCACACAAACCACTTAAGAGAGCATTCATGGCTTTTGCATTAGCTATAAAATCTTGTTTGGCTTCTTTCTCCGTGTTAGAATCCTTTGGGGCATATCCCCAATCCATAGTAGCCCAAACTTCTATTCCTAAAGACATTATGTATGTCCTCATTCTTATTTTCCAGAAGGCATAATTTGTACCAGTAAACAAGGGGGCTTTATTTGTTGAGCATCCTTCTAGATTAGCTATCTTGGGGACCTAGGATCTCCTTCCAGTTGTTAAACTGATATAGAAGGAACCGGCTCTGATACCAATTTTTGAACCCTTGGTTAAACTGAGAGGGGGGGTGAATCAGTTTAATGCAGTCATGGTCTTGTAAAAATTTCTTTTACACTTATTTACATCTTCATTTCGTGATCAACTTAATATACAATGGAACAACAATCTTAATAAGTGAGAAGCAGGTATTAAGTAGATTAAATACAGAATATCAACACATAATCATCATGCACATAGAAAATAGATATAAGTGGAAACCCATAATGGATAAAACCACATCTTATTATTGTTGTGATGCAAAGGCAAGCTCCAACTCCCTCTCACCACTGATTTTCTGTAGGCTCCAACCTATAGGAGGCTACTACCTCAATTCTGCAAGCTACAACTTGCACGGAAGCTCCAACTCCCATCTATTTTCTGCAGGCTACAACCTATAGGAGGCTCCTACCTCAGCCAGCTACAACTGGACATCTATCAAGCTACAACTTGAAATGGAAGCACCAACTTTCTCACTTTACAATAAAATCATATGTTGATTTACCTCGATATCAGCTCAGTTTTTCTCCTTCTTTACTGTTGTCCTTCTAGCCTTCGAATTTGCTTTATATCATCTCTGGATCTTCACAACTCCTCTCTCTTCTCCTTCTTCTTCTTACATTCTCTCACCCCTTATGCATATGCTGGTAAAATTATTTATAGAGATCACCTCATAACTGTTTGCATTCCACAGGGAATTCGAAATGACTCTTTGCCTTCCCCCTTCTCATTTTCTTGTCCAGCACATTCAGAATAATATAACAGAATGTATACATTTGTGTACTACAGTGGATTTTTTCTTTGCCTATGGAGACTTGCCTTTACATCACAAACAATATAAATTCAATAATATATTTACAGTTACAATCAAACATTTACTCATCACTTTCAGTTTCTTAGCTTTGTTGAGCGTTCGTCCTCTTCTGCTTGTTATCCTTTTTTCTTTTCAGTTATGCCGTTATATTCTAGCTCTACTTCATAACTACCCTATTTCTTTTATTACTTGTGTCTTTTGTGCTGTGTTCACCCTTTTCATCTGCCCGTGCTGTCGCACCACTGTCTTGCACGAGTTCCCGTTATGCGTTCATTCCATTCCTTTGTGACCTGTAGAGTATGGCCCATATAATATTTCCTTTATGCCTGCAACAGATTACAAATATGGGCTTTAGTCATCATACATACGTTTAAAACAATCAATAGTGTAAACATTATACTATGATGCATTTAACATATATGAAACAAGGGCTTAGAGGGTCCCACACTAGACTTCGATTCCTTTAGATTTTAGCTTTGAACTATATCGCGTCACTTTCTTTCGCATTTCGGTATTTCAATCGTTCTTTGATATATGGCTCTTTTGCTCTACGATGCAATTTACAAAGGGAAAATCCATACTCCCGAACTTCAAAACTTTTAGGCTTCAACTTTGATTTGCATCGCGTCCGCTCTCTTTATCGCACTTCGGCGATTCCAGTTACCCCATGTGCCTTCATCCATCTGATCTCCCGATATGTGATATGCGATGGGTCCCACTTGACTTTATCGCTACTTCGCATCGCAACTTCTATAAATTGTGAATTATTATCACATAAGCATCACCGATTGCGATATGCGATGGTAATATTTCATCGCTACTTCGCATCACATCGCATCGCCACTTCGTGGTATGTGATGAACTTCGCATCGCCGATGTGCGATATTGCATTGTGCCACCACGTGTCCCTTTGCATCGCCACTTCACGGTATGTGATGAAATTCGCATCGACGATGTGCAATATTTCACGGTGCCGCCACGTGTCCCTTCGCATCGCCACATCGCATCGCATTGCTCTTGCTTTTGATTTATGATCTGTTTTCCGCCAATGCGATCATCAACGTTGATCTGTCTAGATCTACGATCCTCGTTGCTGCTAGCACTTCCGATTAATACTCAAGCACTAGCATAATATCATCTTCGCTTATGATTCTCAACTCTATGGTTTAAACCCCAAATAAACCATATAAATATTTACGGGCCCACAACTTTATTTCAACGTACCTTTTACATCTTCGATCTAATCACTCATATATTTGATGACTATCACATAACAATGATACATGACCTTTAATTTTTCAATCTCACGCGAAATAGCCAGTTTTGTTTTGCTACATGTCAACTACTTAATGCTATCGCGTTCATTTCAACTTTTACCACTTACCACTCTAAAGCTGCGCGAAAACCCATTTGTTGGTTTTTGAAACCGTCTTCACTATTCCATCTATGTTATTGATTCATGGTTCCATACTCTGTTGACCAAGGTTTCTCTCGCTTATCCTTTCCAAACTTCTGGTTCCATTATAACTCCACATAAATACAATTCATCTACTATTCCATTCTGCTTCCTCTAGTCCACTGTGCCATGAATTATAGGTTCTTCTTTTGACAAGTACATTCAGGTTCACCACTTATCTTGTGATGAATCTTAGCCATTCATTTCTTGCCTTTGTTGTTGCGATCTAATCATGACCGTCTGTTCACCTGACTTGGAATTCGTCTGCCTTAGTCTATTTTCTGTTTGTTTACGCTGTCCCGCTCTGTGACACCGGTCCCATGCTGATCTCTCTTGAGCTTGTTTTGCTGCCTTTGCTCCTTTTCTTCCTTAGCTACTTCTATTTTGCCTCTGCTTCTTTCTGTTGCCTCTCTACATTCGTTGTTTCTTTGCTTTTAATATTTCTCTACTTTTGTTGGTTCTTCTCTGCTCCTTTGCCTTAGTGATAGTTCAGGTGCTGCTCCTTTGTGCTCCTTTGCCATCAATGACAATATTTCCAACAGAAACATCGTTGATAGGAAAAGAAATTCAAGATTTTGTTTTAGTCTTGGATTCATAGCGATATCTTGAATGAGTAGGAAATAAAATTTCATAACTTTGAGTACAACCAAGTCATAGTATATTTACACTAGTGTGGCTAGTTGTGAGGGTGTTTGGTTAAGGAAGCTCTTTTGAGAATTATTTGAGCAGGTCTTGGATGCTACAGTGATATATTGCAAAAAAAAAAAGTGGGATATGATTAGTAGATAAACATTTATTTCATGACAAATCCAAGCATATATATATTAGGTATCATTACATTCGAGACATGGTGAAGAGAGGAGCTATGAGACTCCATCACATATCGACGGATGAGTAGATAAAGAAAATTCTCACTAAGGATTTTCCAAAAGGGGAGTTCTTGGTCTTCAAATAACATCTTGGACAGATGGATTTGACCCCTTTGGATAAGGGTCTTTCCTGTTTGAGAACACTGATCATATATCTTCATCCTTGGTAGAGCTCCTAAGCTGGGAATAGAGCATAAGGGCTCCTAGGGTTGAGGGATCCCCAGAAAATAGGTGTGTGTGATACCTACCCTTGTATTAGGTGAGTATCTCCCCTATTTTCATTATAGGGTGTGTGTGATCCTTGCATTTCATGAAAATTTAGGTACCTCCCCCTATTAGGATTAGAAAATTATACCCCAGTTGACATCATACCCACAAGTTAGGATTGTTGGGATTGTCCCTCTCCATCTGGCCAATGGTTTGCATATGCTTGGGGCATGTGATCCTTATCTTTGGTAAGTCAAGTATCTCATCCAAGCTTAGATTATGATGTAAGTGTTCTACCACATGACTCTTAAGGGTCATTACAGTGAATAATGGTAGGAAATAAGATGGATGTGATCCTTACCTCTTATAAATACTGGTATCTCGTCCATTGATTGGGATGGTTATGATACTTGATAGGTAAGTTGTATCTCGCTTATTTGTCGATATAAGGTGGTAGTTGTAGCTCCCCTATGATTATTCTTCTTTATATTCGAGAATGATTCATAAAATAGAGTTAAGCAGAGATAATCAGAGATAAAACATGATTTGATGACAAGATATTTGTGATGATCACATTATACAGTTCAAATTTATCCCTAGTAGAGGGAGTGTTAATTTGGAAGCTCAGTGACAAATTCAAATCATCTAACTAGATACCTCTTTCTGAGAGCACCAAAATTAACCTTGGAAGCACTCAATTTGGATAATGAAAAGTGTATTTTTGAAGTCAGGCCCACAAGTACACAAATTTTCAAGCTTAGCTTAAGGACAAATTTCCCCTCCAAAGTTTCATATAAATAAAACTGAACTCAATCTCATTTGAACATCACATTACAAATTATCATCATCTCTCTCTTTCTTGTATTCGACTCATACAAGTCAAAGGAAACTCTTTCTCTTCACAAGTGCGAGGGTTTCTTGGAATATTTGACTTCCTGGAATTTCTGAAACAAGGATCTTTGAACAGTGTTGAATTGGGGTCCTTTAGCGTCATTTTTTGCAATTTTTCTTGTAAGAGGTATGTTCCTCTAGGCCACATATCCTGGCACACATACCGGTATTTTGTAGGTACTCTGACCTACTTTGACTGGTGCTTTCTCTCTCCTTTGATCACAGATTTTTTTGGGACTGTTTTGACTATGATTTAACCAACATTCAAGGTTGAGTTGGTTGACATTTGACCAAGCTCTTGGAGAACTATTTTGACTATTAACTTAGGAGTGATTAGGTAATGTTGATTATTGTTGACTTCTTAGAATTGTAGAGTTTATAATAGTTGACCATATTTGACTTTTTCATCATTGGCATATTGGACCTTGGTTGGTTGATTTGTTGGATAAGTCAAAGACTTGAATTTGACTCTTGTTTATGAATTTGAATCAACGTACTCTCTCTTGAACATTTGAAGACATTGTAATAGAAGAATAATTCTTAAATGGTTTTCCCCTTTGTGGGATTTTTCCTTGGCCTTTGACCAAATTGGTGCCTCTTGTTGATGCTCTTGATTTTCTCTTATTGTCATTGCATTTATTGTTCTATCTTTAATTACTATTTATTATTCGAAGAATTAATTTTTACTGTAAAATATTTCTTATTGAAAAACTGAATTGGGCTAAAGCAATTGTCATAGCATAGAACAATGGAAAATTAACAATAAGGTCATACTTTTTTTCATCAACACAACTAACTAACAAAACTCAAATCTACACTTTTTGAGGACCTAGTGCTTAACATCCCTATGTATCCATCCTATATAGTATGTCCTTAGATATATAAGGTAGTGATTCCTAACATTGGAACTAAAGTTTTAAAATTACTTTGAGAATAAAAATGAGAATTATCTAGTATCTATAGTACTAAAACTTTTATTTGGAAGAAAAACCTTTAAAATGACTTTCAAATATCAAGTTTAAATGACAAACACACTTACTAAGTGAGATATAAATCTAATTTACACTTCACTTGGGGCTTCTAAAAATATTATGTAGCAACAATTCTAAAAATTATTTTATTTTCCAAAGTACCATGTTGTGGTTCTCCGACTTCTACAATTTTTTTATGAGCATTTTTTACACGTACATCAATAATACAAGTGCCATTTCCAAAGTTAAATACAAGCTTGGTGGTTTTATATGAGCTAATATTTATCATTCTATAAAGATACCTTGGGGAGAAATGTTTCCATATTTACAAAATGAATACCTTAATATTCTAAATTTTCCCTCCATACTACTTTTTATAAAGATGTGTTTTGTCTAAAATAGAAAAATCACACTTTACATGGTTTCACCCTAATTAGAAATTACAATTGAATTTTAATAGAATTGGTACGAGTTCCAATGGAGAACATGATTTTGATAAAAGGGGATTACTTTGACCTCCTAATTAATGGTGAACTTATTGGGAACATAAGGGTTGAATCTACGGAGACCAGAACTTATTATGCTCAATAAAGTGTTAATGTAGACTATGTTGTAGTTTTGATAATTGTTGTCACTCAACCACATTTGATTCCGGAGGATGTTGATGAAGGGGAAATTCATTAATGGAAGGTCATGGATTTGAGGCTCAACATAGGTAAATCAAAATATTGAAGCATGTGTTAAGTGTCATGGATAGTACACTATTCATTTTTTTTATCAAATACTAAGCTTATTTACTTTGGTTTATAGGTGAAAAAGGTTCTTCTACACTCTCTAGATAAGGTAGATCTTCTACAAGATGGAGTGAAAGTGGGTGAGGGCTCCATATTCAATACAAATCTTGGGCATAAGGTGCATGGAAAGATGATAAAGAAAGGATGAATAGTGGTCAGAATTCAAAAGGTGTTAAAACATGATGCTCCTCTACCACATCCATCAGTATTTGAGCATACACTAGGGGGTGCATCAGAATGATTTTTGATTTGGCCATAAATAGATTTGGAACCTCACTATCATAATCATGCCATAAATATTCCCTAGGATAGGGTTACCTTCATGTGTAAAGGTTTATTTTACACATGAATGGAAAGGAACAAGAATTTCCATTGCCAAAGGAATGATAGATAGTGTTCGTGAGGATGATATGGTTCAGCCTGAAATACTAGGTGAAATGGAATTTGGTATTTTTGTAGAAGAGAGAGACAACAATTTCCAAATGTGTAGAATTAGGGATAACTATATGCATTCTTTGGTTAGATGGCCCATATATAAGTTAGTCGGAAATAAAGGTGAGATTTTGAGGGTCAATAAAAATTTCAAGGAGCCACCAAAGGAAATGGAAATATGGGATGATATAGAGGACACAAGACTTCTTCCCTTACATAGATGGGATGGGGATACTTATAATGAAGAAGATCTAGACTCAATTTATTTCCATGTTAAAAGGCCATATAAAAGGGTTAAATGAGTTGTGGATACCAAAACAATTGTGGAATGTCAATCACAAATAGATGAAGAGAATGAAATTCAACTTTTGGCAACAGCTAAGTGTTAAGAGAAAAATTGTCTTCAACATGCATATAGGAAGGCCATTGCAACAACTAGAAAGAGTTTGAAAGACAAATAAAAATGGTATCACAGTATTTGAGGATGAAGGAGAGATGATTTGGATGGAAAAATCCACCTTGAACATCTTCAAGGGTAATGAAAGTGACACTCTTCATGTAAAGGTTGATTCGTGGAAGCCTATTTCATGGAAATACAATGGAAAAAAATTAGAACAATATTGGGTATTGTTGTTAGGACTACAACAACATCCTCATTTTTTTTAAGGAAAGAAAAAAAATGAGGAATATATATATATATATATATATATATATATATATATATATATATTCCTCTCTTTTTAATATAAAACCTCCAAAAAAATATTAAAATAAATAAGAAGGTCGGGAGATAGAACATTTTATTTAAAGTTATCATTCTAATTTCCCGACCTTTGACCCTCCCGACTATCTAATAATTGGGGTCGGGGCATTGTTTTATAAATACTTTTGTTTATGATTCCTAAGTTTCAACTGCCCAACTCATTTGACTATCTTATAATCGAGGGTAGAAACATTATATTCAAAAAACAAAATCCCGAGTCACGATCCCCCAACTGTCGTATGTGTGTCTTTTTATATATTTTATTATTTTCTCATATCTGTTTTGTTTTAATAACATAAAACTGGAGGTTTGGAAATTGATAAATAAGTATAAAAATTAATTCCAGAAACCTTGGACCTCTGATCTCCAACTAAACGAATCCTCATGTCGTGAGTTATTTAAACAGTTAGTCATCATTTATACTTTAAATTCTTATTAATGAATCAATATATGTTTTTTTTGTTTTATCAATTTTGTATGCTTTGTTATTAATTAATCATGATTCATACACATAATTTGTTAGAAAACAAAAAAAGAATTTCCATGTTAAAATTTCCCAACTTTTATGAACAAAGTTTCTCATTTTCTATGAAAGTGATTCTGATTCTCCATTGAATTTTTTGGTTATTGGTTAGCATTTAGCTTATTATAGTTTTGCTAGTTACTAGTTAGTATTTAGCTTGGTATTTATAATAAATAATTTTCTCATATTGCTCTCTTTTTACAGGTCCAGGACTAAGTCCAAAAACCTCCAACCTCCTATTCTGACTAAATAAAGCCTCGTTCAATGAGCTGTTTAAATGGTTGGATGTTATTTCTGCTCTAAATGCTTATTAATCAACTAGTACGTGTTTTTTTGGTTTTATCAAATTTTCATGCTTTAATATTAACTCACCATAATTCCTACCAAGTTGTTCGAAAAAAAAAACAAAAAAAAAAACAAAAAAAAACAAACAAACAAACAAACAAACTTTCTAAATTAAAATTTCCCAACTTTTATGAACAAAGTTTCTCATTTGCTACGAAAGTGATTCTGAAATTCCATTGAAATTTGTTTTTTATGATTTAGTATTTAGTTTATTATTGATATGATGATCACTGGTTAGTATTTAGCTCAATATTTATAATAAATTATTTTCTCATCTTATTCTCTTTTTATCGCTAGTTTAAAAATGGGTAAAAAAAAATGCAAGCTACCAGACTAGCAATTCAAGAAGTTAAAATGAAAATGAAAATGATAGTTGTGGATGTCTCAGAGGTGAAGCTACAAATTTCAATCCATCATTCATCTTAGACACTACTTACAAGACACAAGACACAGGTAAGCATGCATGGGAATAAATCTTTACTTTTTTGAATAAAAAAAGTGGATAGGGTCAGAAAGTTCAAATGATGATTATTCTTTAGATTTCTAGGCTATTATGAAAACAAAATTACGTAAATTCATAGAAACACCAAATATTTGTCCCTATTTTGATATGATAAAATGGATTTTTTCACATTATCATGTTCTCACCTACTCTATTTTTATCATAACTGATATGTGATGGCCTCTAGGAAACCTGCAACACTTAACAACATTTATAAGTTAAATCCCCCCAAAATTCTTCTAAACAGTGAGTTCTTAGATGAACTAAACAATTATGTGTTGAAGAAGAAAAAGGATTATAATTTGGTGATTAAAGTATTTTTACATGATCCCAAAAATTGTAAATTGAAAACAGGGAAAGATCACCCAATAGCAATCCTAAAAAACTCTTTTAGGTATATATTCAAGATTCTCTCTAGACTATATGTAGAGGCTAATCCAGGATATTGAAAACTTGAATGTATCCCTCTAATTCATTGCATATATAAAAATTCAAAGAGATTCAATTAGGAAAATATTTTGCCTCAGAATATTTCAGAGGCTATTAAATTATCTAAATCTACTCCTCCTGGATTTGAATACAAATTTGATATGTCTCCCTTCCTCGTGGATGTTGTCATGGCTTTAGATCCTTTTCCCTTATTGGAATAAAGGTATTCCTTTAATTCTAAAAAAACCATACAAGATTATACCTCCATTTTGTGGGAAATCAGTTAGAGAAAGCATTTACATGATATTTTCAATCATATCATGATTCCTTCACATGAAGTTCTTTTCGGTGTAAATCCCTCTAGGGTCAGGAAATATTTCCAAGAAACCTTGTCTAAAATCGGAGATTGGCTTATTGAAGAGAATTTTTTTTCATTAGAATTTTTGGAAGTGAGGTAAGACCTCATTCCTTTCCAAGATACATTCTTAACAGACTAGTCGTCAGAGAAATTTCCAACCAAACAACACTCCATGGCTAGACTAGAATGTTGCATAGAATGTAAAAGAATGTATGGCCCAGTTTTATATTAAGGTTGGTCAAATGTATCTTAAGGATAGAGGTAATGTTATGTTTGAAGCTAAACATTTGGAAAATAATTAGCTGCATTCCTTACCTCATTATAATTATGAACGTAGGCATGTTATCATCAACCATTCAAAATTAGTTATTTTATCAAAAAAAATTCAACATCAACAACCTTTACATGATTTTGTCTTCGTTCATGTTGATAATTTTAATCATGTGATTGAAAGAGAAAAATTTATAGGTGATGATGAGAAGGAGAAGGTTCACAGGTTTTTTGAAGACACTTATGGTTTTATCTTAAACAAAGAAGTTTCAATATTTCTATTCCCCTAGAAGAATTAAAATCTGAAAATTTAATGTTATGAATTATTGATGTTCCTGCAGAAACTTCTTTTATATTCTCATCAGAACAAAATTTTCAAGTATCAGAAGTCTCAGTTTCAGCTGATTTTTATTCATTATTATCATCTTATGTTCTATCTGGAATAATAGAAAAAAGGAACAAAAAGCAGTTTTCAGAATCAAGAAGAAGCATCTCAAATTCCAAAAACAGAATCAATGGAAGAAAAAGGAAAAAAATATTCATATGAAAGAAAAAATGATTATTGATATCCAATCACCTCAACAAATTAATCAATCATGAATTGTTATGGATATGGATTTTTTAGAGGAAATAAATGTTCACAAATCAAGTGAAATCTAAGAAACCATTCAGTTACTTGTCAAAGATATTGATAAAGAAACACAAAAAGGTTCAATGGAAACAATTCCAGAAATTTATAGAACAAATGACGATACGAATCAAAAGACTACAAAAACCTCAGAGACCTCAATGAAACTCTCTAAATATTGCTCCCTTGGAATTATTATAACTCCCATTTCTACAAACATTCCTATTTCCTCTTCTATTTTTAGACCTTTATCTAAGGTTGATCCAATTACAAAAATTGTGGCTTCTCTCAGTGAATATTATTTCAATTCACAAACTAAATCAATGGTAAAGAAAAAAAGAAGAGGAAGCATAATGATTCTTTGGAAATTACATAATTTAGTTGATAAGCCTCAGGGGACCATCATGAAAACTCCAAGGAATCAACTTGAGCCTTAAGAGCCTTTGTATATTACACCCAAAGCACAATGGACAATCTTTCTGATAGATATGTTCATGGTTTAGACAAGACTAAAGAACATGAAGCAAAACTTGAAAGAATAAAATATTTCAATGAAGATGAATGGCACAAGCATTATACTACACTTAGAGAAGGATTTTATATCACTCATCAACACATTGAGTAGAGATATAATTATGATAAAACAAAATTACAACAATAATGGAAAACAAAGTTAAATGAAATGATTACCCAACATGCCACATAAATAAAAGATTTTAAAATAACTCAAGAGATTCAGAATTTAAATTTCAAAAGTGAATATGCCTCCTTACAACAACAATTGAAAAAAATCCAAGAACAAGCTACAAATGTCATTTTCTTCAAAGAGAAAGCTTTGCAAATAAATCAAAGCTTAAATAAGGTTCAACTGAAGGTTTACAAAGAGAAGGATAATATTTACAATTTTTTTATCGATGTATTATCCCTTACAAAGAAAATTGAATCAACAATAGCAGATGATAAAATTATTAATACTAAATTTGAATATATTAATGATTAGGAGAAACAATTTAGTCCTAAAAATATTGTTAAATTATCAAAGAAAGATTAAAAAAATGATGATTTATTCAATGTATCAAAGAGATATAAAACATAAAGAAATCAAGGAATGGATTGATGATGTAATCAAACTTTGTCACTCTGTATGGGATAATAGTTTAGATGTAGCAGATGAGTTCCATATGCCTAATCCAAATAATCTAAGAGAAGCAATTCCATTAACACTCAATCAACAAGCAGTTGAAAAACAAAGATCATATGAAAGTAAAATTAAAGAAACTGTTAATTGGGATAAGCCAAGTTTTCATAATTTCTTGCAAATTCTAATTGAACAAATGAAATTGATTTCTAATTTCTCAACAAGATATAACCACGAAAAAAGGTACATTGAAAATATGTTGTCCACCCGTCAATTCAATGTTGATCACTTTGTACCACTTTATCTTCAACATATTATAAAGGGATATTTAGTATGGGTTACATACTCCAGAAGAATGCTCTGAAGAAGACGTCAGTCGAGTCAACCTCCACTTCTCAAATCCAGCAAGAAGATTGAAATGGCCTACCCAATTGTTACACCATTTTTTGGTCATCTAACCCATTATCATTAGATGAACCCAAGTACACCATGTAAGACCAATTTTACCCTAAGTAAAATTGCTTTCACCATATAAAATAACATTTATCCATATTTCCTAGTCATATTTAACCCAAAACAAGGAAATTGATTAAATAAATCATTATTTGTTTAATTATTTCCTAGGAATAAGTTATTCAAATCATTATTTAATAATATTCCTAGTTAAATTTGACTAAATCATTTATAAATAATTAAATAAATCATTATTTATTTAATTATATTCCCATCATTTCCCTAAAATGATAAATAAATCATTTGTTTATTTATTATTTATAAATAAAGGAATTGACCCAAGTCAAGAATCCTTTTCCCTCCAACAAATATAGTAAAATATTCCTAAAGGGTGCTTCTAGAATTTGATTAATAATATTTTATTCACGCACCGAGTTCTAGGCCACCCCAATATTTTGTTATAAATAGGAGGGTTTTCCCCATTCATTAGTCACCTTCATTGCATTAGATCACACTTGATCTATTCTTGGTCACCATTTTCCATTTTTGCTTTGTGAGCTCCCATTGAGTTCTATGTTTGTCAGGGTTTTCTACCATAATAAGAGAGAGGAATTTTAGATCTGAAATGCTAAGGACTTTCAAGAACCCATCCCATTGAGGAGAACCAGAAAATACCTTTCTTGTTTTCCTCTCAGGTGCCCCATTCTTTAATATAGTACAAATCATTATTTTAAACACTTTGTTCTTGTCTTGTCTATTGGATGCATGGAGCCATATTAGATTTTATCTGCTTAATGTCTTTTTGTGCTTAGATCTAAATTTGTGCAACAGACTTAAAGATATTTTGTAGCCATGATCGATGTTAGGGCTAAAGATTCATACTAACACCAATCCAAAGAATGAAATTTTTGGTTAGATAAGATTTGTATTTTAGGAATATATTTATTTGAGAAAAACTTGGAAGATTTTCTATATTTATCTAAGGACAAATATTATCATATGTTACTTTTTTTTATTTATATGACCCATTAAATTGGTGTAAGGGCTGAAAATTTTTCATACTCAAGAATTAGATTTTGACTATAAGCTTTTGAGGATGAAATTTCAAAACTAAATGTGTTCTTGAGTTATGTGTTTGATATCGTGCAATCATTTTAGTTATTTAATTGATGTCTTTGGTACTCATCCTCTAGCTTCTCTACATGTTTATTTCTAGAGAATATTAGGATGTTTTGGTTAATGTATGTTATGATATGTTACCATATATTTTTTCTATCAAAATTATTTAAATACAACAGATATGTTATATGTTCATGTTTTATGAGTTTGATGGTAAATAATGATATTCCAACATCAATGTTATGGTTTTATCTCATTACCAAGATATTTTTTTTTCAATATCAATTATTTCAACATGATGCATATATAGATATATATATATATATATTAGGCTATTGAAAGAATCTCCAAAAATTATCCTGTTAGATTAGTTGGACCCAAATTCTATCCAAATTGAAACACACATAATGTTTTATTTTAAATATTATGTTTCAATGAATTCCCAATCCTCCTCACCCTTATTGTTGTTAGATATTTCAATCCAAATCCCATTCACACATACAACAATTTGTACATTTTTGTAATTATTTTTAAATATTGACTTACATCATATATTTTCCCTAATATAGTTTAATTTTAAGAATTAGTTCAGTTTAGTTAAAATAGGAACCCAAGTCTTGGTTCTGAAGAGTATACAACCATTTCAAAGAAAATGGGTCTAACTGGGACCTTGATTGGGCCAATACTCAAATCATTGCAGTTGGGAACTTTTCTCCTTGTCGACAGGTACCAAATCCAATTGACACAAAACTTGGCTCTATTCCAATCAATACCATAGTTTCGACATGGATTCCAAAGAAAGGAGGTTAATCAAATACAAAGATAAATAAATGTGGTGTAGAAGTTGTTCTTAATCTACTTGAGAGAATATCTTGAGATTGGGTCGATATGATTCATGAATGTAATTCTGTCTTTTGAAGGATCTATTAATATAATTCAAAAACAATTTTCAATTTTTGTTTTATATCAAGTATTCTACCCATATTGTTTTACATTATTTTGTACGTATATGCACATTTTAGTACAACTTTAGTGTAATCATGTGAAGATACTTTATGCGAATTCCATGACACTTTATGTTGGGCCCTGAATATCTCATATCATTTAGTATATCAAGTCTCTATTCATGAGCCATATTCTCGCATTTAAGATACTATTCATAGCATTATACCATCAACTTCCTCTAAATGTACCTCTTTCACCTTGTGGTTAATTATGATGGATTTCTTATCTTTTTAATGGTTAAATGTGTTTTTAACATGGTTTTATCAATGACGGTTTACTAATGTGGTTATGTGTCCAAGGAGCATGTTCCATTGTTGAGGAAATCATATGAATGATATATATCAATAGAAACAGGTATGGGATCTCCAACAATTTTGGTACCATAATGTTCCAGAACCCTCTTACAGTTCCCGGACGAGCATCCGGTACTCAGTTCTGCACTTACGGAGGGAAAAAAATCAAAATTATAAAATATTTTTTTATTTTATCTAGCATGGTAAATTAGGTTCCACGTGGACCTAATATGTTGTTACAAGCCTTGAAATATGCCCATCTTACACATGCGACCCTAGCACATGATTTAAGTTCAACCAAAAGTATGTAACATTTTTGAAACTGCCATGTTCCACCTTGATTTTCGTGCATATGGTGGAGAATCTCAAGTATCCAGGAAATGGGTTTGTGAAAAATATAGTTATTTAATTGTATCTAAACCTGTTTCCCAAAATAAAATACGGTCGCAAAGTAACCGCAGGTTCCTTGAAGCAATTTTGTATAAAATTTCTGCAAAACTCAGATTGGCAAAAAATCTAAACAGTCATATTTGGGTGTGATTTTAGAGGTCATGGAATCGAATAGGGATAATCAAAGAGAGTTGTTTGTTGATAATATAGTTATTTAGCCTCCATAGAAACATGTCCCTAAAATACATCATGCTCAAGAAGATATGGTTAGTTCTTTAACACCAATTTGTATAAAATTGCAAAAAAACTAGAATTATAAGATTTTCTTCTAAAATTGTAAATACATTATCTAAGTGTAGGGGATTGGATCTTATCCTTCCTCAATGTATTTTATGTATAAATAATGCCTCAAAGGGAATAGGAGGAGGTTAATTATTGTAATATAATTTTTTCATTATTGTAATAGAGGAGATCTATTCATCTTATGAAAAGATGAAACTATGTTGAAGTATTTGTAATTTTTTTGAAGTTTCCAGTCAATAAGAAGAGTTGATGTATTATACATGGTTTAGATCATTCCTTAGTGTTGTAGGTCTTTTCAAAACATATTACATGGTTGGTAGGGCCCCCGTCCAATGGTATGTGTTGTTCTTCATTTTCTTAGTTTAATTGTCAGCAGATATGTGCTTGATTTTCATTCAATTTATGTTCAGTTTGCAACATTTCAATTATGTTTTAGAAATTTTAATTACTAATTAGACTCAACAAATTACATCAATTGTTACACTATACTCTTTGTAATATTCTCCACTCTCTTTCCTTTTTGTTTCACACCTTGAAGGATTGATTGTTCATGAGAATATCTATCATTATCCACAGTGCTTTAAAATAGAAAGCATGTGAACTCTTCTTTTCATCCATTTGTGTAATTTCTTGTCAACTGCAAGTTCACTATTTCTCATGTGCTTCACTTCTTATTACATTGATTTTAGTGTATTCACTAAGTAAATAATTCTTGAGTCTAAAACCTTATTGCATTCATTTATGAGTTTAAATTCAGATGGCACTATTTGTGAGTTCATTACTTGAATGATTATGATTTACTTTACACCAATATAGGAAATAATCATTGAAGGACTAAAGCATAAATGACCTATCAAATGAATTTACATGAACATCATTGTATTAAATATTGTAACCATAATCCTTCTTGGCATTTATTTTTGATATCCCACTGATACATTCCTTGTTGTTTCTCTTTTGCAGTTTGTTACTTTATTTCCTTTACTTGCCTTGCACGCTTTTTGCTTGTAGTTGTCGGCATTTACTTTCTGCATTTTGTTTTTCTCCAACATGTTTAATGAGCTTTATATGCACACCTATAGGATTAGAACCACTGAAGTCTCAAGACCTAATAAGATACATAAATAAAACCACATGAACATTTTATGTCGGTAAAGAAAGATAGTGGTTCAAAACCTGACAAGCATTAGAGTCTCATTGTCCAATGACAAGTGATAATCCTTAATGATTGGTTCTATCTAGTGTTAATTGTTAGCATAGGCTAGAATAGGCTCTAATAATGCATTTCCTGTGCTTGCATCTCTAAGTCTTACAACCCTATATTAATAATTAAACGTTGGAATTATAAACATATAATTCCACCAAAAATTTTGGCGTCGTTGTCGCATAGGTGCTAAAGGTATTAGAGCATAGTTTCTTTCACAATTTTTTTGTGTGATCTTAGTTGCAGGGAAACTATAGGGTGGAGAAGATGGTAAGACGTGAGTGAAGATCCATGCATCCGCTTTGGTTGGGGGTCGCTCCAAAGTCTGGTTGCCTCTAATTGAATGCGTACAATTAAAGGTAGGATCTAAAGCCTCATTTTTCTTTATTTTTCTTTGCAAGTGTGCTTTCATTTAGATTGGTTCATGGAAAGAAGAGAAGCCTAAGTTATGTGAGCAAATAACTTGGTGACAACAAGGTCTTAGTAGCATGGTGGCACTTTGAGTACATGATTGATTTGTTTTCATTTTTTTTAAGTATGTTTCCTTCTTATTTCTTTAGGATTTTTAATAATAATTCCATACACTAATCCATGTGCATGAAATAGATTAAAAATCAAGAAAAAAATATTCAAGGATGATTTAGAGTTTGGAATAACTCTCTCAAATTCTAGTAGCAGTTGGGATCTCTTCTTCTCAGGAATAAAATATCTTGACAGTAGCCAAGAAATTATTTTCCTTCCCAGAATTGATAGAAGAACATCAACTCCATGAATCACATCCACATGAATATTTTTGCTCTTGCAAACTTGTTGAGGAAACTGAAGAATCACGGACTACATATGATGGAGAGAAAGAGAATTAGAACATAAGATTGAAGAATTTTTACATTCCTATCTACAAATCCTATAAGCACACAAGAGGATAATCATCTAATGTTAGAAGATATACATGGCACGGTAAAGGAGGATGTGCCAAATGAGCGAAGAAAAGAGGTAAACCAAGAGCATTTTGATTTTATTTAAAGTTGGTTTCAAGCAATTATAAGGCCATATCACTCCATTGTCCTTACTTCTTCTCATCATCATTAAAACAATTGGTCTTTCATACTCAGGTATGCATTGAAGATTATATTCTAAACTTGAGTATGAATATATTTTTATACTTGTTACGTACATGGTTACATTGGAAATACTCATATACTTAAGAAGAGGAATTTATTTTTCTCAATTAGAGTAGCATAATAAATAAATAAATAAATTTTGCATATAGTAATTAGTTTAGTTTTAAAATATAGTGCAACGTCTTTCTCATTTTTTTTGTATAAGTGGGGATGTTAACGACTAAAATAAATTAGTTGAAAATGGGAGATCTATGTTCATATTGCATATTTTTGTTGGGGTCTCTTTTGGTTGCATATTATTCTAATGAAGATTTTCGCTCAGTCTTATTTCAAATAGCAGCATCGTTCAATTATTACTTTGTTTTCCCAATTTATTATTTATTTGTGATAGTTAGATTTTTTTATAGTTTTTATTTTTAATAAAGTAACTTATGACCATTATGTCTGGAATATTATGCGATGTTGGAAATTGTGTGGCACCTTGTTTCAGCTAATCAATATCCAGAATTTTAGTACCAATTTTCTATTTTGCAAGAAAAAACATGATTCAAGGATATTGTTCATTTGGGATGCTTAAATACTAGAAGAATATTTTCAAAATCAGAAAATAAATCTTCATCAATGGAATGGAACACTTAGCGGAGTATTTGATGTTATCTTTCTTTTTTCCTTATGTTGTTAAAAATTATGCATTCATGATTTATCATTAAGACTAGTATTTCACAAAGATGATAAAATAAACATTATTTTTCATAGAAGTTGAATCAAATGATAATTCCAAACCATTCATGGTTGATATATCTTTTATGTTTTATAATTTCATTTTTCTTATTCATATAGATTTCTGATTATCAATACAAAAAAGTCGCTCAAAATATAGTTACCAGAGCATACTAAGGGGATTAAAACAAAGTTAAAATGTCCATACAATGATACCAGTGAAAAAAAATCAACTTGAATACTATAACCATAACACCAAAGCATAATCTCCGAGCATCTTTATTAATAATTTCAAGACAATTGATGAAGTATTTTTTTCATGATGGAACACTACTTTAAAATCGAAATAATACATGGAAACTATGATTAGAAGGACTTTAGGTGTCTTTTGGTTATTCTTTGGCAGCCTCATCCATCTCACATTAAAAATTACTCATTCATGCTATGTCCTTTGAATACCTATAAGTACCTTATGCGTCCAATACATTATGCAGGTAATCTAATTCACTCTGAAAGGCATCATCCTATGCCTTTAAGGGGCTTTCTGAAGCTGCTACCCCATCTACCAATTGCAAAAGCAATGACCACAATATAAACCAAAAATGGTAGGAACCATGGGACTAGAGCCTTCACTGTAAAATAGGTTTAAGAGGTTAACCCATCGAGGCTATGGACGCCTACTGGCAGCGGGTACTAACTTGTGATACCACTAGGAAAAACCATCGGGGCTATGGACACTCGCGGGAAATGGGTCATTCTACTTAAAGAAGTGTCAACCAAACCAAGCCTTTTTGTATACACATAAGATGGTTACTCTATAGTGTTACAATAAAAATGAATCATGTGTGGATGAATTCAAGGGTAAAAACTAACTCCATAAATTTGCTGATAAAGAATGGTCTTAAGGTAACCTTGAGTCCTCTATCATTATTTTCTCATACTATATCTAAGATCTAATTGTCTTAGAAGTGGGACCTATGATCACGGAGAATTAATAAAACTCAACTGTAAAACTTATGTGTAATACTTGGATAATTATAAGAGTTTGGAATTTGGTTAGTAATAACTAATTTTTCATTGGTTCATCATTCTTTGTGATCATAAAAATCCTCCTTTTCTACAAATAATGAGAGCCCCTTAAAATGTTTCTTCCTTGAGCATAAGACTGTTAGAGATTGATGAAATCATGTGTAATGAGTGATTTGAAATTTCTTCTATTCTTCGTTTTAGCTTTGCATCATATCAATAAATCTGAGATGACTTATTTTTTTTTATTA
The DNA here is from genome assembly GCA_034641835.2 of Pinus albicaulis. Lineage (NCBI taxonomy): Eukaryota > Viridiplantae > Streptophyta > Pinopsida > Pinales > Pinaceae > Pinus > Pinus albicaulis. The sequence goes on along the minus strand of CM076579.1, from coordinate 99,109,097 downwards.
TTCATCTCATTAGTTATGTTGTTTTTTTTTCCAGGTTCCTTTATACTAGAGAAATCTCAGCAACCCTCCTCACTTCTGCAGTACCTCACCTTGTTTGCATGAGGACATGCAAAACCTCAGGAATGGGGGAGTGGTTGTTGGGAGTTTTTCAACATTTTCATTCCATTCTCTTCATCTTCCTTCAATAGGTCATATTGGCACTCATCAGCTCCAACTCTTCCAAATCATTCCATACTCTCAGCCTTAATTTTCCTCATCTTCAACTTCACACCACTTCCATTGCAAGATGTGGTACAAATCAAAATTCAAAAGGTATACTTGAGGTAAAACATGTTTAAAGGCTCTTTAACTCATTAAATTGTAAGGAATATTTATGATTAACCACTTCCTATTCCATAAATCTTCACTTTTCCTAAACCACCATTAAACCCCCCTTTTCCAAATCCATCCATGCATATTCTAATAATACCATATGATCCGGGTAAATTTTGTATACCCTTTTAACAAAGACCTTTTACTTAGGTTGATATGTTAGAATTAAAATTTATCAAAAGAATTAATGAACACATATGCAGATATAATCAAGAGGAAAACATGTCAACAATCACACAACAAAAACGCAAGACATTTAATAACGGAGTTCTTCCAATGTGGACTACGTCTCCGGGCCTCGGTGTCTCGATGGTGTTGGCCACTTCATTTGGTGTTGTAAATTGTTATGGTTTACATGGACGCTATTGACTTGTCATACAAGGGAATGAGCCCTCAACATGAGTGGCAAAGTCTCTCCACGAGACGTTCCATTGCAGGGAACTTGGGCTCATACATACCTCCTATCAGCGTGACAATTTCACACATGGTGACAAAGAGTATCTCGCCATCAAGGCAACAAATTGATCTCACAACATAAATCACCATCCATGATAAATACATACCACATCAAATAAACATAAATATTATGCATCTTACATCAAGCAGGAATTAACAACAGCAAATAAACATAAAGATTATGCATCATACATCAAGAAGGAATCAACATGACATAAAGCCTCCTACAGTAATAATCAACGAAGTACATGGGAAAAAAACTTCATATACCTCAACTCTAATTATAATATTCCCACTTAGCCCAAGCTAATGGGAATATTCAATTTTTCTTTGTTTTGTTTTGATTTTCATATTGATGAATAAATTGTAAATGAGGACATGTAAAACTCCAAAAAACATCAAAATAAATCAATGCCCAATGTAAACAAGGCTAAATTTGGGCCATTTGATAAACGCACTTGAGTGTGAAAGAGGTTGATCAATTGACCAAGTCAACCATGACCATATCTACAGCGCAGTCTAGATGCATTGACCCTCCTTGAAACACAACAAAGTTCTAGATGGAGGCTCTACATGTGAAAGGAGCTAAATTGATGAGGTGGTTTAGGGTTTGACAAGACTCCTATCTTATAAAAGGAAGAGGAGAGCAGCATGAGAAGGTATTTGAAGATATTATTTTAGAATAATTTGTTTGCTTAGAAATTTCTCATTCTCTAGCTGTTTAGCTAAGAATAATGTTGTTTAGCATTGGGTGTTCCTGAGTAGGAATCCCACCTCCTTCCTAGAGCAGCTCTTGGAGGAGTATTTATTGTCTTGTCCACTATCAAGCTTGGGCCAAGCTTCACCTTACACTTCAACATTGATCCTATTAAGGTTTGGGTTGTCCTTGTGAGCTACAACAAGTGGAGGATAGATCTCTTCAAATCTATGCACATCTAGCACCCCTTTTCACTGTGAAAGTATTCTATCCCTTTGTTAAGAGTGTCCTAGATCATTGGAGCTATAGATCCAAACCTTGGCATCAAGAAAAATCATTCTCAAAGCTTACAGTGCAGTTTCCCTTCCCTAACTGCTTTATTTGTAAGTTTTCAGTTGCAGGGTGTTTTGTCTGCATTTTGGAGGAAAGACCTCTGGTGATAGGATTCTTCCTCTCACTGTGGTGATCCATGAATTGGCCATCCAATCCATGTTTGTTTCAGATTTTATCTACTATTCTATTATATTATTCGGAGATTTCTGAATATTACTGCGTATCTGCAACTCTAGATCTCAGATCTACTCTTGTACTCTCATGTTTTGCACAAAACCCCAAGGGGAATGTGTAGATGAGATTTTCTTATATACATATCTGAATTAGATCCATATTTTTGTGTACAGATTTTCTCTAGATTTGAGTTATAATACACTGCTTCTTCAGCCAATTAAAATAGTGTTGTCAAGTTTCTACATTATGGAGTCTTCACATGGGAAGAAGGAGATCTGCAAGAGAAATCAAATCAAAGCCTTGTTGTCTGGAGAAAATAGGTTCACAAAACTTCTATCTCAAGCTCTGTAGGGTATCAGTAAGGACATCAAATAAATGAGGAATGAAAAACATGGATATCCCTCAACAAGATCTATAAGATCTATACATGAGGAAGGGTCTAAGTCCTCATCTCATGGATATGAGCACTCATCCATATCATCAAATCTAAAACGTTCTGTCAACAACTTATTCATGAAGAGTAAGGAAGGAGATGTGCCAAAGAGAGAAAATCACTTGAACCTCCAAGGGTCTTGCAAGATCAAGGAAGAGAAGGTTGGGGATAGCAGCGTAGTCATGACAAGGGCACACCTAGACCCTCATGGAGAGAAAGAAGGAGCAATGGCTCCAAGGAGAAAAACTCTTGCACTATTGCAAGGAGTTCTAGAGAATCTTACATATGGAGGTTGTGGCACAATCCATGTGCAGCATGTGCCATCATTATCAAATGGTGAGAATCTGAATATTGCAGAAGATCAAAGGGAGGGCAAGCACCATATGATGAGGAGTATACACCCCTCTTTATTTCAAGATATTGATGTGCAAAGAAGGCATGAGGATCTATGAAATGAAGGTAAGGAAAAATCAGTCCATACATCTATGTATCTTGCTCTATGCCTTGATGTCTCTTTGCATGGAGGCATTCCACCAAGGAGACCCAGTGATTGGAAGAAAGCTAAAGTGTTCTCTCAACTATATGCAACAGAAACATATTTTTCTAAAGAGGGAACCTTGAGAGGAGCTACTACAGCGCTGAGAATCATTGATGGGGAGCTAAGAAATTTTCTGAAATTGACTTTGCTATCTTTCATTCATCTATTTGCACTGGAAAGAAGAGATTCAGAAATCTTTGTTGATATGAGCATAGTATCAAAATGCCACTCCATAGCCTTGTAGCAACAAAAGATATTCCAATTTATAATGAAAATTTCTGAATATGACAAGAAGGTATTTCCATTCCTGTATACAGGAGAAAAACTATGGGATTTTTGCAGGAGAAGAACCTTTCAAAAGAAGGATGACTCTCCTAAACTTCAATATTGTCTTGAGCAAGATCAGCTGCAAGAGGGGCAACAAAAGAAAGTTGGAAATACTCCAACATGTGACTTTGACATCAAGCATGTCAAGGAGGAGAGCCATCATATGACAGACACTTCATTTCAGACTTCTACAACATTGTCAATGTGGGGAAGCCTAGATCCTTATTGGGAGTCCCTACTCTTGATGGAATATTCCAAGGACCTCTTCACATGCAAGGTTCTTGATGATAAAATGATAGATAGGAGGTATAAAGTGGTTAATGGAGTCATTTTTTTCTATGATCAGATCTACTTATCTAAAAACTCCAAACTCAAGGACAAACTACTTAATGAAACCTATGAGATCTTGATTTCTAAACCCACTAGCTTCATTAAAACATGCCAAACTATATTAGAGGGATTCATGTGGGAATATCTCATAATGAGATGCACTCTCATATGAGGAAGTGCATTGATCATTTTTTGGTTGAGGAGGAACATAGCTCTTGGAAAAAGACATCCTCAACACCTCCTTATTCATTGAGTGTGAGAAGGAACTCATCCATCGGTTACCTCATTAATGTAAAAAAATTATATGGAGGAACTTGTATCTCTGAATATCCTGATGTAACTACTATATGCTTGTATTTTTCTAACACTCATGTGCAGGGCTTTTCTCCAAGAGGGAGCATTATTTCTGATGGGTTTCATAGGCCACTTGGGGCTATGAACAATGGTGATTTTTGCCATTCTTTGAAGGGTCTTGGAGAGATGATATACTCTTCATGGGGGATTCCTTTACACAAACTATTATGCACTTTATCCAAGCATGCAAGAAGGATGAGGCAACAAACAAGTGTTGGGGAAAACACTTATCATATCATATTCTAAGGAAGTTAGGAGTAAAATTGCACTGGTTGCACTTGAGGGACCATTGTCCTTCTCCATTATTGCATATGGCAGCTAGCATGACTCTAATTATGATTCCATATGTTGAAATTGCTCTTGTCTTTGTTTGGAACATGAATGGAGGGAAGACACATTAATTGGATGTGTCCTTGGGGAAGGGAGTTTCCATACTTTTTGCACTACATGTTTCAAGGGGAGCATGGGATATTATATGGCCACTATGGTAGACCACTTGTTTCTTTGTAAGGTGATCCATATGTTTTTTTGGGACATTCCTCTCATAAGTATTGGGGAGGAGTTTTTCGATGAATTTCCAAGCTGGGAGGTGATTCATTTCATTTGGATGATAGCATGGAGATGGGAGTCTTTCATGGATGATGAAATCCCCTATGATTATCATCACTTATATCTTGAGGAGGCCATGGATCAGAAAGAAGGTTTCCATATAGACCTTCCAGTCCTTCATGATGAGAGCCATTGGGTTTATTCACCAAAGACCAGCTTGCACACTTGGGAGGAACCATTGGGAGACAGAAATATTGCAAAAAATTTGAAGCAATGGTGGAGACTATTGGATAAGTAGGCCGCAAGAGAAGAAGGGGAGATTTTTCAGAACTCACCTTATCCATTGCTTGAGGACAAGAAACATTCTGGAGGGGAGGAATGTAATATTCCCACTTAGCCCAAGCTAATGGTAATATTCAATTTTTCTTTGTTTTGTTTTGCTTTTCATTTTGATGAATAAAGTGTAAAGGAGGACATGTAAAACTCCTAAAAACATCAAAATAAATCAATGCCCAATGTAAACAAGGATATATATGGGCCATTTGATAAACACACTTGAGTGTGAAAGAGGTTGATCACTTGACCAAGTCAACCATGACCATATCTACAACACAGTCTAGATGCATTGAACCTCCACTAGGCACAACGCAATTCTAGATGGAGGCTCTACATGTGAAAGAAGCTAAATTGATGAAGTGGTTTAGGGTTTGACAAGACTCCTATATTATAAAAGGAAGAGGAGAGCAACATGAGAAGGTTTTTGAAGATATTATTTCAAAATAATTTGTCTGCGTAGACATTTCTCATTCTCTAGTTGTTTAGCTGAGAATAATGTTGTTTAGCATTGGGTGTTCCTAAGTGGGAATCCCACCTCCTTCCTAGAGCAGCTCTTGGAGGAGTTTTGCTTGTCTTGTCCACTATCATGCTTGTACCAAGCTTCACCTTACACCTATAGTGCTGATCTTGTTAAGGGTTGGGTTTTCCTTGTGAGCTGCAGCAAGTGGAGGATAGATCTCTTCAGATCTATGCACATCTAGCACCCCTTTTCACTGGGAAGTCTTCTATCCCTTTGGCAAGAGTGTCCTAGATCATTGGAGCTATAGATCCAGACCTTGGCATTAGGCCAAATCATTCTCAAAGCTTACAGCATATTTTCCCTTCCCTAACTGCGTTATTTTCAAGTTTTCAGTTGCAGAGTGTTTTGTATGCATTTTGGAGGAAAGACCTCTGGTGATAGGATTCTTCCTCTCACTGTGGCGATCCATGGATTGGCCATCCAATCCATGTTTTTTTCAGATCTGATCTGTTCTTCTATTATATGATTTATATATTTTTAAATATTACTACAGATCTGCAACTCTAAATCTCAAATCTACTCTTGTACTCTCATGTTTTGCACAAAACCCCAAGGGGAATGTATAGATGAGTTTTTCTTGTATACAGATCTGAATTAGATCCATATTTTTGCATAAATATCTGCTCTAGATCTGAGTTATAATATACTGCTTCTTTAGCCCATTAAAATAACACTATCAAGTTTCTGTTGACATTTCTTGTGGTTGTAGCACCTCATTTCTGAGGATTTATTCTTGTATAGTCTCCTACTTTCTCTTGTACATTGTATGGGTTGTAATGTAAATCTGATTTTCTGTTGTACATATGATATTTGAGTCTCCATATTTATCTCCTACTTTACTTCAGTGGAACTGCATTATTTCTGAAGCAGTTTGTTGCATATAGCTGCAACCCCTTCATTGGGTGTTTTTTAGCCATACTAGGTGGTGGGAGGTCTGTTTACCTCACCTAGTTTGATTTATTTCTGATCTCCTCTTGGATTTAGGTCCTATATACTCATATCTAAGGGATCGAAGGGCTGATTTCAAGATTTGTAACAGCCATTCTTGGAAAATGCATTTTCCAGACATGCCTTGCTAGCAGTCCCGATTCTGGGATATTACACTAATGTTGGCTGAAGAATAGGATACTTAGTCATTGGATCTGAATGCACCATCGAAAATGTGGTGTTGAATGACAAGAAGTTGACTGTCCACATGCTAAAATCTGAAACATTCATCCCATTTTGGAAAGTGCCCAAACAATCAAGAATTATGTGGTAGAAATTGACACTGCCATCAAGTTTGTGTCACCGAGAGGTGTAAAATCCATATAAAATTTTTCCAATTTGGAAAATGGGAAAATTTGGCCCCTCTAGAAATGAGGCTCAATCAGGGTTCTACTTCTTTTGCATGTTGGCTCATGGTTCCACCTGCATGCAAATAAAATAATAATAAATCTCGAACTGTATGGCCACTCGAACCTGTCCTGGCGCACCGCAGAAAATTTGAGCTTAAATATAAAGTTTCGAGCGGAGTTTCAAAAACTGATCTGTTTTTGCAATGGAAAATTTTGGAATATGGTTGAGGAGGGGTCAGGGGGTCAAATCCCACCCCTCCCATTCTCAGCGCAATTTTATTTAAATTTTTTGTGTTTCATATGTGGTGCCACCCGCTCGGGGGCCGTCCACGTGAGTCGGGTGGGTTCGACCCCTGTCGATATCGTTCCGCAATGTGATATATGTATGCCATTTTTAATATAGAATTATTATTATATGGTTGTCGGGGGGCGGGGGTCATCGCCCGCTCCTCCAAATTTATTATTATTTTTATTTCAAATAAAAACCACATATTTTTAAAATACCTGAATTTAGGCCGAAGAAGACAATTTATCCGTTCAAAAAATTTGTTCAGATTCTGGCTGGAGCTGGTCAGAATCTGACCACCGAATTCCTGCGAAATTGTGTCCTCTTTAGCCTGCCATGTCACCTAGTCAACCCCGGAACTTTGACTAGCTCAAACTTTCACATACGAACTCGGTTTGATGAAGTGTTCACACCATTGCGATCAAGATGACGAGATCTTCAACTCGAAACTAAGTTTTCCACATTTCCATCACTTTTATTTTCAAGATTTCATAAGCCCCCTTTGTCTTGTGTATGTATTTGGAGCCACCTAGATCAATCCTCCCCACTAAGGAGATTTTGGTCCTCCAAAAGCATTGACAATAATCTGCAACTGTTGTGTACAATGTTTACACCACAAGTGTTTTGAAAAATGTCACCCTTCCTTCTCCTTCACCTTTTTTATTCAGAGCCATAAGTGATGAACCAACACCTACATCCTTTGCAAACCTAAGTACAATTATTGCAAATTATATGCTCAAATATGACCAACTATGACCCAAGAATTACCATACTTGGCACGAGTTTAGAACACATACTTGGTGATCAAGATTACAAAAAAATAGAATCAATAATACCCTAGCTATCAATACAAGGCCAAAAATATCATTACTGCATTACAAGTGATGGAAAAACACATCATCACTTTTACAAAATAAATGGTGCAACACATGATTTACAAAACACAGCCATGAAACACTACCACATCTAGGAAAACCATATTTTTCCTAATAAAGAGAACCACCATGAATGTGTTGGATTTTTTTGTTGAACATTTTCATTGACTGGTTTCTACACAGACTCTTTTTCCTTCAGAAGCTACTCTGGATGGAGTCTCCAACATGTGGCTCTTTGTAATATTCCAAATTTTTCCTTCAATACATTGGAATATTAATTTTTGCTATTTTCACTTAGGAGTTGAATAATTGGGTGAGAAGGTCCATTCATAATAAAAACATGGTTAAAATCACTCTAGTATGGAAACGGATCAGCCTTGGAACTAGATTTCACACCCTCATGTGTGAAAGGAGACATTTGCAAAGATGCTAGGTCAAGTTTGACCAAGTCAAATAGCGTAGAGATATGAGGTGGAAAGCATCCTATGGGAAATTGCAGAGAAAGAGGAGGGAATATTCCTTGAAGGAGGAAACCCTAATAGAGTGGTACCCATGGAGAGGGAGCTCTCACATGTTTAAAAGGAGGGCCATGCAGCCATTGTTTCACAAGCATATGATTATAGATTTCTTGTTTGTTTAGACTATTGGCATTCTTCAGTTGTTCAGCTGAGTTGTTGTGCTGCTTAGCATAAGGATTTCCTGTTTAGGACTCCTTCTCCTTTCTTGAGAAGCCTCTTGAAGGAGTTGTACTGATTTGCCTCACATCCAGGCTTGAGGCCAAGCATCCTCCTCTAGGACAGTGTTATTACTGCAGCAGCATAATTCTGTGTTGCAGGGTGTTGCAGTGAGGGATCATAACACCTATTCCATTGCTTGTTTTTCAGAGGGAGAGTCTTCCTTCCCTTTGGATGATCAGTTTGGAAGCTATCAGAGCTTATTGCAGATCTTGGCACTTGGCCAAATCATTCTATTCCACCTACAGCGCAGTTACCCTCTTAGACTGAGTTATTTTCAGAGTGCACTTGCAGTGAAGGATTGCAGTGTTGATTGGAGGGTGAGATCTCAAGTGTAAGGATCAGCCTTCCACTTAGGAGATCCATTGGAGGAGGTATACTTCATATTTTTCATCATCTTCATCCTTCTCTATTCAGTTCCATATTTGAGTTGCAGCTGCTACCCAGCAACTCCGACATTTTTTCCATTTTGTATATTTCAGCGAATCCTTCAGAGGATTTATGTATTGTTGTTTCTAAGGGTTAGAGATTTTCTCCCCTATTGTATTTCAGCCATATATTTTCATATTCTTGTATTGACATCATTTTTCAGCAGTTATCCATAATACACTAGGCTGTCATAGCCAAGGGTTTCATCTATGAAGTAGTGTTCTTTCATTTCCTTGTACATGTATTGTTGAAGCATGCATTGACTTTCTTGAGTTGATGTTTCCTAAAGAACTTGTACTTTCTTTGCTGCTATAACATTATTTTTTGGCTACCTATATATTCTTGCCTCACAACTATTAAAGTAACGTTGTTGATCTATTGTATGTTCATGCATTGGTTGCAGTCCCTTCATCGGGAATTTTCAGAGGACATCTAAGTGTTCGAGATCTATTTAACCCACTTAGAAGGATTTCTTTGGAGCCTCTTCTTGGATTTCAATCTTAGATGAATTGATCTAAGGGATATATTTCTTGGTTTCAAATCCTGTAGTAGCCATTACTATAAAATGTGTTTTCCAGTCATGCCTTTGTAGTTGTTCTGTATTTGGGATATTACAGTGGTATCAAAGCAAATTTCTTGGCTCAGCCTGTGAGTCTAAGCCCAAGAAGATCAGAATTATGAAGAAGATGAGATTTCTTTCATCAGTATTCAGAAATAAGAATATCCTCTCCAAAGAGGAAGAGAAAAAAGAATAGGAAGGACCATGCACTTCCTATTCTCATCGAGAAGAAGGCAAGCATGAAGGACACTTGGATTATCAGATTCTAACTGATTACCTTGTTGAGTACAGATCTCAACCTAGAGCCTTCAAGGAGACTCTAGCTTTCCCTCATTTCATCCAATTGAAGGAAGAGAATAGACCCTGCAGCAGAAGAGAAATCAAAGGAAATAGTTTTTTGTTGTCTACCTTTGATGGGTTGTCTACAGCAAGAACTTGGGTGAGGAAGTTGAAGGCATTTTTCCTACTACATCTTGTAGCAGGGGAAGAAGCTGTTGAAATATTAGCGCTACACTTGGAGGGTGGAGCCTATGTTTGGTGGTTCAACCACTTGAGCCATGCAAGGGTGAAAAATTTTGTAGAGTTCACTCAAAGGTTGATCAAAACCTTTGATGAAAAAAGAACAAAGGAGGAGAAGCTCACACCACCATTTAAGGAGCCTTGCGATAACGTTGTCACACTCATGGAGGAGCAGCCACATGCATCAATAGTTGGGGCAGCCAACACTTTGGAGGAAGGAACTCTTGCAACCCTACAAGAGATTCCAAAATCTCATCAAGGTATGAAAAGATTTCCACAGTCTATTGTTGCAGCAAATTATTTTGATAGATGTGGAGATTTGTTTTTACATGACCAAGGGTCAAATCACACTGCTACTATAGAGCAGCTTGGTTGCATTGCACTGTGAAACATGGAAACATTCAAGGAGGAAGAAAACCACCATTCTCATGAGCCATTGTTGGATTTTACATCACACTTGATGTTGGGGTTTGAAGACTTGAAGGATGATAGTAGACATATTGGAGTGAGAAACCCTTTCTCCTTTCAAGATGACACTTTCTCAATGAGCTCCTCTCAGCTCAAAGAGGAACTTCTACTTTCATCAGATCCAAGACCTCATTGGTTTTGGAGGACTATTGTTGAGAGGGAGGTCTCAAGGAGAGATCTCATTAGACGTGCACTTCAACACACCATGGAGTGCAAATATTTTCTTCCTTTCTCACAGGAGCAGATAGAAGATGGAGAAAATCTTAGGATGGATAACATCTCTCATGCTTGTTTTGGAAATTCCTTGAGCCATACAAATCATGATGGGAGGTTTTTTCATACCACTTATCTAGGTCCTTATAGGGTTTCATTGATCCTTGAGAAGGTTGCATTTCAAAATCCCATGAAGTGCAAAGACAGGGATTTGGTTTGGGAGGATGGTAGCCCTCATTGGAGGAGTACCAAGATGAAGAGATGGAGAAAGAATCCACAAGTGATTGAGTGGATGTGGTTGATGAGCAAGGATCTGGGAAGCTACTTGTAGATCTATGACACCGGGCAGTAGGAGGCTTGGTTGCGCTGGTTACTCTTGAAAGAGTTTGGCTATCACTTGGCATACACTCTTCCCAAGAGTAGGAGGAAGGAGGAGAGATGGCAGGATACTTGCATCATTGGGTAGCATATAGTATGGATGCATGGTTTTTATGTGATACTCTATCATTCATTGTGTCTTCATCACATGAGTTGTATGATGGAAGTATGGGGAGGTAGCAAAATATTTTGTTGCTTTGCTTGTTCTTGGGAGAGCAAGGGAAGATTTGCTCTCACACTTTGCATGATGTTGTAGGAGGAGGAGATGGTATCATCTCCTTGGATTTTGATGATAGATAGGTACTTCCACCTTGGGAGGAACTTATTTTGTATTGCAACATTACTAGAGGAGTCTTTGACAAAGAGCATGCCAAAGAACAAAGCTTTGTATTGACATGATCTTTGTATTGACAGGAGTTTATTTGCCTGAGCTCACAACGCTGTCACTAGGGAGCAGAGACTTATGGAAGGAGTATTCCCAGGATCACTTCACATTGTATGCAGTTGGTGAACAAGGAGGAGGTGATGATGATGGGATAGTAGATAGAGACATCTATCACTATGGAATATTCTTCTTGACTTGGATTTCCAAGCATGAAGAAGACGATCTTTTTGCAGCACATGGTACACTATGGAGGACTCATGGATCCATGTACCATATTACTTCCTACATATGGTAAGAATTTTTTTTATAAATTCATTCATTTGCATACTCCTACCATTACTATGCAGTGCATTGCTTCACAAGAGGGCAAGCTTGTCACATTGCTCCATGATCATTGTTGGGCCAATCTACATGATGGAGGCAGCAATATTTTATGTGGCCTTGGGAAAATTTTCTATCATCACATGCATGTTAAGTTTTTGCACTCAAACATGTACCATATGAAGACATGCATGATTAACCATGTAAAAAGAAAAAAATTTCCATGTAATTTTATGAAGCAGCAGTTTGAAAAACTGCGTTGTCACTATTGGGGAAGCTGTTGGTACCTTCTTGCACCACATGAAACCTTCAACATTTTCTTCATTTTGTTGTTTATCATGACTTCATTTGCTGATATTGGTTATATTCTTGTTGAGAGCATGATTGGGAGGTTGACACATGAGTTGGATGTGTCCTTGAGGGGAGAAAACTCCCACATTTTCTACACTACATGTTCTAATGGGAGCATGGGAAGAGATATGGCCACCACAGCCACATGTTTGTTCTCTTTTGAGGTGAGCCATGAGATTGATAACTATCCATTGTATAGCCATGGGCAATTATTTGATCTTGTATTGTTGTTACATTCAGCCATTTACTATTCATTAGTAGATGTGATGAATTTTGTATGTTACTTGCCATGTTACTTTCTGAGATTGCAGTGGATGAAACTGCATTGTGCCCTTTTGAGACATTGTTTGTGTCATATATCATCATTTAATACCTTCATAAAACTTCTCATTATGATGTTATATGATGATCGTATCCTATTCATCATGGATGAAATATTTTGGGCCAACTTGTTCTTCAATGTTGGAGGAGAACTCTTTGGAGGATTGTTCTTCACTTTGCCACTTGAGGGAAATAATTTTGCAGCCCAGGATCAGCACACACTCTACACTTATCATAAGTGGAGAGAGGGAAATCTTGGGGTAGGCAATGATGGTTACCTGTTCATATTTTCAACCCACCTCCGTTTCCGGAGCTTGAGGTGGAAGAATATTTTCAAGAGTTGCCTTGTTGGGAGGTGGCTCATTTTGTTTGGATGATTGCTTGGGGATGGAGGATCCACATGGGGAAGATGTTCCTCATCAAATTTCTGACTCCATGCCTTGAGTGGAGACTTTCCAGTTCTAACCTTTCAGTTTCTTGAGGACAGGCAAAATTTTGGAGGGGAGGACTGTAATATTCCAAATTTTTCCTTCAATAAATTGGAATATTAATTTTTTCTATTTTCACTTAGAAGTTGAATAATTGGGTGAGAATGCCCATTAATAATAAAAACATGGATGAAATCCCTCTAGTATGGAAAGGGATCAACCTTGGAACTATATTTCACACCCTCGTGTGTGAAAGGAGACATTTGCAAAGAGGCTAGGTCAAGTTTGACCAAGTCAAACAGCGCAGAGATATGAGGTGGAAAGCATCCTATTGGACATCACAGAGAAAGAGGAGGGAGTATTCCTTGAAGGAGGAAACCCTAATAGAGTGGGACCCATGGAGAGGGAGCTCTCATGTGTTTAAAAGGAGGGCAAGGCAGCCATTATTTCACATCCATATGATTATAGATTTCTTGTCTATTTAGACTGTTGGCATTCTCCAGCTGTTCAGCTGAATTATTGTGCTGCTTAGCATAATGATTTCCTGTTGAGGAATCCTTCTCATTTATTGAGAAGCCTATTGAAGGATTTGTACTGATTTTCCTCACATCCAGGCTTGAGGCCAAGCATCCTCCTCTAGGACAGCGTTATTGCTACAGCAGCATAATTCTCTGTTGCAGGGTGTTGCAATGAGGGATCATAACACCTCTTCCATTGCTTGTTTTTCAGAGGGAGAGTCTTCCTTCCCTTTGGAGGATCAGTTTGGAAGCTATCAGAGCTTAGTGTAGATCTTGGCACTTGGTCAAATCATTCTATTCCACCTACAGCGCAGTTACCCTCTTAGACTGAGTTATTTTCAGAGTGCATTTGCAGTGAAGGATTGTAGTGTTGATTGGAGGGTGGGATATCAAGTGTAAGGATCACCCTTCCTCTTATAAGATCCATTGGAGGAGGTATACATTAGATTTTTCATCATCTTTAGCCTTCTCTATTCAGTTCCAGATTTGTGTTGCAACTTCTACCCAGCAACTCCAGCATTTTTTCCATTTTGTATATTTCAGCCAATCCTTCGGAGGATTGATGTATTATTGTTTATAAGGGTTAGAGATTTTCTCCCCTATTGTATTTGGGCCATATATTGTCATATTCATGTATTGAGATCATTTTTCAGCATTTATCCATAATAGACTGCGCTGTCATAGCCAAGGGTTTCATCTATGAAGCAATGTTCTTTCATTTCCTTGTACATGTATTGTTGAGGCCTGCATTGCCATTCTTGAGTGGATGTCTCCTCAAGAACTTGTACTTTCTTTTCTGTTATAACATTATTTTTTGGCTACCTATATATTCTTGCCTCACAACTATTAAAATAATGTTTTTGATCTATTTTATGTTCATGCATTGGTTGCAGTCCCTTCACCGGGCATTTTCAGAGGACATCTAAGTGTGGGAGATCTGTTTAACCCACTTAGAAGGATTTATTTGGAGCCTCCTCTTATATTTCAGTCTTATATGCATTGATCTAAGGGATCCATTTCTTGGTTTCAAATCCTGTAGCATCCATTACTGGAAATGCGTTTTCCAGTCATGCCATGTTAGCTGTTCCAGATTTGGGATATTACACTCTTTGATGGCACTTTTGTTGCAATAATTGCAGTGAGTCTTATTTCTCCACACTTTCTTAACCAAATCATTTCCCTGATGTGAAGAAGGCTTTCCACACCTCATCCTCCTTTGTGCTACCATTATTTTCCAACACTCAGCAATGACATGGTTATCTAAACCACAAAAATGACAAGTTTTCTTATGCCATGATTTACATTCATGATTAGCAACATGCTTATAATAAAAATGAACTTGCGAATATCGAGACTTGTTATACCTTTCCTGGTGGTCTCTGGTGTGATCATGGTGATGAGAGCTTGTCTCTGCTCTTCCATTGTGATGTGCAGTTCCATGGGATGATGGTGAAGTGATCCCATCAATCCTCTTACCTGGTGAGTTCAACAATGTATGTTTTCCTTTGATGTCCTTATGGAAATGAGAGATTTCCTCGGCTTTCTCCCTGCAATATCCGCTGCCATAAGATGATGGTAAAGTTTTCCCATCATTCTCTCTCCTCGATGGTTTCCACAATTTCATGGAGGTTTCTAACACCTTCAAACATTCCCCTTCGATGTATCCCAAACCTGTGTATCGAGGCCTCTAAAAAACCTCCAATGGTTGAGTTATGCCTTGGACATTAACGCCAAGTCCTCCCCCTTTGTACCCCATCCTGGTAAGGAGTCTCATGACAGTTCCTGTAAAGGGGATCTCCAAATTTCCAACAGAAATAATAGTATGTGAAGATGAAACTAAATAATAATCACAACTATTTACCTCAGACGTCGATTTTGAAACAGGTGAACAGGGCTTATCTAAGCCTTCATTGCACTTCACTTCCTCCAAGGCCTATCTCGTGGCTTGTACTTGAAGCTGTAATCATTGCTTCTCCTCCTTCTTTTCTCGTAGAAGTGTCTTTAATGCATCATGATCTGTTTGAAGACTTCCATCATTGTGTTTCAAGTATTCCAATTCCTCTGTCGTGGCTTGCAACTGAAGCTGCAATCATTGCTTGTCCTCCTTCTCCTCTTATATAAGTGTTTTCAACTTAGTGTTATCTATTTCTTGTCTCTCATAAGCTTCATACAATATGTCCACCCTTTCGGAAATCCTGAGCATGGCTTGGTACATGTAGTTGACATCCTCCATTGTGGCATGTTCAATGGTTCACACTTGCGGTTCACATCAGCAAGAAGATGGCTCTGATACCACTTGATCTGGGTAAATATTTTATACCCTTTTAACCAGGACCTTATGCTTTGGATGATGTGTTAGAATTACAATTTATCAAAAGCATTAATGAACACATATGCAGATATAATCAAGAGGAAAACATGTCAACAATCACACAACAAATACGCAAGACGTTTAATAATGGATTTTGTCCACTGTGGACTACATCTTCGGGCCTCGGTGTCTCGATGGTGTTGGCCACTTCATTTGGTGTTGTAAATGGTTATGGTTTACATGGGAATTTTTGACTCATCATACAAGGGAATGGGCCATCAACATGAGTGGCAAAGTCTCTCCACGAGACGTTCCGCTACATGGAACTCGCACTCATACATACCTCCTATCAGCATGACAATTTCACACATGGTGACAAAGAGTATCCTTCCATCAAGGCAACAAAGGGATCTCACAACATAAATCACCATCCATGATAAATACATACCACATCAAATACACATAAATATTATGTATCTTACATCAAGCAGGAATTGACAACAACAAATAAACATAAATATTCTGCGTCATACATAAAGTAGGAATCGACATGACATAAAGCCTCCTACAACAATAATCAATGAAGTACATGGAGAGGACACTTCATATACCTCAACTCTGATGTTGGCTGAAGAATAGGCTGCTTAATCGCTGGGTCTGAATGCACCATCGAAAATGTGGCGTCAAATGACAAGAAATCAAATTTCCACATGCTGAAATCTAACACCGTCATCCCATTCTGGAAAATGGCCAAAAAATCGAGACATATGTGGTAGAAACTGACATCATTTTCAGGCTTTTGTCACCGAGAGGTGTAACATCCATATAAAATTTGTCTAATAAGGACAGTGGGAAAATTTTACCCCTCTGGAAATGAGGCTCAATCAGGGTTCCACTGCCTCTGCATGTTGGCTCATGGTTCCACCTGCATGCAAATAAAATAATGATAAATCTAGAACTGCGTGCCCACTCCAACCTACCCTCGTGCAATGGAGAAAAATTGAGCTTAAATATAAAGTTTCAAGCAGTGTTTCCAAAACTACTCCGTTAGCGCAATGGTAAAGTTTGGAATATGGTTGAGGAGGGGTCGGGGGGTCAAATCCCTCCCCTCCCATTCTCAACGCAATTTTGTTTTAAATTTGTTAGGTTTCATATGTGAGGTTGGCCACGTGGGCAGGGTGGGTTCAACCCTTGTTGAAATTGTTCTGCAATGTGATATATGTATGCCCATTATGGTTGGGGCGTGGGTCGGGTCCACCAGAGGTAGTCGTCCACTGCCCTTTTGGGTACAACAGGTACAGGTACAGTAGGGTCATGGTCACCGACCCTTTTTAATATAGCATTATTTTATTATAGGTCGAAGGATACAATTTATCCATTCGAAAATTTTCCTGGATTCTATCCGGAGCTGGCTAGAATCTGGCCACCGGAATCTCATGGAATCGCCTCTTCTTTAACCTGCCATGTCACCTAGTCAACCCCAGAACTTTGACCAGCTCTAACTTTCCAATACGGACTCGGTTTGACGAATCGTTCTCATCGTTGCAATCAAGATGACAAGATATTCAACTTGAAACTGAGTTTGCCAAGTTTTTGTCCCCTTTATTTTCGGGCTTCCATAAGCCCTCTTTATCATGTGTGTGTCTCTAGAGCCACCTAGATCACCATAAGAATGAAAACCAAATTATTGTGTTATATGAATACAAAGCAATATTTATAGTGTCTTCTCCTTGCATATCATAAAGCATTCATAAAATCATCATCTGAATGCTCTCAATAAGAGGATGAAGTCATTGTTTTTTATCTAAGAAAAGAACCACAAAGTGAATAACGGTCTTATAATGTCTCCAACCCTTATCCTCATCCTTACCTTATATCATCCACCATTCCTTCCTAGTCCATATTTTATTTGTCCTCAATTTTCACTACCTTGTTGACAAACATATCAAGTCTATGATGATATGACAATTTAGCTTTAATTGCCAGCACTAAGAAACAATGTCGTAGGCAAGGATTTTTTTTCACGAGGGCATGCAAATTCTTAGGCATGGGGGAGATGTTGGGCCCTGAATATGTCATATCATTTCATATATAAAGTCTCTATTCATGAGCCATATTCTCGAGTTTAAGATATTTTTCATAGCATTATACCATCAACTTCCGCTAAATTTACCTCTTTCAACTTTTGGTTAATTATGATGGATTTCTTATATTTTTAATGGTTAAATGTGTTTTTAACATGGTTTTATCAATGACGGTTTATAATGTGGTTATGTGGCCAAGGATCATGTTCCATTGTTGATGCAATAATATGAATTATATATCTCCACAACAATAGGTACAGGATCTCCAACAGTCGTGGTACCATAATGTTCCAGAACTATGTTACAGGTATCAGACGAGCAGTCTGGTACTCAATTCTGCACTTATGGAGGGAAAATTTTCAAAATTATAAATTTTTTTTTTTATTTTCTCATACCAAATTAGGTCTCTAATGGAACGGAATATGCTGGTAATAAGCGAGGGAATACCCCAAATCACACATTTGGGATTCATCATAAGATTTGTTACAACAAGAAAATATATGTTCACTTTGAACCCATGATGTTCCACCTTGAGATCCATGCAGCATCAGGTTAATCCAAGAATCTGTAAATGGTTTGTGAAAATAAAGATACATTGATTATATCTCAAACTGTTTCAAAAATTAAAACACCAAAAGTTAATTAGGGCCTTTGAAGCGCTAGATAGTTGCCTATGCAAAACCTAGATTGGAAACATATAAACACGATCTTAAAAGACCTGAGGCCATTAAATCAATCTAAACTAAAGAGAGGTTATTGTTTATAATTATAACTATATGCTCAGAGAACATGTCCTCAAAATGCTATATAATGTGATATATATAATAATATTTGTACTTATCCACTGGGTAAATTGCAAACCAAGAATTGTTATATTTCCTATTATTATGAAAATTGCTTATGAGTTTGTTCCATTGATATTATCCTTCCTAAATGGATTTTAGGTATAAATAAAGCCTCAAATAGTAGAGGAGGAGTTTCATTATTTAAATATGTATTTTTTCATTATTGTAATAGAGGAGATGTATTCATCTTATGAAACGTCGAAACTATGTTGAAACATTTGTAATTTTTTAAAGTTTTGGCTCAGAAGAGTTGATTCCTATACATGCGTGTAGATCATTCTATTGTTTTAGGTCTTCTCACAAATATATTCCAAGGTTGTATGCCTCATCCATCAAGAAAAATGTTGTCTTCTTTTTCTGAAGTTAAATTTCAAAGAAATGTGTGCTTGATTTATCCACTGCGTTCATTATAAATATTTAAATTTCATGTTTTGCAATTTTAATTACTAATTAGGCTCAGAAAATCGCATAAATTTTTACACTATACTCTTCGTAATATTCGCCAATCTTTTTCCTTGTTGTTTCCTACCTTGAAGGATTGATTGTTCGTGAGAATATATATCGTTATCCACAGTGCTTTAAAATAGAAAGAAAGTGAACTCTTCTTTTCATCCATTCGTGTAATTTATTTTCAACTGCGAGTTCACTATTTCTCATGTGTTTCACTTCTTATTACATTGATTTTATTTTATTCACTGAGTAAATAATTCCTGAGTCTAAAACCTTATTGCATTCATTTATGAGTTTAAAGTCTGATTGCACTATTTGTGAGTTCATTACTTGAATGCTTATGATTTACTTTACAACAATATACGGAATAATCATTGAATGACTAAAATATAAATTAACTATCAAATGAAGTTACATGAACATCACTGTATGAAATATTGTAACTATAATCCTTCTTGGCATTTATTTTTGATGTCCCACTGATACATTTCTTGGTGGTCCTTTTTTGCAGTTTGTTACTTTGTTTCCTTTACTTACCTTGTACGCTTTTTTCTTGTAGTTGTCGGCATTTACTTTTCTGCATTTTGTTTTTCTCCAACATGTTTAATGATTTTTATATGCAACACTATAGTATTAGAACCACTAAATTCTCAAGAACTAATAAGCCACATGAATATTTTCTATTGGTAATGAAAGATTGTGGCTCAAAACCTGATAAGAATTAGAGTCCCACAGTCCAGTGACAAGTGATAATCCTTAGTGATTGGTTCTTTCTAGTGTTAATTGTTAGCATAGGCTAGAATAGGCTGTAATTATGCATTTCCCGTGCTTGCATCTCTAAGTCTTACGACCCCATATTGATAATTAAATGTCGGAATTAGAATACATATAATTCCACCAACACTTTCATTCAATTTTTAAGTTCAATTTTTTTTTAACCAACATAACTTCTCACTATATCTAATTTTTATAGTCAAATTCAATAACGCACTTAAAAATAATGTATTTTTAGACTTTGTATATTAAAATAATATTGGAGTAGCTAATTTCAATATAAATCATTTAAGCACTTAATGAATAAATGCTAGACAATTGAAATAAAGTTTGAAGCATGCATGCAATCTTCAATTCCGTCAACATTTGTATCTACTTGCAAGATGAACAAACATAATTGGGATCCTTAAGTCCTTTCATTATATGTCAATTTTACTTAAATTAAATGCACAAAAGGATGTGGATCCTCAAGAAGTTTATCTTGAGACAGTTATAAAAGACAACAATTCAAGCATGGCCAAAGCCAATTCATTTTTAAAGCTTCTGATATATCAGGGCATAAAGGTAGTTTGGAGTGTTAAATTAGTAATGTACAGGCATTTGAATGAAGGTGCAAAGGAAACACATCTCCAGATATCCCAGACAGCAAATTCCATAGAATTTCTCCTTTCCTTGACCACCGGGTTCAGGGAAATTAAAATAGAGCGATCTCACGCCCGGTATGGGCTCTAGTATCAAAACCTTATCCTATTGGAGTTGAAGGTGGAAAGGTTGTAGCTATAGGTCAAGATGTTGAATTTCACATTGGACAACCCAGTTCCTGTGGAAGAAAAAGGGTGTATTAAAATTAGTGTTGGCGATTAAAAGGATTTAGACTTGTAAAGGAAGGAATATTCCAACATGCAGGATTTTACTAAGGGTGACGAGGACTCAGGGATGAATGCACAACTCCTTCAAACCAATTATGGAAATATTGATTCAGTTTAGATGAATGCACCAAATAAGGCTGATACAAGCTAGTCTTGCAGCTTTAGCTTTAATCTTTTCTATATACATAGTAAGATAAGGTGTCTTTTAGAAGCATTATATAAGGCTATTTTATTTAAAAATAAAGGAATCTAAAGAATGTGTAAGCTAGGATAAGTCATTTTGGATCTTTGGGCAATATATAAATGATGTTGTAGATACAATGGATTATTTTGGATGATGTTGTACAAGGTTATGGCCTTCAAACTAGGAATTTTAATGCAAATCCATAATCATTACTTTCTACAAAAAAATAAATATTAGCTATAATACAAATAATGTAAGCAGTCTAATTTTTAGAGGAATATCAATTCTATATTATTTTCTGTAACAACCCTCATAAAAATCTATGTAAAAAATATACATAAGACCACGAATGATGGGACATGTATTCCAAGCTGAATGGTGGGCAAGACATCCTAACAGGTGTTCATTTCGGTTATTATGGTTGAAGTAAATTGGCAAAGGAAATGGAAAAGGCATTGAAAGGCATGAGGCATTTATTGGCATTTATTTATAAACATAATGGAAATTAGGAAAAAAGGGAGATGAAAGGTCACAGGTTGTATGTGAGGAGGAAATTGAAGGAAAATAATGGAAAATGAAGAAATTATATGCCTAATTAATAAAAAGGATTATGAGGATCAGTTGATAAGATTTTGTTCAGTGCAGTTTTGGAGTTCTCATTACTCTCTCTCTCTCTCATACTTTTGGATACTTAGAGTTTTCTTTGAGCACTCTTGGAGAGTGTGGATACTTGGTGATTTAGAGAATGAAGGCAAAGGAAGATAAGGAAAGCATAGGAGGAAATCGGGATCAACATCTACAGTAGGTTCTGAGTGCAGGTACCGAATAGCATGTATGTTTTCCTCATTAGTTTTGGCATGCATGGTGTATGCATGTGGATTTTCCTTACATGGCCATTTCCTAGATAGCCATGGTGTTGTGACTTTATCCCTTTGATTATTTTTGGTTGGTTCTCATGATTCCTCATTTGTTGGGTTGAGTTATTAGTTCTTGGAGCCTTGGTTGGAAAAATGCTCTGGAGCCCGACAGAAGGTTGTTGGGTTGATTTACTAGTCTTGGAGCCTTGTTTGGACAAATGCTCTTGAGCTCTAGGTGGGTTGAGTTACTAGTCCTGGAACCTTGGTTGGAAAAACGCTCTAGAGCCTAGAAACAGTTGGGTTAATTTACTAGTCCTGGAGCCTTGGTTGGAAAAAACACTCAGGAGCCTCAGAGTAGCTTGGATAGAGACCAATTCATGATGGTTGTGATGTCCGACCATGAGGCGGAATCACTGGTTGAGGGTTGAGGTGGTTTTTCCTCTAAAATCACTGGATTGATTTTCATTGATGTTTGATGAGATCCCACATTCATGCTTGGAATATAGAAGGAGGTTGATTCGCTAAAGAGAAATATGGCTCATCCAATCTATGGTCGAGTGAAACATGGAAGTCCCATCTCTGGTTGGTTTTTACATTCAGTAATGAAGAGATAATTCCTCTAGTATTTTGTATGCAAATGTACTAGTTATTATGTGAATTCTATTTTTGTTGTATCCATTGTATTTCTGTTGTTATTATGTTGGTTATAAGCATGTATTTTATTAGTGATGATGTATGGTTCCATCCATGTTTTTACTTGTAAATGAATGCGCAAATTATCTATGGTAAAATATATTGTATTGTAGATAATGATGTAAGGGAGAAATTATTCTTAGCGATTCTCAGATAAGTATGAGACCCCTATGCTTAAATATGTTGTTTACACCCATAGATTCAATTCTTCTGAAATGTTTGAAGAAATTATTTTCATGGCTATGAGGGGTTCAGATGAGTTATTTTTGATATGATTTCTTTTATATCATTTTCCTATTGTTATTTATCATCCCCTAAGCTTTCATAAAGTTATGGGTAGTTACTTGGGCTTTGGGCCCGAAAAGCCAACTCAAATCTTGGAGTTGTAGGCACAGAACTAAGAATTTTTAGCCCTAGTCATTGGCATGTAGTGTTATTCCTACGGTTATAGTCTCATAGCCCCTACAATACAGTGTTATGCTTGCGATTATAGCCTCCTAGACCCTGTAATACACTATTATGCCTGTGGTTATGGCTCAAAGGGGGTCAAAATTGCAGTGTGACCCAGGGGTAAGAAGCCTGAATGGTTGGGTTACCTCCTAGGGGTGTTGTGGTTGATGTAGAAGGTATGTAGGTGGTTTTTTCCATCTGTTCCACTTCCTAAAGGTCACGTAGGAGGATTAATCTCATTATAGTACCCTCTGGTTGCATTTTTACCCCAGTTGGTCGGTTGCTTAGGTAGATGTGGGAAGGGGGTGTTATAGAGTGGTATCAGAGCATGGTTCAACCCTTGGACTGGATGGGCGATGTGTTGATCATGCATTTATGTTGATTTCATATGTGTTTAGTATGCTTGTGGCCTATGTGTGCTTGGTGCATTTGCATGGTTTTGATCATGGTTGTAGTGATGTTATGTCCCAAATTTTGCAATAAAGTATTTGGGACATTAATCTTTCTTTTATTTTAATAAAAGGAATAAAATGGGTGAGGGAACCCATGTAGAAATTTAATAAAAACTCCTAAGGTGCAAAAATTCACTTAAGTGGCTTAAGATAGTAGCCCCAAGTGTGAAAAGGGCCAAAGGCAGGTGAGCTAGACCATGGTTGACCAAAGTCAACAACGTACCCTAAGAGGGGAAGCTTGCACAAGAAGCTTGCATATTTGGAGTGGAGGGAAATTTGAAATGAGAGAGAAACCCCAATGTGAGTGGGGTCCATGCACACATTGCATAAAAGATGAATAAGAGCTATTGTGGAGATAGTTTTCGAGATAGAATTTGAAGTTGAAGCTCTCTTCAACTTGTTGCTGTTTAGCACAAGAGGGATTCCTGTTTAGGAATTCCCTTCTCTTCCATGGGAGGCCATGGAGAGATTTTTATTCATCTTCCTCACATCATGGCATGAGGCCAAGGCAGTCATTTGCAGCTACTACGTTATTCTTGCAGCAAGAGAATGCTGGAGTTGCTGGTGTTGCAGTGAGGGACTTCCATCATCTCACTTCCGGAGTTGTTCTGTAGAGGAGAGGCCATATCTCTCTCTAGGAGATCAGCAAAGGAGATCCTGGAGCTTCTATTGCAGATTTGGCATTAGGCAAAATATGTTTCTCTCATGCCCAATGTAGTCCCTTTCTCTTACAACGTTATTCTCAATGAGGGTTGCAGGTGGTGCTCATTTTGTGCACTAGTGAGTGCATTCTTCAGTGAGGGGATCAACCCCTTAATTTTGGAGATCATTGGAGGAGGTATTATTGTTTATTGTAGTATCTACTTCCTTCTCCATTTTTTTATTACTATTGAGTTGTAGCAGCTACACTGCAACTCCGGCATTTTCCAGTTTTATGTATTTTAGCCAATCCCTTAGAGGATAGATGTAATAATGTTTTCTGGGGTTGAAATATTTCTCCCCTATCTTTATTTGAGCTCATATTGTCATATCATCCTGTATATTTCAGTCTACAGTCATTTTCCCTAAGAGACTATGCAGTTATAGAGTAGCTAGGTTTATGCAGCAATGTATTCTCTTGTTTATGTACATTTTCCTTAGAGGTTGATTTGCACTCACCTTGAGAGGTCTTTTCCTCAAGGATCTTGTATAATATTTTCTACTATACATTTTGTATCAGATTTTTACTCTTATACCATTATCTGATGCATTCTTCACTACTGTTCATATTGGAGGTTTACTACTATTGAAGGGTTCCTCATTGAGCATTATTTCAGTATACTTGTTGATGGGAGATCCGAATAACCTGCTTAAGGTTATTTATTTGAGCTTATATTCCGCAGGGAGTTTGCACCAGACATATTCTAAGGCATCCCAGCATTGGATTGCCTTATTTTCACATTGGCTTCCTTATACAGTGTCCTCATGGATAGCTGGTGTAGAAATTCCTTGAAGGGAATTATTGGCTCTTGACAAGTTCTATTGGCAGAGTTTGCTAGTGGGCCAGGTAGCCTCTAGATCTCATTCTTCCTTGTGAAGATGAAATATCCAGTAAATTCCCCTATAGTCAATCTCTGAAATAGTTCTGTGTTGATTGTTAATACTCCTGGAGGTGGAAAATAGGAATATCTCAAGATATTCACGGCATTGCAGAAATTTCCCAATTTGGGACATTACAAGTGATGTGGCCATGTGAAGGTTAATGGTGTTGTTTTCAACATGTTGTCACGATTGGTTATGTGTTACTCATGCTTGTGTATTTTTCATGCACTTTTTCTTACATATTGTTACATATTGTACATGCATTTTTTGTTTATGCTAGGTCACATATTGGTCATGCTTGTGTGTTGTCTTTGTATGCTTGCTTATGTGATGTTATATGCATTGGTCGTTCATGATTGGTTATACATGTTAAGTGGGTGCATATGGTCAAGTTTTCATTGGTTTGGTGAAGGTTGTTGTGCATTAGGTCATTGTATGCAATTAAGTCATCATGATTGTATTCGTATAATATAATGCTAATGTGTTGGCTAAGATAGAGCAGGAGATGCAGACCATCAAAGTGAAGTTGCAGCATTGGACCTCGAGGCAAGAGCATGTTGTCATACAGGTTTTGATGTTGGGCACGTAGGTATGTAGATTAAGTATTGTTATATGCATTATGGTTATGAGTATTCATTTCATTCTATTGATGTTACGACTACATACATTATAGATGCTAGTTGATTAGTGCGGTTATATGTACATGTGTAGGAAAGTTTTTGGTTGAGGGGTCCTGACCCAGGTTCAGATTTTATGGATAAACCAACAAACCCTCCAACTATTGGCCCTTTCGGAAATGACCTACTTTCTCTTGCACAGATCAAAGTCTCACCCGAAGTAGTATGGGGGGTGCTGGAACCAAGTTTCTGCATCCTGAGGGAGAAAATAATGAAGTGGTCCTTAGCAAAATCAAATGCAAACTTATATCACTAGTAAACATATGTGTGTTTTTATCACCCAAAACATTTCAGTACATCATTGTGACAAGGTCACAAAATTTCATGGATCAAAATTGGGTTCTAGGAGTCAATTTAGGTTTGATCAAGGGTAGGTTTTAGATTTTTTATAGTTTAAAGCTCATCCTAAGGTTCAAATAAATCCTTATTTAAAGTCCTTTCATGTCAAATATTCATCATTTTTCATCTGTATGTCATTTCCCAAAGTTTTGTGTCAAAATTGTTCAATTAGCTGAAAATTCGTGTTTTCGTAGCACCACCCATTGAAAAAATTCGTTTTGCGCTATGAAAGCGTTGATAGTTTCGTAGCGCAAACATGAAAAATTACATTGCAGGCACTACAAAAGCGTGGTTTCCTAACTGTCTTATCAGTTGAGTTGGCAGATGTCAGAAACCGTTGGGAAAGGGTAGGATAGTGGCATGTTGAGTCATGTAATGATGAAATTCAATGTACACACCCACGTTTGCAATCATCATTGTCATTATAGGTTATGAATGAGGCATCATTCAGTTATGAGAGGACATTTTAAATTTCAAAATATTTCCAGATTAGTCATTCTCATTCCCTTTTGCCTCCATTCGAAATTTCTGAGCTCTGAGTGTCTAGCCAAACCTATGGCTAGTTCATATAAAGGTTTTACTACACCCATATCAAGTGAGGTTGATAGTTTCTCAAGCGAGGCTATTGTTACAATTATTTAAGCGAGGTTGTTGTTACATTTTTTCAAGCGAGGCTGAAAGATTTGTTCAAGAACATGGCAAGGGAAAAGAAAATTCACAGAGGAGGACACTGCTTAAGGCATGAACTTGAAGACATGAAGGCAATAATTGAAGACCTAGCAGAGATGGAAGCGTTCAGAAGAGTAGGTTGTCTGCGGTTTTCTGAGAAGTTGTAGGGCTGTCACACACAGGTATCCAAGGAATTTTCCATGAATTACAATGGAACAACCACTAAGGTGGGGATGCTAAGTGTGTCTATTACACCAGAGGTCATTGCCACTGTTACAGAGATACCAAGAGGTCAAGAAACCTGGTTCAAAAGTTTCAAATTTGATATGGAGCAATGTAAATATTTCATGAAGCCTGATTACACAGACATGGACCTTAATAACGCTATCCCTAGAAGCTGCATCAAAGATAACTACTGAAAACTACTGCTCAACATTCAGAAATATTTTACATTTGAAGGCAGATATCACATGGTTTATTCATATCATTTCAAACTGCTTCTACACTTCACTGGTAATATTTCACTTGATTTACCATTTTATCGGCATAGGAGTCTTATAAAGATGGCTGATAAGGTGCAAGAAAAGTCTAAAGCGAGTGAAACATCCTTATTTCATCATGGTTTAATGAAGTTATTAATTTTAGATGAGCTTTAGAAGATAGGCATAGATTGGTCATATTTCTTGTTTATAAATTGTTTTGAGTTGGATACCCTAATTCCTACAATAAAACCTAAAGCTAAAGGAGTTCCATCACCACCAGCAGTAGAACCAAGTCAACCTATGGCTACAAAACCAAAAGCAACTCCAGGAGTGAAGTCAAGAAAGAAAACTGAGAAAGGACCAAAGCAAATGAAAATGCTTAATACTCCAACTCTCCCACCGGCAAAACATAGATCGAAGGTTGTCAAAGATGAAAAATAGAAACAAGATGCCAGTAAGGGGACCAAAAGAGTAACTAGAAGCCAAGCAGTGACATTAAAAGGAAAGACAGTTGCTACAGAGGACAACCCAGTAACAAAGGGGAATCTAGAGGATATTCTTCATGCCATTGACATAGAAGAGACACCCATTGTCCAACTTGAGTTCATTGGGGAAGAGGAGCATAATTTGAAAAAGGCCAAGTTTGCAAAGAAGCTAGAGTTTGAGGGGGAAGATGCAGGTTTCATATTTCAAGCAAGAAATCCTATGACTAGGCATGCTAGGAAACTGATGGAAGGCAGCAAAGAAGTTCAAATACACATTGAGACAGTTGAATCCCCTAAAGAACTTATTTATCTTTCATCACCTACAGTGAAGCATACAATCAACAAAACAAAAAGGGGAAAAGAGAAAATGACAAAGAAAACAGAGTTTCAGTGTCTTGAGGATAAATTAAGGTTGGAATACCAGGAAATTGTTGTCATGAAAAAGAGAGCTAGAAACCACAGTGTCAAGAAAGTAAAATTTAAAAGAATGAAGGCAATGTGGGAAGGAAAAGTTGATTCTACTTCTGAAAACTTAAGTAATACAGAGCAATTTTTCAAATGGACAGTTCTAGTAATAAAAGAAGCTAAATTTGTCAAAATAGTAAACACTCATTTGAGAGCTACTAACATAAGACTTAAAGATCAGGTGGAGGACTTAGAGCAGTAGCTGGAGTTGATTCATGATGAGTTAAAGAGCATAGGCATTAAATTGACAGTCATAGAAGAACCAATAGCTCAACCAAGTGTAAATGAAGAAGGGACCTCAAGAAAGCTAGAATGACTGTGTTTTTACAGTTGATATGGTTTTTAAATGATGAAGACATGTATATTTTTAGTTTTTGGCATAACTACAGTTTTCACTTCGAAAATTTTTGACAAAACTACATACTCAGCAGTTTCATAGCGCATTCGGTGAAAAAGCAGAAATGCGCTACGAAACTGTTGTGTTTTCATAGTGGAGGACATTACAGCATTTTGGGCAGTGTTAAAGCAGTTTTAGAGAGCTGGAGTCTAGGGAGGAGTTATGTGATGTGTTATGCCATCTTCCAACAGCTAAGGACCACGAAATGAAGGGTACATGATGGTCATAATGTTAAAAGAATGCAAAATATCTTATGCCTAAAAAACAGGGTTTTGTTTCCTATTTTGGTGGAGGTCAGCCAAATGGTCATGAAGAAATGAAGCCCATCATCCAGATTTGACCATGTGATTATACACTTTTAAATGATATAAATTTAAATAGATAAGGTTGTTATAGACAGCAATAAGCAATGTGAGTCCTTTTTGGAATAGGATTGTTTAAGTAGATTAGGTGTATTTTTGTAATAAATTCCATGTCTTATGGTTATGCAAGCTATCATTAGTTAGAAAATAGATGTATCTAGCCTAGAGGTAGATCATCTCATGTTGTATGAGGTCTATTAAAGGCCAAGAGGTCGAATTTGTAAAGGTTTGGACATTTTTGGCAAAATTGTGCTTGTTGTGAATTGACCGTTTTTTCAGCTAATACAGAGATCTTCTACTTGACCAACTTGAGATTCAGAAAGAGTTTTAGTGTTTTCCTATTCTATTTTCATCTCTTATATATCTCATTAAGTGATGTTCATCTATATTACTCAGAATTCATCTTTTAGATGCTCTGACTTCCTATATAAGTGAACTGACTGTGTTTTTTACAATTTCATGTGTATGTACCTTATGACTAAAACTCTGATATGCCTCAACTTCCATGTTAAGTAGATTTGTTGGATTAATGAATAGCTTTGACTCCATAAGCCCAATGTATACATGTTGATGATATTATCAACCTACATCTATCATTTATCTGTTTATTACCTAAATAGAATTAGCCATCTATATTTTTATCCAAATCATTAACCCTTGAGAGAGCCCTCTCAGGCTAAGGAGGCTAAGCCTCAGTCAAAATATTAGGTTTGAAATAGTTACATGAATTTGACTGATCAAGCAGCCTATTAGGACCAATTTTGTGATAACATGCACAACAATATACAACATAACCACAGAGAATGCGTAGTCTTTAATAGAATAACATAGAGTTGTTGTTCACCTTATCATAGATACAATATAACATAACCAGATCCATATATAAACAATGAAAATACTTAAACAGATCTATCAACCATCAATAAGCATCCATAATCCTATCAGATATCCTTGCTCAATGATCAATAAGTAAGACAAATAATGGGATCTTAACATAACATAAGCAGTAAACAACTTAGATGCATAACATAGTAAGCTTGCCAAAAACAATCCTTTCTATTAGCTTCGGATCTATTCAATACATTAGACTTTCAATACATCAACTTTCCCTTATAAAACCCTTCCGTACACACAGCAAGAAGAGTCCGCACACAGCCAGGACTAGGTCTCCGCACACACAGCCAACATGAGCCTTTCAACCCAACCCAACAACCCTTACAAACGCATAAACTTATCAAAACATCAATATTATGAACTTACTTAGAACTAACTACTTTTCTGAGACTCAATCTACTTATTTATATTAGCCTCGCATGCAGATATTATGGTCTCAAACCATGGTTTAAGGTCCACAGTTTACCCTTAAACCCATTTACATCAAAATTGGGGACTTTGAGCCACCCCAAATCCCCTTGACTCCCTTTGCGCAACACACATAAAAAATTATACAAAATGATTTCAAAAATTGTGCGTCAGGGGACCCCACTCCAATAGGCCCCCAACACAAACATGTGACTCATCCCGAGTCACTGAGGTGCTTGCTCCTTGATCTTAGCCTAAAGCACGCTGACAGAAGTTTTGAGAGGGAGAACTGATTCCAAACTTTACGCTGTGGTAGCCTATGCTTACTAAACTAATGTTTCAGTGATAGACCCTTCAACAGCCATCTCGATGCTACATTGAGTCTACTGGATGGTCTTCAATGTGTTTTATAGCGTTTGTGAAAGTTGAAGTGCTTCTTATGCCCATGGTTGCATGTGTTCCTTCAGTAGTTGGTCCTTCTGACGAAGATTGACAATCTATGTCTGACACATATATCATTTATACGGTTGTGTCCAAAATGAGGGATCTGCAGAAAATTGAGCAGGCCTGCCTTGTGTAGACCTAGCACCCCCCTCTTTGGCTCGAGGTGCACAACACCTCCTTAATAAGTGACATGATCCAATTATATCTCCAGCACAAGCTTGGGGAACTTCTCAACATCCATGATGTCCCAATCGTCAAATCTTAGCTATGAGATATTTGCGAACCTGTCCCCTTAAATTGGGACATTCTTATGGATTAGGGGTATTTGGATTCTCGTGCACACCTTGTCCAAATCTTTAGGTGCTTTTACAGATGGTTTGTGCGACACAATGTAGCTTGGTAGCCATGAGAATGGGGCCACTTCAACCACATCCTCTTCTTCTTCTTCAATGGTTTCTGAGAATTCTTCCATGGGTATTTTCGTCTTTTCTCCCACGGAAGGGCACGGTCTTGTGGTCTTCTCTTAGGGAGATCTATGCATTCCAGAGGACTTCCCCTTCTTAGTCTTAGATGGCACAGATGTTTCCATAATAGGTACTTCAGGCGCAACAGGGTCATCACCGGTCTTGTGGTTTCCATTACTTCAGGGATAGAGTATCCTAGCCCTGCTCGGTGCATTGCATCCTCAAACCCTGGATCCAAACCAGACATAGACACAGAAAATGTGATGGTAATCAGAGAGTTCAAAGAACAAAAATC
Source organism: Pinus albicaulis (assembly GCA_034641835.2). Classification (NCBI taxonomy): domain Eukaryota; kingdom Viridiplantae; phylum Streptophyta; class Pinopsida; order Pinales; family Pinaceae; genus Pinus; species Pinus albicaulis. The sequence goes on along the minus strand of CM076579.1, from coordinate 99,077,625 downwards.
ACTCAGAAAGAAAAGGGAACTAATGCAACCCCATAGGTCATATTATACTTGTAGTGTGTCTACAACGACTCCTTATGCATTAATGAGGCTCCATCACTGACAAAACAATACCAAATATGTAAAAATCCCTTCATTAAATGCATCCTAGATGCTCCCAAAAAAGGTAATAAATATGTCTTATCCAGTTTTATTTTTCCAACGGCTAGTTTTTGACACCTTTATGACCCATTCAACCTCCTCGCGCAAGTACTACAAGCGCGTCGCACCTTACTGCGCATTCACCATCCCATCTCCGCAAGTATGATACTCCCGCCATATAGTCATTTGGTATGCACAAGGTCATCCCTCTATGGCATCACACGGCTTCCATTAACATATCGAGGGAGGTATTCACCGCTCAACGTGGCTAGGCGCACTGCTCCTCCGTCAGTTATCTCCTTAACAACATATGGCCCTAGCCAATGCATCTTCAATTTCCCTGTGTGGCATGCAAACTTGTTTTCATAGAGTAGGACCAAATCATCTTGAACACATTTTTCTTGATATGCCTATCATGCCATGATTTTTCGCATGCCTTTTGAACCCGCTGGTGATAATTTTCAATAAAAATATCTTCTTCCAGAGCAACTAACTGCTACAACCAGTCTTCTAGGGCATCTTCTGCATCCATATTGGTAAATGTTGCAATGTGCATACTAGGAACAATGAAATCCATAGGAAACACAACCTCTTGCCCATGCACCATTCTGAAATGTTTCCTTCCAGTCAGCTTCTTGCAAGTAGTACTATATGCCCAGAGAACTATAAGCACATGTTCATCCCAATCCTTACTGTTAGCATTCCATACCTTAGTCAGCGCAGTCTCCAAGATCTTGTTGAAAGCTTCAACTATGCCATTTTCCTGAGGATGATAGGGAGATCTCTTTTGACGATGCATCTTGAATTCTTCTATCAATGCTTCAATGGTGCTATTTACAAAATTTGTACCTTGATCGCTTATCAGAATCTTAGGACAACCAAACCGCGTCACTATATTCTCAAAAATAAACTGCATGGTTGCATCAACAGTACAATCCTTCACTATTTTGGTTTCAGCCCATCTAGTGACATAATCTATCGCAGTGATAATGTAGCACAAACCACTCTTCCTTTCTGGTGGATTAATAGGTCTCAAAAAATCTATAGTCCATTTCTCAAAAGATTCCAACACCATCTATGGATTCAAATACATCTCGTCTATGCATGAAGGCTTTCCTATCCTCTGACAGACATCACATGCGCGAAAGTGCGCATAGGCATCATTGTGTAGCCTAGGCCACCATAACCTAGCTCAAAAGATCGTATGTGCAGTGGCCTTACTTTAATAATGACCTCTGAAAACTCCTCCATAATATTCATTTAGAATTGCATGCCTCTCCTATTCCAGGACATACCTTCGTAGGACCCCATCCGCACCCAATTTGTACAACTGTCCAGCGATGATGGTGAAGTTTGTTGCATGCGCCACGAGTTCCTTCTTCTCTTGAAATGTATACTCCTTAGGCACGCGTCCAATAGTAAAAAATTGAATGATATCAGGGAAGTGCTCATCAACCATCTTTATCGCAAACAATTGCACGTATGGCAATCCATCGTCTATATTTGTGGGTTCCTCATATGTCTCAATGTGTGACGGATGGTTTGGCCCAACATTCAATCTTCCTGGTTTCACCATAATTTCAAAATAATATTCTTTTAATAACAGCAACCACCTACAGATCTTCCCCCCCAACACAGGCTTGCTTACCAAGTACTTCAAAGCAGAATGATCAGTGAACATTTTAAAGTGACATCCTAACAGATAGTGGTGGAATTTCTGCAATGCGTACACCATTTATAGCCCTTCCCTTTCCATGGTTGAGTAATTATTCTCTACACTTGACAATTTTCAGCTTGCATAAGCAATAGTATGATCAATTTCTCCTGCTTCTGGCTGCGCTAACTCAACTCCGAGCGCAAGACAAGAGGCATCCACATGTAGATGAAATGCCTTGGACCAGGACGGGTGCAACGACCTTTTTTTCTTTTAGAAGCTCAAAACTCTTCTAAGAGTACTCATCCTAGCAGAACGTTGCATCCTTCTTGAGAAAATTTTCCATGGGCATAGTTATTAGTGCATATCCCTTAATAAACTTCCTATAATACCCAGTATGCCCCAATATTGAGTGCAACTGCTTAATATTCTCAGGTACTTCCAAAATGACTATGACTGCAATCTTTGCAGGATCCACCATCAATCCCTGTTGATAGACAATGTGTCCCAGCAGTATTCCAAATGGTACACAGAAAATATACTTCTTCAAATTCAAGGAGATTTGATACTTCCTACAAGTATCCAGCATTAAGCGCAGATTTGATGCATGCTTCTTTAACAACCCAAAGACAATCCAATCATCAAAATATAACTCCAAAAACTTTTGTATAAATTCTTTGAAAGTAGCAACTACCACGCACGAGAAAATGGCAGGAGCATTCTTCAATCCAAAGGGCATAACTATATATTGGAAGGATCCCCATTTAGTAGCACAAGTGGTCTTACTCCTATCTTCTGGCGCAATCCGGATCTAATGATATCCTGAAAACCTATCTGTAAAATAATATGCTTCTTGACCTCCAACATTATCTATAAAATAATATGCGTCTTGACCTCCTCCTTCTGGATCATGCACACAAGCATCATTCAGTTTGCGCAGATCAACACAGATTCTGATTTCTCCCATGGTCTTCTTACTTGCACAACCATTGGACTTACCAAGTCAGATTCCTCCATAGGTTCAATGATTCCTACTGCGACCATTTTTTCCAACTCTTCTTTCACCTTCTGCTTATATCTTGGGTTCAGACTGTATGGGTGTTCTTTTACTGGACTCGCATCAGGCTTCAATGTGATTATCATCACTCCAAGTTCCCCAATGATTCCTTTCAATGTTGAAAACTTTGTAGGGAACAAATCTTGATATTCTATTAGCAACTCAACAACCTTGCCTACTGTATCATCATCCCAATAGTCTCCAATATTTTATAACTTAGGTTGTTCTTCAGTCCCAATATTCACATATCTGAGCTTTAATGGATTTTTCACATCCAGCGAAGTGATTGAGGGCCGAACCACTTCGTGCTGCCCCTCAGATTCAGGGATCATGATATTCCTTGGATCCTCATCATTTTCTTCCACTGTCAGGTTTCTACAATTCACAATGGCTTTCATCTGCACGTCCCAAGTTGGTGGAGCACACTCAATTATATGATTTGTTGTATCAAAGATGACTTCTTGAATATTATGCAAGGCTTGACCAAGTGTATCAAATCCACTCTCGAAGATAAATGTAAGGAAAAAACTCTCTATCAGCGCAGACCATTCACTAGTGCCTCTGTGCAATTATGTTTCCAGGTACCACTCAGTAGGCACCTTTCCCAACGTGTGAATAAACATATGGACCCATTCAGATCTTGGATCTAAACCCGATACCTTATTCCATCTTGCCAAATGTCTGCTTGGATCCTCTTTTCCAGAGCATACATCTTCCATTTTAATGACTGGACATTAAAACCGAACCTCATAATGTGCACACATTCCTCCCAGTTACCCATATTCTCCTTATGAGTATCCCACCATATTGTTGGAGTAGCGCGCAAGCCAAGATCCAAAGCATGGAATCTTTTTCCTCCATGCACAGTTCTCTCAAGCTCCACTATAAACATGTTTACATCAGTTGAGCCATCATACTACGGTAAATCACGTACCTCAGATGTTATACAATGCAGAGATCAAGTCACGCGATTACAGTGCACCGTAGACACCTCATGCAATTGGTTCTACCAATTTTCTAGTTCTTCATCAGAGTCTGAAAAACAAGAGCTATCCTTCTCCCACTTAAGATTCCCATCAACTGTTGGGTTAATCCAGTCTTCCTGGAACAAATTTAGCTTATAGATTTTATCGATATCATGCTCAGTGCACACTGGTTCATTATCCCTTTGGCCTTCTGCAGGATCTAGAGGAATGATTACCCTAACTCCACTGCTTTCAAATTCCATTCTCCTTCTCTTCATATAAATAACACCATCCATGTCAATGGCCCAATACAATCCTAGCAGCGCAGAATAGGGATCAGTATCATCTACATTTTGTATGACTTCAAATTCTTCCATCACCTTAACACCCTCTATATTGACCACAACTTGTGACAGCCTCCCTAAAGCAATTATCTTCTGCTGGTTGGCCATGCGCAGTTGGATAGTAGACCATTCCAACTTTGGCTCTCCCATGTGTTTCCATGTTTTCTTAGGTAGAACATTAGCATCTGATCCCCGATCTAAAATAACTTGGTCCATTTTGTAAGCACCAATCTGCGCAGTCATACGCATCTCCCTACCCGTTATTTTCTTGTTCTTGTAGATTTTTTTGACCGCTCGCTATTCTACCATGGGTTGTTCATTCTCTATGCAGTTATCTATCAATGCTTGCAGGTTTTTGACAACCTTATTGTTGCGCAACAACTTTATACATGCTTGTATAAATGGTTTGATCTCCTCATCTCCTCTTGCTTCCTTCAGTATTCTACCAAATTTTTATGTACATCCTTCTGCAAATTCTTTCCGTGCTTCAATAAAGGTCTCTTTTTTGCGCTGAATATTAAAGCCTTATTTTTTTTTAGGTGCTTTACGGATCCATACATCAGTGGCTGGTTTCTTCCTTTATCTTCATTTTTAGCTATACCACTCCTAGTAACTACATTTACACAGGTATCTTCCTCTCGAGTTCCTGTGTGAACCATCTGAAGGTTTTACGTTGGGTTATGTGTCTTATTTTCCTGGATTTTAGCAATCAAGACAGGAAAATCTTCTATGACAAGATAAAATTGTATACAATACCTGCGAGATTGTCATGTTAGATTCGGTTAGTCACGCGCATAATGGCTAGCATCTCCAAAATTATAGAAAATGACTTGTCTTCTTCCTCGACTAGCTAATTCACCTCCTCGGCCTCTTCCTCTGCCTTGGAATCCTCCACGCCCAGAAGGGGATGCTGGTGATTTAGGCTCAACCTGCATTCCATATATCTCTACCTTATCTAGCATCATATCAAAAATGCAGCAATGTTGCTCATCATGCCCTAATGATGAACATAATTTTTAAAATAATGGCTTCAATTTAGGCTTATATTTTCCAATCCTTGGGCAAGAATTTGTGTCATGTAATCCAACAATTTGACAGATAGTGCACCACACAGGATTCTGCAATGGACTAGGACCTCCATCATTCAGATAATTATTGAAGACAGGACACTGGTCTTTATAGTGCCAAAAATCTTTTCATTTTATACATCACACCTATGCGCAGACATTCGTGCCTGTCTTTGCGCAGACTTTGAATTTCTAGATGCATGGCTTCCAAGTGATCCTAAATCTGTTGAGTTCCTAGTGCAATAGGTGTTGGGGTAGCCTCCAATTTCATTGCAACTTCCACAGACTCAATTTGTATGGAAAAATTTTTCTGACCTAATTGTTGGCACATATGTGGGAGCAACAAAGCAATGAACCATTCCTTATGTTGTGTATCATCAATAACAAATCCACCATCTCTGATGGTGTTCTTCAACCTTTGATCGGCCTCCCATACATATTCATTAGGCTCCTGACGAATATCCTTCATTTCTGTCACCAGCTGCATGTATGACTTAGGTTTCTTAAACTGCTCTTTTAGGGCCGCTTTAATTTCTTCCAAGGTAACAGTAGGGTTTTCTTGAGCATACCTAATGTACCAATATAATGCGCGACCTTGGAATGCATTATCTAGCTGCACTTTTCTAATACCAATATTGTTAACTTGATGAGCCTGCCATACAGCCTCAGTCACAAACCATAAGTGATCAGTATCCTCCTTTCCAATGCCTCTGAAATTATGTAACTTCATTGATGAAACCATATCTACTTCAGGGGGAGGTGGAGATGGTGGCGGAGATGGATTGCATGGTGGAGTAGGTGATCTATAATGTAAGTTTAGAAGTGGAGTAGATGGAGTGGGAAATAGAATCAAGGGTTTGTGATGTGATGAAATTTTTTCTTCAGAGTCACTTGAGATAGCAGTTTCTGGTTTAGGTTCGCTATCAGATCTAGGCTTTAGAGGGATATAAATGAATTTTTCAGAATCTCCATGGTAAACTCTTCCATTGCATGTATTTGGACCTCCTTGATGCATTACAGCGGTATGTTTTCACATACAACCTCGTTCACATAATAGCATCTTCAGTAATAATTTCAATGAGCGCAGGAACTTACCTCTATGGCCTTTGAAAAACCTTCTTTCCTCTTTAGAATAGGACACAAATTGATCAATAGCAAATTCAGTCATAGATCTTCCCAAGAGGTGATCAATCCAATGATATACCGCACGGGTGATCTTATTATCAAACTTCTCTACTTCATGGAAACTTTTTAGGGGCTAATATTCGCAGGTGAGCTAATTTTCCATGAATTTTCCAAAAATAAGATTCGCCAATTTCCATTTTTTATAAAAATGATTCGCCCAAATTTTACAATATAAAGTTATTTTACATTAAAAATCGCCAAAATTATATAGAGAATATATATAAAATCATTATAAATTTCAAGAATTTTACAAATACATAAACAAACATTTTGTAGTTTGCATATTAGGTACTAGTGAGTTTCGCCAATTTTTTAAACTTAAAAATTATTTTCCATCCTTAAAATTTCCCCTGCTCTACTTGCTGGATCAATTTAGGATTCCACTCAGTGACTACGTCATCTTTTATGCAGTGATGGAATTTAGCTAAGCACGAAAACCACTCCTGTAGTTCATGCACAAAGGAACAAAATAAAATTTCATGCACTTCTGTATAAATATATTTCCGTACCCATTTCTCGTCATATAACTTAGTACTTCTATTCTCTTGGAGCACATATTCAAGGATCTTTCTATACAACCAATATTTTAATTCGTTTCGTGACGGATGCCACAACATACAATATCCCTCAAAATGATCTCGGCACCGGAAACAGAACCATTTTTGGCTTGAGGGGTCCTGACCCAAGTTCAGCTTTTATGGATAAACCAACAAACCCTCCAACTACTAGCCCTTTTGGAAATGACCTGCTTCTATAGATCAAAGTCTCACCTGAAGCAGTATGGGGGGTTGCTGGAACCAGGTTTCCGCACCCTGAGGAGAAAATAATGAAGTGGTCCTCAGAAACTCTGAATGCGAACTTATATCACTTGTAAAAATATGCATGCAACAATATACAATATAGCCATAGATAATGCGTAGTATTTAATAGAATAACACAAAGTTGTTGTTCACCTTAGCGCAGATACAGTATAACATAACCAGATCTAGATCTAAACAATGCAAATACTTAAACAGGTCTATCAACCATCAATAAGCATTCATATTCCTATCATATTTCCTTGTGCAATCATCAATAAGTAAGACAGATAATGTGATCTTAACAGAACATAAGCAATAAAAAAATCATATGCATAACACAGTAAGCTTTCCAAAAACAGTCCTTTCTATTAGCTTCATTTATGTTCAATACATTAGACTTACAATACATCAACTTTCCCTTACAAAACCCTTCCGCGCACACATCCAGCGGACTCCGCACACAACCAGGACTAGGTATCTGCACACATAGCCAGAAGGAGCCTTTCAACCCAACCCAACAACCCTTACAGATGCATAAGATTATCAAAGCATCAATATTATGAACTTAATTAGAACTAACTACTTTTCTCAGACTCGATCTACTTATTTATATTTGCCTAGTGCGTAGATACTATGGTCTCAAACCATGGTTTGAGGCCCATAGTTTACCCTTAAACCCATTTACACCAAAATTGGGTAATTTGGCCCACCCCAAAGCCCCTTGACTCCCTTTGCATATCGCACACATACAAAATTATAGAAAACGACTTCAAAAATTGTGCCTCAGGGGACCCCGCTCCAATAATAGTCATGAATGACAACAACCTATGGTGGTATGCATTGCTATTGTTGTTTTATGTTAGCTAAATCATATGTTGTTGATGAGCATCTTATGTGTTAACTTATTGTTGTTATACGTTAGTTAACTTGATGATTAGCGTTACAAAATTAATATCTTGATGTTATATGTATCATGATAGTTTGGATTTGCCTAAGAAGATGATTATGGTTATGACATTTAGGTATGAGTTGACTTGTTAGTGATATTATGTCATACTAATCTAGGTTGACTTTTCATATGTGATTGTTATGCAAGAAAGGCAATTTCTTATGAGCTTATGATGTGGACATGTTAGCTAATTATTCTTATGGATATCATGAAATTATTTATGTTGATTTGACGTGTTGTGAATTTATATTGTGCTAATATAGATTGATTTTGCATACAATATAGCCTCCCCTAAGATACATTAAGGTATGAGTTGTATTATTTTGTTTACTTTGTGCTTGACTGCTTGATTTTGTTGCCTAGTTGATTTGTATAACCTTATATGTTTATAGTTTGTTTGAATGTTTGTATAACCACATAATATGAGTTTTATCTAAAATATTGCATGAAGAAATGATTTTGTTCTAAGATGGTTGTACTAGCACACTATGTATTGAGATAGTTGATATGTACTTGAGTGTAAGTAGGTGATAAGTTGTAGCATTATGTATTATGACTGATGAATGGGAGTTGATTGTTGATTATAACATGATTGATAGTCTTGGAAAAATTTGATTTCAAATTGATATATTTGTTGTCTTGATCTTTGGTACGTATGGATGACGTGTGTGTTCAGCTACAGGTCAATGTGCTTGGAATAACAAGGTAAGGTAACTAGTATGTTATTTTATTTTTTTTATGCACTAAAAATTATGTGTTTATGGTGGTATGATGCAGGGGATTGCATGGCAGGATACTGCCATGAAGTATTGAAAGAAGGCTCAGGTTGAGATTTCCCTTGGAAGCTCTGGGAACCATGGGGATTGAGTCATGGTGTTTGTTTCCACTCTTGTGATTCCAGTCTTTTCAATTTTTTTGTGCTTGATTTTCAGTCTTGATTTTTTCTAGTGCATGATCATGTCACTTTATTCGTGGTATCATATTGCTATTGGTTTTCATGGTTTTCCTCTTGTTTTTTTCTTGTCTTTCCTTTTATGTTTTGATTTTTTGGAGTTGGTTGGGAAGGATGAAAGTTGATGGATATATGGGAGAACTTTGTGGTACCCAACAAGTAATGTAAGACACAGATGAATCTTGTTGCATGAGTAAGTGCAACGGAATATAGAATATGAAATTCAGTTGGAATGGTTGTCTCCATTGTGGTAAATGGATGGTGGCATTACAGACATGAGAAAGGTAACAAGAAAGTTAAAGTAAATGGATTTGAGGCATCAGATGCCTTGGCTATGTTGGCAACTTTTGTTCTCAGTGTTGCGCATGTTGTGCACGGATAAAGGAATTTCTCTTAACCCATACCTTATGATATCTAGAAATTGTGTTCTGATCATGATTATGTTGATATTTATATATGTATACATGTATGTATGTATGTATGTATGTCATGTCTGACAAGGTCGTCATGGATCTTGATGCTAATGTGTAAGTGTATACGTGTGTGTATGTATGTCTTGTTTGATAGGGTTTTCATGGATCATGGTTGTTTTATGCTAAAGGTTTATGTGTATATATGTGTATATGTATGTCATTGTTTGACATGATGATGATTTTGTCATTTTTTGTTCCCCATTGATTATGCAGGTGAATGACATGAAGAGGTTCCTGGCTATGAGGAATCAATTGGCAAAGTAGCCTTGAAAGATATATCAGGTCAGTATCATGTGGATATGATTTAATTTTATATGCTTGTACTATTCCTATGCTTATGTTATGGACAGGTAATGTTGAAGGGTACATCAGCGAAGTGAAGGTAGTGTGATCTGTGGCATGCTAGGATAAGAATGGATAGTGTAAATACACTAAAATCAAGGTTGATTGTGGGGTCAGTGTGTGGTCTATGGATGTGTATTAATATTGTTTTTAAATGTTGTGCATGTTGTATATTAATTTATTTTACCTATGGTGATGTGTACATGTAACATATGTAGTATTGTGTACATATGACGTTGTATGCCTGTTGTATATATGGTGTTGTGTGTGTATTGCATATGCAGTGCTAGTTATAGATGGTTTTATATACATGTTGGATATGCAGTGTTTTATACATTTCATACTATGTACGTGTTGGATATGAGGTGTTATGTGAATATGGTGTTGTGCGCATGATTGTCCATGTGGTGTTGTGTGAATGTGGTGTTGTGTAAATATTGTACATGTGGTGTTGTGTTTAGGTGGTGTCGTGTACATGTCGTACATGTGGCATTGTGTACATGTGGTGTCGTGTACAATTCATGCATGTGGTGTTGTGTACATGTGGTATTTTGTACACATTGTACAGATATTGCGGCGTACATTTTATGTTGTGTACACATTTTGCAGGTGGTTCCGTGTACATGTGATGTTGTGCACATGTTGTGCAGGCAGTTTTTTGTACAGGTGGTACCATGTACATGTTGTGCATATGGTACTAGTATACATGCGGTATTGTGTGCTTGTCGTACATTTTGTGTTGAGGGCATGTGGTACTATGTATGTGCATGGTGTAGTCGAGGTATCATGACATGTGTATTCATTTTGTTGTACTTTGTATATGCATATGTATATGTATTGTCTTGTATAATACACCAGGTGTAGTTGTATTTGTTGTATGTCAGTGTAGGTGTATTTGTTGTATGTCGGTGTAAGCATATGTATAGTGTTGTATTGTACACCGGGTGTAGGTGTATCATATACCGGTGTGGGTGCATGTATTGTATGGTGTTGTATGTCGTATGTGGGTATATGTATTGTGATGCACACTATGTCCATGTTTATGTGGTTGAAGAGAAGGAATTGGGTGCTTGTTTCTATAGGGTAATATGCTTGGGTGGTGGTTATTGGGTATCCCTCTCAGGGATTTCTGGTGCCCAAGGCAAGCGGTAAGATTAGCTATAAAGTTCCAAAGGTACTTCATACATGTTCATACTAATATATAATTGACAAAGCAAGATTTGTAATGATTACCTCTTTTTGGATGGAAGATCCTATGGAGAGTGCTAAGTGGCAGGGTAGTAATCCTTCCTCACCGGCTCCAAATCCAGATCCTACAACGAATCAAAGCACCTGTGTAATATTCACAACAATATAGCTTTCTAACAATTAAAATAGCATATAACTAACATTAAAATATGCAGATCTAAGACATTCATATCATGCTACATAGACAAATGAACAACAAATGTGACACTGATGCATCGAATGGAAAAAACAGATACAGTTCTATTTATTTATAAAAATGAGGATTACAACCATCAGTTTCACCAAGCCCTCCTTAGCCATCCAATTCCTCTCTCTCTCTTTATATATCTCCGAGTGTGATGATTCTCAAGACAGAAAGTTCTCATTGAACTTTGCCAATCTTCAAGCCTCACACTGCAACAATGAAATTCTGCTCCACATATAATCAAACCTTCAACCTTTGACCAAGAGCCCACATCTCCATTTTATAGGAAATGGAGAGGACAAACCTTCCCAACTCTTTCAACCGGTTCAAATCGGGAAATATCTATATGTGTCGTCACTTTTCTTTGCTTTTGCCTTCCATAGGAGTTCAGTTGTGTTTGGCAATGTCTAATAAAAGGTTTGTGCCATTAGTTTCTATTTTTGAACTGACTCTTTCTAAGAAAAAAATGGAAACTCCAGTCAGTTTTCTGCAAGATATTTCCCTCTTCACATTCAAACATGGATAATGCTACCCATTGGGCAAGACAGAGCATTACCCTAGGCATTAACACTCCCTTTGCATGGCTAGGGTGCGTTATAACTCTACCTAGTTGTTTCTGGGATGTGTTACCTTGGCAAAAATGGGTCTTGTCTAGGTCATTTTCTTCCTTCCATGTTACCTTCTCCTCTAAGCTGAAGAGGAGGTCATTTTTCCTATAGCAAATTCCCCCTAAAGTGTGAGGTCAGAGGCGATGACAACGGCTGAAATACTTTATAACAAGTGTATTAGAATGAGAGGAATTTGGAGGATAGAGGAAAACCTGAGAAAACAACATATGTCATAAAATATAGTATCTGCCTTGAGTCGAGCATTCCCATGCTCAGTAGCTATATCAAAATGATTTCTATAAAAAATAGATATGAATAGTGTTTCCACCAATAAGCACAATGTGGAATATTTTTTGATGACAGGATCAAACTGATAAGCTATGTCCGAAAAAAATATCGCATCTTGGGAGAGGAAACATAGCTTAAATGATGTAAGCCTCAACTGAAGGTCTTGGTGGTCGCTTCACTAAACTGCATATTTCTGCCCATGTGAATGAAGGAGTTGTAGTCAAACATGTGGAAAATCGTATGATTACCAGTCAATAACAACAACTGTTAACAGACGTGAGGGTGGCCACCGATAAGGATGATGGTCCCCAAGATGCACAGTACAATCTAGCGAGTGTGAATAAAAGGAGTTGATGTCGAACACTCATAGAATCATTCGATCAGGAGCCAATAATGAGAACCCCAACCAAACACAAGGTGAACTACCACTGATGTCTGCAAGTACCTGAGTACTGATGTGTTTCTAGATCAGCTTCCTAGATAAGATGTTGAATTCGATAGGAAGAGATATGTCAAAAGGTAGGCACTAAGGCATCCCACATCAGTCGACACGAAACGGGAAATGATGATTTTTGATTTGGGAAATAGTCAAGAGCAAATGAGAATAACTGACGAAAAATAATTTATGGTATATGATGGCTTGGTTGATACAAGGAGAAGTAGATAGTGGGATCCTCTTGAACAATAGAAGGCACTGTAACAGGGTACCAAGCAGCTTAGGCTTAATGAACACCAAAGAGTGTCAGGATTCACCAATGTAAGAACATTGGAATATGAAGGCTAAACTCATAGATGGTAGGGTTCGGATAATTGCTAGTGAGTTTTCTAGGAAGTGCCATGTTCAAGATTTTGTGCTGCCAAATCGACCTTTAAAACATAACAGAATAAGTATCCACTTTGTCCAAATTTTTCCCCGTCTAATTAAGTTTAACAATTCCATACGGGTAAACTCAGTGATCTTTTCATATTTAGAGAGTTTAAAAAACATCATAAAAGACAACTCCGGTGGGTACCTTTGTCATGTTTGATAATTGGGCACGACGAAGGGAGAATAGAAAGCCTGAAATAGTTCATTTTCCGTGATTTAGTCCATTGAATATGGATAAAGTGAGAAACCTATGTTCAATGAAGATCTGCCTAATTTTTTTATGAGTACGAGGAGACGGAGTAAACTCAATATTCTTTGTGAAATTTTAACGAGTCCAACGAAGAAAAACTTGATGCTCTCCATGAATTTTTAACGAGTCCAATGAAGAAAAACATGGTTACTTTTTCGGTTTTTTAATGAGATAGAAAAAGATGGAAAAGAATGGCTCATATTTCTTTGTCGTAGTATTTTAACGAGCTCAACAAAGGTAACTCGAGGTTTTTTCAATTTTACGAGCTAGAAAAAATCCCTAAAAAGAAAGCTCGTAATCGAGTCGAACATGGGAAAATCTGCACATGAACACTAACAACCCATCAGAGCATCGATAAAATTTTAAAAACCAATAGTTGCGAAAAAATATAACAGGAATTTACCAATTTTGTTGAGTGATTCATACCTCCAGAATGGCTATAAGAAGGCAATAGACCTTCATTTTCACTGTTTTGAGTACTGTGATAGAGCTCTGGAGTGAAAAAGAGGAGAAAATTTTGCTGTTTATTGTCGACAAACCAGCAACGGTTTTTGATTCCGCGAGATCCAAGTAAGAGCTCGAACCTTTATCTAGATTTCCATTGTCATTTTAGTTCTTTTTGCTGGCTGAAAATGTGATTTTTAGCAGACCCTAAAATTTTTGAGTGGGTAACACGGGTGCCCAGTGTCTGGGCCGCGTTAAATGCATTTCCCGCTAAGGGACAGTGCATTAGCACACACTGATTTGCACTAGGGCCCACATTAGCTGAAAGAAACGTTTTTCAAACTTGTTTTCCTTAATCCCAGAGTGTTCCAGCCTAAAACGAATGCGTTGGAAACGTTGCTTGTGTAGGGGTGAAGCAATTTACAATGAGTATTTGGCACGAAAGAGAGCATGAACTGGAAGAACGTGAAATGGTTACCGAAGCTGCTACTTTTTTGGTTCTCCGCAAATGCGGATTACTGAAGTATGCTCATTTAGAGTTGATGAGAGGGCAGTAAGACCTTCTGAGATGGATCATCCAGCAATGGGATGACCAGCAGCATGTCTTTCACATCAGGGGTATTGAACTCTCGATCAAGAAAGATGACATATACTACTTGACTGGCCTATCATGGAGAGGACCAAGGCCCAATCTGACAGGTTCTAGGGCTGATCCCCACACTACTGTGGATCTGATCTGAACTAACTGCATAAAAAATACTGTGGCGGTAAGTAAATGGGTACCTATAGCATGGGTGGTCGCGAGACCAATGAGGTATCTCTTGTGGATGATAGTTCGCTTGGCAGGAGCCATGAGTCAGCACGTGGCCACCAAGGCCCAGGTATTTTTGGCACTAGATTACATGAAGCCTCAGGTTTTTGACTGGTGCGAAGGTGTCGTCCACCGAGTTCGAGAAGAGCTGACGGCATGTAAGACCTGGACCCAAAGAGAGTTTGGGTATGGCACACTGATCATGTCCTTCATAATAGAGCAAGTGCCCACAATGAGGCCAAGGATGATCATGGATGTATTTGGACCGCGGGAGCCAAGATAGGCTCATTGGTCATCTTTGATACCACGGACTGGAGAGGGTCCAATCCGTCACTATTTTGATGATGCATTCTTCGAGTGGCTAGAGGACCAGATCCTGATGATTGAAGATTATCCCTATGAAGGGATGAAATACACAGGAAATCCAGAATTGATACTGCCACCAGGCACTCAGTGGGGTCTAGATGGTAAGAAGGAACATGATCGGTGTTGAAGTATTTTTTATCTTTTGAATGTTTATGCAACTTTTTTGTTTAATGGGTGAAATGTTTTGACATGAAGCTTATTTCTTGACACAAATGTGGCACCTGTCCTTCCAACCGGAGCCCCTCACTATGCAAGGCGAGGAATGTAGACCTGGGGCTGGCACAACAATAGTTGCTGAAGAGGGTGATGATGCACGTAGTTTGTGTAATATTCCTAAACTAGCATGCAGCTAATTGGAATATTAATTTTTCTCTTGTCATTTAATTAGATGAATAAATGGGTAGGGAGGCCCATAAATCTCTTTAGTAGGCACAAAATCCCTCGTAATATGAAAAGGGATCATATTTATAGATAGATAAAGCACCCTCATGTGTGAGTAGGGGCTAATGCATGTGGACAAGGTCAAGTTTGACCAAGTCAATGGCGCTGGTATGGAGGGATTGGATCATCAATAGAGACAGTGCAGTATGAATGGGAGGAATATTCCATGATGGTGGAAACCCTAATGAGTGGGACCCAAGGTGAGAAGGCTCACATTTGTTTATAAGGAGGGCAAGGCAACCATAGTGAGGTATGTTATTGATTATTGATTTTATTGTATGCATGACTATTTTCATTCTTCAGCTGTTTAGTTGAGATTGTTGTGTTGTTTAGCACTAGGTGTTCCTGAGCAGGAATCCCATCTCCTTCCTTGAGAAGCCTCCTGGAGGAGCATTGTACCATAATTTCCACACATCTAGCATTCTATCCAAGCCTCAATCTTCAGCTACAGTGCAGTTTTTGAAAATTATTGTGTTGTGTTGCAGGGTGTTGCAGTGGAGGGTTGAGAAACCCACTTCCAGAGCTATTTTTTCAGAGGAGCAAGCACTCTTCTCTTTGGAAGATCAGAAAGGGGGTTTATTGAGCCTTATTTCACACATTTTTACTAGGCCAACATATTCCCATCACCTACAGTGTAGATTCCCTCTTTGACTGCGTTATTTCAGTGAGCATTTGCAGTGGAGGTTTCAGTGCTTGATTTGGAGGGTGAGATCTTCAGTGTTAGGATCAGCCTTTCACTTGAAGGATATGTCGGAGGAGATATATTAATTATATATATCATATATAGCCATCTTCATCCAATTATTCAGTAGCATCTGATATTCATCCCTAGGGCTACATTATGGCATTTTGGTATTTTTTTATATTTCAGGAAACCCTTTACGGGTTGTCCTAAAAATGTGTTTGGGAGCTCAGATCTCTGTTTCCGACATCATATGAGCCCTATAGTTTCAAATCTGTGTATTGACACTTTCCAGCAGCAAATGTACCTAATAATACTACATTTTCATAGCCTTGGTCATTATTATGTAGCATTTTTTTTTATGTTTCATGTACATGATCTCTTGAGTGTTGTTTTGGCCTGACTTAAGTGATTATTTCCTCAAGGACTTTTATACACTTTGTTGCTATGATTTTAATATGATGCATATATAATATTCTTACATGTTATGTGTTTATTTATCACTGCTATTTCCAGTTTTATGTTCATATATTGTTGCCTCCCTATTTGGGAATATTACAATGGTATCAGAGCATAATCTTAGCTCAGCCTATGAGTTTCAAGCCAATATGCTCTAAGAAGAAGAAGAGAAGAAAACAAGATCTAAAATAATGGAAGGAATGAACTTTGTCTCATCACTTTTCGGATCTATGAAGAACCTCTCCAAGGAGGTCAAGCAGTTGAAAGAGGAGAGATGCAATGAGACCTCAAAAGGGTTTCAAGAAGAGGAAGGCCTATGCACTTCCTATCAACAGAAGAAAGAACTGATGTTGCATAGAGCTCCAAAGAAATACACTATACCATCTTCTTTTGAGGAAGAAGACATGAGGCATGGAGATGGAGGACACTTAGATCATGAGATTCTAAGTGAATACCTTGCAGAATATAAATCTCAACCTAGAGCTTTCAAGGAACATCTAACTCTCCCACAGTTCATCTAGCTCAAAGAATAAAGGAGACTTTGAAGAAATAGGGAAATAAAGGGCAATATATTTCTATTTTCTACCTTTTATGGGTCATCCTGATGCACAACAAGAGCTTGGGGAATGAATTTGGATGCATTTTTCTTCTACATCTAGTAGTAGAGAGAGAAGCTGTTGAGATTGCAGCGCTGCACCTTGAGGGTGAAGCAAACATTTGGTGGTTCATCCATTTGAGTCATGCAGGAGTGACTGCATATGCAGATTTTACTCAAAGGGTGATCAATGAGTTTGACAAGAAGAGATCAAAGGAGAAGAGGCCTTCACCACCACTTGTTGCAAGAGCACTTGCATCAGGACAAAAAACCCTCACATCTTTGCAAAGTGGTCTTGATCTCTTGACATGTAGAGTCCCATGCACTATTCTGGGGATGCATGAGGAGGAGGAGACTTATACCAGCGCTGACACAACCATAGAGGAGTAGCCATCTTCATCATTAGTTGGGGGACTCACCACACTGGAGGATGGAACCCTTGTAGAAATACAAGTTGTTCCCAATCTTTACCAAGGTATGCATATGTTTCCACTTTCTGTTATTTCAGCACATATTATGGAGGATTGTGGGAATATGCCATTGCATGACCAAGGGTCAGAGAATATTGATGATTTGGAGCATCAGACCATCACTACACTGACTAGCCTTGATTTATTCAAGGATGGGATAAACAATCGTCCTGGTTATTCATTATTGAGATGCACACAACTCCTGGGGTTGGAGTGTGGATTCTGGGAGGATAGGATGAGCATTGAGCATGAGAATGAGACATCAAATACACCATTATAGAGATCAATAGCATTGTCATTGAGCAACAGTGATGAGTTGGGGACCCACTATTATTGGAGCATTCTGATGACCATTTTACTTGTGTTATATTGGATGGGTAGATGATTGATGAGAGGCATCTTATCTTTTGTTATGATGGATCTTTCTTGATGAGCATTTCACAGCTCAATGAGAAGCCTTTGCCTTCAGCATACTTGGATCCCTATGGATTCAACATGCTCATTTATGAGTGGTCTTCACTTGGGGGTCTCCAAGAGATTTCATTTCAACATCCCATGAAATGCAAAGGTAGAAATCTGAAATAGGAGGATGGTATTCTCCATTGGGGGGGTACCAATATGGAGCATGGTAGGAGACACCCACATTTGGATGAATAGGTGTGGATGGTAGGCAAGAGGCTGGTGAGTCACCTACATATCTATGACACAGGGCAATAGGGGGCATGGCTGCGTTGGCTACTCTTGAAAGAGTTTGGCCGTCATGTGACATATCCTTCTTCTAAGGGTATGATGGTGGATGTAACATGGCATGGCACTTGCATCATATGGCAGCAGGGATTTTGGGTGCATTGTGTTGGTATGACATTCTTCATGTCAATCATCATATTTTCACCTCATGATTTGTATGATGGATGTGTGAGGGGGCAGCAAGAGATATTGTTGCTTTGGCTACTCTTTGGAGAGTATGGGTGGGAATTCTCCCATACTTTGCATGGTATTTCAGGAGAAAGGGATGGCACAATCAAATTGCAAAGATTCTACCCTTCGGCATTGGAGGATCATGAGGTACTTCCACACAGGGAGGAGACTCCCACACATAGTAGCATGATGGTGGATGACTTTGGCATATGGCATGTTAAAGAATGGAGTCATGGAGTGGCATGAGCCTTACCACTAAGGCCAACAGCACTGTCACTTGGGAGTATGCATATATTGATGGAGGGTTCCAAGGGGAGTATGCATCCCTTCATTTTTCAGATCTTTATGAGGATATTCTCTTGGGAGGGCTCATCCATGGACCTCACTTTCAGCCTACTCACTATGCATGTTAAGAAATTTATTTATGTACTTATTGATCATTTCATAAATTATTTTCATCTTCTCACCATTTATGTACAGTGAATTGCTCCATAAGAAGGCAAGATTATCTTTTGGTTTCATGGACATTTTAGGACCAACATTTGTGCTGGAGATAAGCCTTCTTTGCACAACCTTGGGAAAGTGTGGTGTTATTCTTATTATTCTTAGCTGATATATAACTCTATTTACTACCTCATAGTAGACGAGCAAACATGCACAGCTAGCAACTTGTTGGGGGACAACTTGCCACATGATGTTCTAAAACAACAGTTGGTAAAACTGTGTTGTATCCACTGGAGAAACCAGTGGTACCATCCAAACTTGCACATAACCTTCAGTATTTTTCTGATTTGGATACGATATGGTGATGATGTACCATTCACTTTCTATGGGATGGTTTGGGCCAGCATGATTCATGACTCTAGAGAGAGGATATTTGAAGATCCAGTCTTCTTCTTACCTCTTGAAGGAAAAAATATTGAAGCCCAAAATCAACAGCTAATCTACACTTATCATAAGTGGAGAGAGAGACAACATGAGATGGACAATTTGGTCTATCAAGTTCAACAATGCATCCCACCTTCTTTGTAGGAGCCTAAGGTGGAGGATATTTTTCATGAGTTACCATTTTGGAGGGTGGCTCATTTTGTTGTTGGAAATATTGTCATTGATGGCAAAGGAGAAGACAGGAGTAGCACCTGAACTATCACTAAGGAAAAGAACAAAGAAGAACCAGCAATAAGATAAAGGAGGCAGCAAAGAAGCAGAGAGGTAGCAGAGAGGCAGCAGAGAAAGCATTAGACAAGATGCAGAGGCAGCAAAGAAGCAGAGATAGTATGAGTATTGTTCAGTTTAATTGCTATGGGATGAGACTCTATAATTGGGTTTTTTAAGTGGGTTCTGTGTTTCATTGAAGGAATCGACATTCATGTCGTTGTGTGATGTGCAATTATCTGAGCATTGATGATTTAATGTGTGAGTTGATAATTTTTTAAACGGTTTTGAATAAACTCTATGGTAAGGGTTAGAATTAGATATTCTGTGTATGAATTGAAGAAATTGATGGAGAGGGCGCATAGATCAGCACTGTAAATGCCCACACAGTAAAATGGAGAACTAAATTTGAATTTTCAATTTAGGTTTGATGTTAGGCATATCGGCCTTGGATCAAAATGATGGGAAGATGTTGTTCTACAGAGATTAGAATAACAATCAGATCGCATTTCAAGATCTGATGCTTTATATGTCGTATGTTTTAATGTTGATACGATATATATGTAGACCATATGAAGGTTGAAATTGGAGAGCGAATGAGATTATCGTGGAATGATGGCGCGGAATGATTTAAATTGTTCGAGAATTAGAAATGAATGGAGGCATTGAATCCTATACAGAAAATCAAGTTAAAGATGAAGAGTTTGAGGCAGAACCATGAATTACTTATGCGGAGTTAAAAAACGATAGGAAGAAGAATTGAGGCGCAGTGTTGAAGTTGGAACGGAACTGTGAACGATGACTGAAGTAGTGGAACCGTGAGGAGTAAACAGTGAAGGTGGATTTCGAAAACAGTTTATGGTTTTCGCAAAATTTATAAATGGTAAGTTGTTTGTGAAAAAAGAAATGCGATAGCGTCCAGGATTTGAGACATGGTGTTGGCGGTTTTCATTTACAACCCATTTCGCATTATTTTTTATCGTTAAAGCTCGGTGGAAAATAAATGTGACTTGCGTCCGATTTGGAGGGCGAAAGATCCAAGGGAAATCACAATTAAAGCTGCTCAAAGGTTAATGGAGAGGTATGTCATTAATGTTTTGGACCCGAACAAATATTGTGTTAATATTTGTGTTTTATGAATTAAACAGGGTCGGACTTTTGGAACGATATGAAATGTTATGTGTATGAATGCATTATGGGACCCAGTGTTTAGGTGCGATGATTACAGTTGAGTTAATAGAAATTCGAATATTAATTCGATTTATTTCAAGAAGGGTTATAAATACGTGGTTCATTATATAAAGTCTTGAATTATGAGTCGAATGCTTCAATATAAAATGAAGTTTTCCGTGAAGTGTAGCGGATAAAATCATACATGTGATATTGGTTAGGAGTTCGCTTAAAATGAAGTGAAGGCTTATTTAAAACCTGGGTTAATAATATATGCAATTTGAAATATGTTGTGGGCCAGACATTTATATGCATCGGGTTATATGGTTACTTTGGGTTTAACAAAGTCAACCGATGAAAATATGTTAATACGTTGTGGGACCCGTATGGACCTGATGTTGTCGATAAAGTATGGAGGAGCATTGTTATATGCATGGAGTCAATGTTATAATGGAGGTTTTTATATATTTTAATGGATTATGGTCTGCATATAAATAAATGGTTATAGATATAATCGCATGTGATTTGGTAAGCCTTGGGGCCAAACGAATGTATGTTTATAACCTTTTCCAAAGCCAAAACATATAAAGGTATTCCATCGATGGATTAATAAAGCTATGGAGAACATAAATGAAACTATTTGGCCGAAGGTTTGTATTATGGGATATAAATATCCATTTTATATAGTGGACCATTATGGGTTGAATTACGAAGTTCAAATAACGAGTCGACCTCATGAAGTGGGTTGAAGTATGGTTTAACCATAGATTTGAAACAGGCAAAGTTCCCGCATATGAAGATTGTGAAGTGGGTTTAGACCATGGTTTAAACATTTATTGAAACAAGTCGATCTTCCACATAAAGATAAGAAATATGGGTTGTATTGCAGGGTTTTTGTGTTGTTCGAAGATTTACGTTGATGATTAAGCCAAAGCATCTATTTATTGGGTGCTTCCATAAAATGAACTCTTGATACAGTATTTTACCATAGTGATGGAAAAATAAAGCTTCAGCATTGATACAGCTGCCAGATTTAAAACATAAATTAGAAATTCATTTTTATATGCACAGTGAACTTGGAGAGTGTGAGTATGACAGGGGTACATGCACAAAAAGTAGGAAAGTATGCAAAACTGTTACACTACAGCGGCAAAAGAGACAAACACACAGCAAGCCAAGGGCCGAAAAGGGCTAAGTGAATGATACTTATTGTAACTGAAAATGTAAAGTCATTATTTATTTTATATTGTTTGTGATGCATTGGTAAGTCTCCGTAGGCAAACAAAACTCCACTGTAAAACATAAATTTTTACATATTGCTATATTCCTCTGAATGAGCTGGACAAAGAAATGAGAAGGCAGAAGGCAAAGAGTCATGGCTATACACTTCAAGTTCCCTGTGGAATACAAACAGTCATTAGGTGAACCCTATAAATGATATCACATAGATATGCATAAAAAGGTTTTTGAGAATAGAGAAATGAGGCAGAGAGGTAAGAAGAAGGAGGAGTAGATAGAGAAGCTATGAAGATTCAGAGATGATATAAGGCAAACATGAAGGCTGGTGGAAAGCAGTGAAGAAGGAACAGAACAGAGCTGATATCCAGGTAAATCAGCATGTGTTTATTTTTATGAAAGAGTGAGGAAGTTGGTGCTTCCATATCAAGTTGTAGCTTGATAAATGTTAGTTGTAGTTGACTGAGGTAGGAGCCTCCTATAGGTTGTAGCCTGCAAAAAATAGAAGGAATTTGGTGCTTCCATATCAATTTGTAGCTTGATAGATGTAAGTTGTAGCTGGCTAAGGTAGGAGCCTCCTGTAGGTTGTAGCTTGCAGAAAATAGATGGGAGTTGGAGCTTCCTTGCAAGTTGTAGCATGCAGAATTGAGGTTGGAGCCTCCTGTAGGTTGGAGCCTACAGAAAATCAGTGATGAGAGGGAGTGGGAGCTTGCCTTTGCATCACAACAATAATAAGATGTGGTTTTCTCCCTTATGCGTTTCCACTTATATCTGTTGTCTATGTGCATGATGTTTATGTGTTGATATGGTGTATCTAATCTGCTTAATACTTGATGCTCACATATTAAGTTTGTTGTTACATTATTTAATCTTCTTAATACTTGCTACTCACATCTAAAGATTGCTTACATACTAAGTTGATCATGAAATGAAGGTGTAAATAAGTTTAAAGGAAAGTTTTAAAATTCCATGAATGTGTTAAAATGATTCACACCCCCCCTCCCTTTCAGTTTAACTAAGGGTTCAACATTTGTATGGATGATAGCTTGGGGATGGGAGGTTCACATGGGAATGATATTTCCCAACATATTTCATATTACATGCCTCAATAAGACCTCCAGACAACACATTTTTTCTTCCTTGGGTGTTTTACTTCTACAAGATGATAGCTATTTGGGATGGTTACCAAAAGCTAACTTGCATACTTGGGAAGGGAAACTTGGAGATTTATTGATGAGAAAACATCTTGTTCCTTGGAGGAGTTTATCATATGAGGATGCTACAGGAGGAGGAGAGGAGGCTCTTCATTTCTATCCTTGCATTTTCTTTAGGAAAAGAAACATTTGGGAGGGGAGGACTGTAATATTCCTAAATTAGCATGCAGCTAATTGGAATATTAATTTTGCTTTTGCCATTTAATTAGATGAATAAATGGGTAGGGAGGCCCATAAATCTCTTTAGTAGGTGTAAAATTCCTCTTAATATGAAAATGGATCATATTTATAGCTGGATAAAGCACCCTCATGTGTGAACAGGGGCTAATGCATGTGGACAAGGTCAAGTTTGACCAAGTCAACAGTGTTGGTATGGAGGGAGTGGATCATCTATAGAGACAACGCAGTATCAATGGGAGGAAGATTCCATGATGGTGGAAACCCTAATGAGTGGGACCCAAGGTGATAAGGCTCCCATTTGTTTATAAGGAGGGAAAGGCGACCATAGTGAGGTATGTTATTGATTATTAATTTTATGGTCTGCATGACTATTTACATTCTTCAGTTGTTTAGTTGAGATTGTTGTGTTGTGTAGCACCGGGTGTTCCCGAGCGAGAATTCCATATCCTTCCTTGAGAGGACTCTTCGAGGAGAATTGTACCATCATTTCCACACATCTGGAATTATTTCAAAGCTTTAGTCTTCAACTACAGTGCAGTTTCTGCAGAGTATTGTGTTGTGTTGTAGGGTGTTGTAGTGGAGGGTTGAGAAACCCACTTCTAGAGCTAGTTTTCAGAGGAGGAAGCACTCTTCTCTTTTGAATATCAGCAAGGGGGTTTATTGAGCTTTCTTTCACATCTTGGCACCAATCCAACATATTCCCATCACCTACAGCACAGATTCCCTCTTTGACTACGTTATTTCATGAGCATTTGCAGTAGAGGTTTCGGTGCTTGATTTGGAGGGTGAGATCTTCAGTGTTAGGATCGGCCTTTCACTTGAAGGATATATTGGAGGAGATTTATTAATTATGTATATCATCTACAACCATATTCTTCTATTTATTTAGTAGCATTTGTTATTCAACCCTAGGGCTGCATTCTGGCATTTTGGTATTTTTGTATATTTCAGGAAACCCTTTCCGAGTTGTCTTGAAAATGTGTTTGGGAGCTTAGATCCCTGATCCCAGCATCATATGAGCCCTATATTTTTATATTTGTGTATTGACACTTTCCAGAAGTAGTTGTACCTAATAAAACTATGCTGCCATAGCCTTGGGCATTATTTTGTAGCAGTGTTCTTTATGTTTCATGTACATGATCTCTCGAGTGTTGTTTTGGCCTGACTTGAGTGTTGTTTTCACCTACAATGGCACACACTGGGTGTGCCGGAGATATTTTTGGTGCCTCTTAGGAGGTTAGCCAGAGCACTTATCTACTATCATGAGTAGCAGGCTCAGGAGGAATAGTGGATAGATGTGTAAATGTCAGAGCGAGGCTTAGCAGAGCCCATTTTTTGAAAAACACCCAAGTTTTGGGAAGTTTTTTTATGTAACTTGACTGGACATGACATATATATATATATATATATATATATATATATATATATATATATATATATATATATATATTGGCGATTTTGATTCTTGTGTTTTTTATTTTTATGGTGAAAAATATACACTCATGTATGACTCTTTCTATAATAAATGTGAAAAATGCCAATCTAACACATATTTTTCGAATGAATCAGCTAATGTATTAAATTCTCTAGGAATGTGCTCAAATGCAATGGTTTTAAATTGACGTTCTAGAAGTCGTACCCTTAGATAATATCGTAATAAGAGTGGATGACGGACTCGATAACAATTGTTTAAATGCATAACGACAAGCTGGGAATCTAACCTGACCACCAGATTGGAGATGTCGCGATATGTAGCTTCTATGAGGAGTTGTATCACTGACATGTGCTCAGAAATATTGTTGGTGGCATTGCCCAGTAAAATTCCCCTGGAGCCAAGGAGCTCCAACTCAGGTGTGTAGAGGACCCAAGTAGCTAATGCAATGTGCCAAGTATTATGATTGGAACCATCCACATATCCAACGTATGATAAGGATGACGAAGGCATCTTTGTAAAAGAAGAGAGTGTTCATGATAAAAACACTCAAAAACCCAGACTATCCACACACACCAAACAAAGACAAAACTGATATACATAAAATTACAAAGCATATGCCTAGGGGAACACTAGGCCAAATACTTCTTCATATAGAGCCCGTTGCGAGGCTCTACGAATGGAATTACTTTATAGTCCTAAATTTCATAAGCTCCTTTTGAAAGGACTTTCATGACGACGTAAGGATGTGTTAGTCATCATTAATTTTTACCATCTATAGATGACTAAGTATTGGTTCTATATTTCTAAAAACAAAATTCCCTGAATATTGTGAGTTTTAGAAATCTCATTGCCTTCATTATCACTAGAGAAAATTTTTCACTATTATGTCATCTAGCCCTTTCATGGTCACCCTGTCACTCTTAAGAAACTCCTTATGGGCTTGTGCCACTCATCTCCATCCTTTTTTCCTTCCTATGACCTCATGGCTCTGTTTATCCCCTTTCCCATCATTCCGCTTTACATCTAGGATTACCTATAGCCTAACTCATTCCCATGAGTCACCAGGTTCCTTAAGCATTTATGGTATCAAAACTCTCTCTATAGGCTCTTTAGATAAATCAAGTACATTGGATTCTGGATCTTCATTACACCACTTTGTCAATACTTTGTTTTTACACTTGAAGCCTCCAAAACCAATTTTCAGTCAAGGACAATGTCAAAGAGCCCTCTCACTAGGTCACTAGGGTTTCACATGATTTAAGATCTTGATTGGTGTTTAAAGCATTACGTTTCCTATGCTAGAAGTTGGCTCAAATATAAAAGAAGCTAAAAACATGGTTGTTCAATAAAGATCATAAAATCTCCTAAGAGGACCACCTTATCAAGTTCAAGTCCTACAACAGGCAACTGTGCATTTTGACATTTCTGCAGGAGTGTTAAAGTGACCATCAATAGAGAATTGGTAAGATAAGAAGCATGCTCCAAAATGAAGACATTCACAGCAAGAGAGAGCTTTGAAGGTGTTGCCTTATGTTTCAATCTCAAAGGTGTCAAAAGCAAACACATCAAGCCCCCAGCATTAAAGAAGGAGTCAAACTCATCATTTAAGCAAACCTACCTATAGAAAGTGTAAAAGGTTATTCGAAGAAGGTAAGGAGTTGAGTTAGACCTCATAATGGAAATGAGAGAAATGTTGGAATTATTACTATGAGAAGATTCCAAAAGAGGGTTGTCATGCCTAAAAATGATCAAATGATCAAATTAAATATCATGATGCAAATAGAGAAGTTTTTGTTTAAACTGCTGCTATGTCAAAATGAACATGTCAACTATAAAAAAGAAGAAAGGGAGCCACTTCAATGTCTTTTATGTCACCTGCAAAGTAAACTGCTGAAAGACATCAATAAGGAGATTTAACTTCATGGTCTGAGTCACCTGCAAAACAAGAATGGTCAAAGAAACATTAGAGAAAAGAGTGACAAAGCGACTAAAAGCATTAGAAAGTGGGTCTAAAAAGATTAATTTTATTTTCCTAAAAGGTAATTTTGTTCCTCATTTTACTTATTGTTTACTTTCAAAAATCATCAAAGGCATCTAGAAGAGAAACTATGAAAACTGGCCCAGCAGAAAATTGGCAAGCGTTGTGTGCCCGACACACACTGCTACATGCATCCTTGCCCGACAGGCCCAGCAAACGTTCACGTTGTGCCTTTTCTAGCCAAACACCATGTTCATGTTGTGCCCTTACACGTTCAAGCCCGACCCGACACCTCGACTGATCGAGCAAGCATCGCACCCTTGCAAATTTTCACCCGACAAGCTCGGAAGGTCCACCGCTGCATGTTCAGCGCTACGTGTTTGGCTAACCCGACTCGCCCGACAAGTCGGGCAGGTGCTGTGAGTTTGGCCAGGATGACTCTTGCACCTTGCAAACACTTCATTCACCTCCAAAAATCTCTGCCAAGGGTTTCAAAGTGTTCTTGAGGGTATTTACATGTTATAAACTACATGTTCAAAACATTTTTATGGGTTAAATAAATGAAATCAAACCCTAAAGAGGCTACCCCAAGGCTTGAACTTGCAAAATCACTACTTGCCATTTATTTTATCTGCTCATTAAGAATATTAGTCCAGACAGTGAGGCTAATGGAAGAAAATATTACATTGAGGCAAAATACTGATGAGGCACATAACATTGATGAATCAAGAAATGAAGAAAAATTCAAATAAAGAAGAAAGCAGCCAAGAAAAGGGTAATGATGAAGCACATAGCAGTGAGCATAATGAAAGTGGATCAGATAAGAAAAATGATGCAGAAAGCAGTAAACAAGATAAATAGGCCTATGAGGGAAAAATGAATGAGGCAAATGGAAATGATAAATCAAGCAATGATGAGTCAAGCAATGAGGATGCAGATGTCAGTATGTCAAAGAGCCATGAAAAAGTAGTAAGGTTGCTAACAAAAAGTCTTATGAAGCATATAATGGAACCAATGAATCTAAAAACCAAAAAAACCTTGAAAACCTGGTTGATCTATACCTACAAACATCCCAAACCCAAAGAGAAAGACAAATCCAAGTTTTGGGAACTTTTTGTTAACTTTGAATTTTTGACTGATTTTAAGGGCCAACGGCGCTGCGCTTTTTCTACAAGCATCCATTGGAGTTAAAGTTTACATTTTTAGATTCATCATCCCAAGGACAACATGCACACCAAATTTCAGATCATTTGGAGCAGTTTTGGTCCTCCAAAATGCCCAAACACATGTGAATTTTCACCTTTCTACCATGTTTTCAGGGTTGGCGTTGCGCCTTTAGCATTCTTGGGAGATTTGATTTTTGAACGGTTTAATGGAGTCCAATAATAAAACCAATAAAATTTTTGAAAATTAGACTTGATAGGCTTTCCAACGAGCCATCACAAAGCCCATTCTGACATCGATAAGGCCTTCAAAACTTGGCTGCAAGATGACTCGGATTTTTGGTGTAGGCGCTGCGCCCTTGGACCTCTGAGCAGCCCCCTTGCAAAAAAGTCAACAAAACACATTGAAAGATATTTTCGAGATTTTTTTGCGCAAATCACTCCAGATTTGGTTGAGGAGTTATGTTTAAGTTATCTTTCATTTATTGTAATCGATATTATGTGCCTTGGGCCTTGCATGGCCTTTTTGGACATAATTGGCACTTATGGTGCATTTATGACATTTAGAAGCCTCTTACGGTTTCCACCTCCTCTTTGCTAGTTAAATACAATAGTGAGCCCTTATTGTTTTTTGTTGGTCACTTGTTGAACTGAGCATAGGCTCTAAGTTATAAAGAGTTTTTTGGCCTTAGAGCCTTGCAATCTTTTTGGACTGAATGACAATGGAGCTAATCACTTTGCAGGATTCATGAACATGGCAAATGGTGATGTTTTTTCTTGTTTTATTTTCATTTTCTTATGTTTTACATCTTGTTTCATCTTTCTCTTGCAATAGAGGAGAAATTTTAGCTTAAGGTTTGCTGTCTAATCTCATTAAGTTTGTCTGCTTCTTTTTCTTTCATGTTTTCCTTTGCTTGGTCAGTTTAGAGAATTTTTAGTTGCTCTCCAATCCCACTCAGTTTTTTTATCTCAAGAATGATTCAATAAATTCAGTCCCAAAGAGGTTTATGGTTAGCCCTACACTTTGGAAGCACTTAAACATTTTTTTTGAGGTCTTTACTTCGAAGTATTTTTGATTAGGTTTAGCTGAAGAGGTCTACGGTTAGCCTTGCCCTTTTTCTCATCTTAAATGGTTGTTTTGAAGTTTCTCTATAGTTTGATTAAGGAATTTAGGAGTTCCCTTTCCTTGATCATTGCTATATGTTTATCTTAGATGTTTTCTTTCTCTGAAGGTAGATAGCTCGAGAGGTTAGGAGTTCCATGATCTCTAGGGTTTACTGGATTGTTGTCTTGATGTTTGCTTGCTAGGGTTTGGTCAAAGAAGTATGGTATGCCCTGTCTTTAGTTTTTTCTTCATGCATAGTATTCTTAAAGGCCCTTCTTTTTGTAGTATTTGACAAAGGATTCTTAACTGCCCTTTGCACCTACTTTGTTCACAATTTAATGTTCACTCCACTCACCTAAGCCTTTAAAATCCATTTAGCTTTGTTATACTTTCCCTATGAAGCATCCTTGACCTATTGTTGTACCTTTCTAGACCTTTTGTAGACTCCATATCCCAATGGTCTAAACCTCTCCTACTCTATATGTTTCTGCTTAACAACCTACCCAACCAAACAAACAAACAAACCCTAATCCTTATAGCTAGCCTAAAATCAAAACCTAAAAGCTATCAAGTTACATCCTTTGCACAAACATAGAGAGAGCCCTCTCTGAGTCTAGGAAGGCTAGGTCCTAGGACTCCAAAGACTGGTTTGATGTTACCCTTGTACATTTTCCTTTGCCAATCTGAAAAATTATGGGGACCTAACATAATGGTGATCACGGTGGGACTCTGAGTAAGAAGCAAGCTTAGACATCCTTAAAGAACTCTGAAAACCCTTTTCAAATAGTAACCACTTACTCAGTGCCATAACATAATGGTGATCACGGTGGGACCTCTGACTCAGTGACAATATAAGTATTCCTTTGGACCTCAGAAAACCCACAAACATCCTTAGATTGGCATTTAGTTGTTGATGATGGACAAAAAGTACATCCCTAAAACAATTAATATCATCCACATGGCGACTCCATTGTCATCAATAGCCCTGTTGACCCCACTAGTTCTCACAGTCTTCCACTAGGAATGCATTAAAAAATCCTAATAATGTTTATGGTGGACAGCAAAGTCGAAACCATCCACCTAGC
Organism: Pinus albicaulis; assembly: GCA_034641835.2. Classification (NCBI taxonomy): domain Eukaryota; kingdom Viridiplantae; phylum Streptophyta; class Pinopsida; order Pinales; family Pinaceae; genus Pinus; species Pinus albicaulis. The sequence continues at coordinate 99,047,346 of CM076579.1, read as the reverse complement.
AACTCCACAACGCTCAATAGACCAAAGACTCCACTGGTAGAGAACTCTAGACTGGTTGAAAAGATTTGGTGACCCTTTCTGATTTTAAAACATGGATCCAAGGATACAAAGTAGATATGATCCAATGAACAGAGATCATATCCCTGGATTCCCACACAAAATGCCTTAGATATATTGGTACAGTAACCTACCTATGTTTCAAGATGAAAAATTTGATGACCCCTTGTTACATCTCATCAAAATTCATATACATGTATGGAGGTTAAAAGTTGAATGGCATGAAGACTGCCTCATGAAAATTTTCATGGGGACATTAGAAGGTAAAGCAAGGAACTGGTATGAAGGCCTAGATCCTAGTATTTTGTTTTCTTTGAAATATTTCCACAAGGTATTTTATAAACATTATAAACAATATTGTCCATATTTATCATTAGCTAAAACTTGTTGTGATCAATCAGAAGATTTCATACAATACCTTGTAAACATTGATGAAGACTTAGGGAATTGGCATCCTGAAGATTTATTAGAAGAACTCCATGCATTTCATTCTCGAGATAACTATTATGACAGCCAAGAGGAGTTGGATGAGGATGAAATCAATCAGGAAACAATGAAAGAGAACCCACAAGATCTCTCTAAAGGCACAAGTGATGATTCATCATCTCTTCTAGGTGAGGCTCAAGAAGACATTCAACCTCAGAATCAGCCTTCACAAGACAAAGAGAGCTTATGTAGTTCTATCCAAAGAAAGAGAAAAATGCCTCCTCCTTTATCTGAAGCTGAGATCAATCAATTTCTAAACATACAGCCACCTTCTCAACCTTCATGTGAACAAAAATTTTCTATTTATTCTCCTACTAATCCCATCTACCATAAATTAGAAAGTGAACTTGTAGATCAATCAGAAGAAAAAAAATTTGATAATCCAATATGTTTGATTGGTGACATTACTTATATTGAAATTTTTCCAAAGTCTGATTAGTCTGATGATGATGTTCTCCAAACAAAAGCTAACTTTGCAGAGCAATCAACAGTTGGTTTGTGGGAGGAAGTTCAGCTTCCTCAACTTGGAAACAATAGTCAGCCAATACATACCATCTATGACACTGATGAGGAAAGCCTTGAAATTTTAGAAGTAAGTGAAGAATCTCTAACTCTTTTTTCTACTTCATTTCAGTCTATCAGAAATAACTTTCATGTGATTGGAAATTAGTAGTCTTTCAGTTTTGATGTTGATGTTGGAGAAGATAATGAACTTATTGAGCAAGTTGTTGGTGAGGAGCCTTTTCCTGAAATGGTTGAGGAAATCATTGGTGACATATAATTCTCCTTACCTCCAGATTTTCAGCCACCAAGTTCCACTGAGTTTCAAATTGCAGATGAAGGCTTGGAAATTGATAATCATGTAGGATTTGTTGCACTCCCTTCTCAAGAAGATTTGTTTCCAAAGATCACTCTTGCTCACCAACATGATGGCATTCACATAGAGTTCAGTTCACTCAATCAGAACACCTTAGCTTTGCTAGAGGAAAACCTTGCAATATATGATGAAGCTGCCAGTTCAGATGCTCATGAGGAAGAGTTTCTTACCCAAAAAAGTCCTAAGCATAGCCAAGTGGTGGAAGGAGTAGTCCTGATTGAAGTCTATTTCTGAAATCCTCTTAGTCAGGTATTATTCCAAGATCCATTTGATGGTTGCTTAGAGACATTTGAATAAGGAGTAAATTATGTCAGAAGCAGTTTGATGCAAAGCTTAAAGAAAATTCTAGGCACTACTGTTCAAATACAAGCGAGGTGGGAGTGGCCTTTTGATTTTTCACCATACTCAAAGAACTGAACCAAGATCATTCATGGAATCATCTCCTTGACTATTTATATTGGAAAATGGAGTTCACCAAATGAATATATGTCATGTATAAGTTAGATTAGGATAGATAGGAATGCAAATAAGCTCAGCACTATGAGCATATTTCTAGTTGTTTAGCCTTAGAATGCTGATCCAAAATAAATAAATAAATAAAATAGATAAAAGAAGAAAAAGAGGGCATATGAAAAGAAGAGGTACAGCCCCATACCAAAAAAGAGTACTTCTAAAAGTGTGCAAGCCTAAATGCCACTACTACTTGAGGAAATAAGTCTCGTTCAGTCATCTAGCCTAATCATGACTGAGCATGTTTTAAATTTCTGCTAATAGGTTAGTAAAAGAGGATTTTCCAAATCATGTAAACTTGGCTTATCAGTAGATTAGATTAGGAAAATATACTTGGTTTCGATGCTCAAATCTGAAACAAAAGAGAAAGAAAGGGATAGGTAAAAAATTATAAATCATTAGCCATCAACTTTCTAGTTTTCACTTGTACAAAAATAATGTCTGTGTGCAGCTTGTCCAAATGCCACAACCCGTGGAAAATCAAATTGCTTAATCCTAGTTTAGTCGTGTTTTCAATTTCATGTTAGTAGGTTAGAGAATAAAGTTTGTCAAACAGCTTAATCTTGACAAATGATTAGACTAGGTAGAGAATAAGAGAGTTCATTAGCCTAATCTAAACTCTTGGAGTGGAAAGGGTACAAGTAGATAGATTTATGCTTTCAAAAGAAAATAATTTCAAGGTTTTTCCAATCCAAGTGCACCCAAAAGAAGAAAAAAATGTTAGGGAAAGTAGGATCGGTGGGTAGAAATGAGGTTGAAGCAAACATGTCTTTCATATTTTGAGATCATAGCTTCAAAATAACATCAACAAATAAAGGAAGACAAATCTGTAAATTGAAAGTAAGGCACTGGTCTTCAAAACTCAGAGATCTGAGCTCTAAGGTCCTGGACACCTCCTGAAAGGGAGCTGCCCTCCCCAAGTGGAGCCACTGTTAGTCATCAGTAATTTTTACCGTATTGGTTCTATATTTCTAAAAACAAAATTCCCTGAATATTGTGAGTTTTATAAATCTCACTGCCTTCATTATCCCTAGAGAAAAAATTTCACTATTCTATCATCTAGCCCTTTCATGGTCACCCTCTCACTCCTAAGAAACTCCTTATGGGCTTGTGCCACTCATCTCCATCCTTTTTTCCTTCCTATGACCTCATGGCTCTGTTTATCCCCTTGCCCATCATTCCGCTTTACATCTAGGGTTACCTATACGCTAACTCATTCCCATGACTCACCAAGTTCCTCAAGAATTGATGGTCTCAACACTATATCTATAGGCTCTTTAGATAAATCAAGTACATTGGATTCTGGATCTTCATTACACCACTTTGTCAATACAATATTTTTACACTTAAAGCCTCCAAAACCAATTTTCACTCAAGGACAATGTCAAAGAGCCCTCTCACTAGGTCACTAGGGTTTCACATGGTTTAAGATCTTCATTGGTGTTTAAAGCATTTCTTTTCCTATGCTAGAAGTTGGCTCAAATATAAAAGAAGCTCAAAACATGGTTGTTCAAGAAAGATCAGAAAATCTCCTAAGAAGACCACCTTATCAAGTTCAAGTCCTGCAAAAGGCAACTGTGCATTTTGACATTTCTACAGGAGTGTTAAAGTGACCATCAACAGAGAATTGGTAAGATAAGAGGCCTACTCCAAAATGAAGACATTCACAGCAAGAGAGAGATTTGAAGGTGTCGCCTTATGTTTCAATCTCAAAGGTGTCAAAAGCAAACACATCAAGCCCCCAGCATTAAAGAAGGAGTCAAACTCATCATTTAAGAAAACCTGCTTATAAACAGTGTAAAAGGTTATTCAAAGAAGGTAAGGAGTTGATTTAGACCTCATAATGGAAATGATAGAAATGTTGGAATTGGTACCATGAGAAGATTCCAAAAGAGACCTGTCATGCCTAAAAATGATCAAAAGATCAAATTAAATATCATGATGCAGACAGAGAAGTTTTTGTTTAAACTGCTGCTATGTCAAGATGAACATGTCAACTATCAAAGAGTAGAAGGGGAACCACTTCAATGTATTTTATGTCACCGACAAAGTAAAATGTTGAAAGACATCAATAAGGAGATTTAACTTCATGGTCTGAGTCACCTGCAAAACAAGAATGGTCAAAGCAACATTAGTGAAAAGAGTGACAAAGGGACTAAAAACATTAGAAAGTGGGTCTACAAAGATTAATTTTATTTTCATAGATGGTCATTTTGTTCCTCATTTGAATTATTGTTTACTTGCAAAAATCATCAAAGGCATCCAGCAGAGAAACTCTGAATTTCAGGTTGATTTCGGGCAAATTTACCCGGCGCTACGCATTCAGAGTCGGGCATTGCACCCTTGGAGAATTTCCCTGTGTAAATTTTCTCTCCACTGCATGCCTGCAGGTACGCAGTGCGCATTTAGAATAGCATTGCGTGTTCACCAGGAGGACCCAACAGGCCCGAAAGGCCCAGAAAACATTCACGCTGCACTTTTTCCAGCCCAACACCATGTTCACATTGCGCCCTTGCACGTTGAAGCCCGACCAGACACCCTGACTTATCGGGCAAGTGTTGCACCCTTGCAAATTTTTTCCCGGCAAGCCCATCATTGCGTGTTCGGTGTTGCGCGTTTGGCTGACCCGACTCGCCCGACTAGTTGGGCATGCGCTACGCGTTTAGCCAGGATGATTCATGCACCTTGTAAACACTCAATTCACCTCCAAAAATATCTACCAAGGGTTTCAAATTGTTCTTGAGGGTATGTACAGGTTCTAAACTACATGTTCAAAACATTTTGATGGGTTAAATAAATGAAATCAAACCCTAAAGACGTTACCCTAAGGCTTGAACTTGCAAAATCGCTACTTGCCATTTTTTTTATCTAATCATTAAGAATATCGCTCTAGACAGTGAGGCTAATGGTAGCAAATATTACACTGAGGCAAAATAGTGATGAGGCACATAGCATTGATGAATCAAGAAATGAATCAGAAACCAAATAAAGAATAAAGCAGCCAAGAAAAGGGTAATGATGAAGCACATAGCAGTGAGCATAATGAGAGTGGAACAGATAAGAAAAATGAGGCAGAAAAGCAGTAAACAGGATAAAGAGACCTATGAGGAAAATATGAATAAGGCAAAGGGCAATGATAAATCAAGCAATGAGGATGCAGATGTTAGTATGTCAAAGAGCCATGAAAAAGCAGTAAGGTTGCTAAAAAAAACCCTTATGAAGGATATAATGGAACCAATGAGTCTAAAAACAAATAAAACATTGAAAACCTGGTTTATCTATACCTACAAACATCCCAAACCCAAAGAGCAAGACAAATCCATGTTTTGGGAACTTTTTGTTAACTTTGAATTTTTGACTGATTTTAAGGGCCGAGGGCGCTGTGCTTTTTCTACAGGCATCCATTGGATTTAAATTTTAAATTTTTAGATTCATCAGCCCAAGTACATCATTTACACCAAATTTAAGATCATTTGGAGCAGTTTTGGTCCTCTAAAAATCCCAAAAACATGTGAATTTTCACCTTTCTGCCATGTTTTCAGGGTTGGCGCTGCGCCTTTAGCAGCCATGGGAGATTTTATTTTTGAACTGGTTAATGGAGTCCAATCAGAAAACCAAGGGTATTTTTGGAAATTATACTTGACCAGCTTTCCAATGAGCCATCACGGAGCCCATTCCGACAGCAGGAAGGCCTTCAAAACTTGGCTGCAAGATGACTTAGTTTTTTGGTGCAGGCATTGCGCCCTTGGACCTCTGAGCTACCCCCTTGCAAAAAATTCAAAAAAACACACTGAAAGATATTTTCGAGATTTTTTTGGGCAAATCACTCTACAGTTGGTTGAGGAGTTATGTTTAAGTTATCTTTCATTTATCGTAATAGATATTATGTGCCTTGGGCCTTGCATGGCCTCTTTGGACATAATTGGCATTTATGGTGCATTTATGACTTCTAGAAGCCTCTTAGGGTTTCCACCTCCTCTTTGCTAGTTAAATACAGCAGTGAGACCTTATTGTTTTTTTTTGGTCACTTGTTGAACTCAGCATAGGCTCTGAGTTGTAAAGATTTTTTTGGCCTTGGTGCCTTGTAATCTTTTTGAACTGAATGACAATGGAGCTAAGCACTTTGCAGGATTCATGAACATGGAAAATGGTGATGTTGTTTCTTGTTTTGTTTTCATTTTCTTATGTTTTACATCTTGTTTCATCTTTCTCATGCAATAGAGGAGAAATTTTAGCTTAATTTTTGTTGTCTAAGCTCATTAAGTCTATCTGCTTCTTTTTCTTTCATGTTTTCCTTTGCTTGGTCAGTTTAGAGAATTATTAGTTTCTCTCTAATCCCACTCAGCTTGTTTATCTCAAGAATGATTCAATAGAGTTAGTCCCAAATAGGTTTATGGTTGGCCTTTCCCTTTGGAAGTACTTAAACATTTTTTTTGAGGCCTTTACTTCGAAATATTGTTGATTAGGTTTAGCTGAAGTGGTCTATGGTTAGCCCTGCCCTTTTGCTCATCTTAAATGGTTGTTTTGAAGTTTCTCTATAGTTTGATTAAGGAATTTAGGAGTTCCCTTGCCTTGATCATTGATATATGTTTGTCTTGATGTTTTCTTGCTAGGGTTTGGTCAAAGAAGTATGGTATGCCCTGTCTCTGGTTTTTTCTTCATGCATAGTATTCTTAAAGGCCCTTCTTGTTGTAGTATTTGACAAAGGATTCTTAACTGCAATTTGCACCTACTTTTTTCACAATTTAATGTTCACTCCACTCACCTAAGCCTTGAAGATCCATTTTGCTTTGTTATACTTGCCCTCCGAAGCGTCCTTGACCTATTGTTGTACCTTTCTATACCTTTTGCAGATTCCATATCCTAATGGTCTAAACCTCTCTTACTCTATCTATTTATGCTTAACAACCTACCCAACCAAACAAACAAACAAACCCTAATCCTTATAGCTAGCCTAAAATCAAAACCTAAAAGCTATCAAGTTACATCCTTTGCACAAACATAGAGAGAGCCCTCTCTGATTCCAAGAAGACTAGGTCCTAGGACTCCAAATATTGGTTTGATGTTACCTCTGAACATTTTCCTTTGCCAATCTAACAAATTACCTCTGTACGCTTCAACTTGACCATTCACCTGTGGATAGTAGGACGAAGACTGATCTTGTTGAAAACCTAGCGTGGAAGTCAATTCCGTCATCATATGGTTCTGAAAATGTGACCCATGATCTATGATGACTGAGAGGGGTACACTGAAATGGAAGATGACCTGATTGAACAGGAACATAGCGGTGGTTTCTCCATTAGCCTTAAAAGTGGGAATGGCTTCTGCCCATTTTGTGAAGTAGTCGACCACAACTACAATGTAGTTGTGACCATCCACAAAAGTGGGATTTCATGTGATGTAGTGGATTCCCCATTTAGCAAAAGTACCAACGAAGAAAAATGGATGAATAGGGGCGGGTGGGCGCACATTTTCTTCGTGAAAATTTGACACAGATGCCACTTCTAAACCATTGCGATGCAGTCTTTAAAAAAAGTGGGCCACTGTTGGGAAAAATACTGAGAGGGGGGGGTGAATCAGTATTTAGGACTTATTCAGAACTTTTTAATTTTCCATTCTCTAAAATCCATACGCTACTTTACTTAACCAGACTCGCGTATATACGCGGATACCCTTCACAAAACTCGCGTATGTACAGAGATCTTAATATGCAATTAATTCTTTACATTGATCCTTACATTTATTCATTCATCAAATGTTTATATAGAAATAGACATGTGCAGGAATAATAGAATAAATCATCACATATAAGCATCACACATGAACACCAGGATTTTAGGTGGAAACCCAAGTCGGTAGAAAACCACCACTGCCGTTGTCTCAGCCTTCAATATTTTATTATAAAGAAAACATCTTACAACTATGTACTAGCGCAAACTCATACCAGTACGCAGGCACCCACCTGCGCTCGTTTACCAGCCTCTCCTGGAAGGGAGCTATGACCCCCTGCTCTCGTTTACCAGCCTCTCCTGGAAGGGAGCTACGACCCCCTGCTCTCGTTTACCAGCCTCACCTGGAAGGGAGCTAAAACCCCCTGACTGAAGGCTACAACCCTCAACACCACCATGGACCACGTTTCATCAATTTTCACACTGGATCCAAAAGCTTCCTTTAGAACGCAACTTGCAGGCCTCGTTTCATCATATTTTCAGACTGGACCCACTCCACACATTTAAGCTCAATCATACATCAAATTGATACTTATAACTTCATCAACAGATAGCAGTAAACCAACAGAACAAATCAGACATCTCATACCACTAACTTCAGCAAACCCTAGTTTTCATACGCGCTTTCCTTTAACTAATACCGCATATATACGCGCTTCCATTCACATAAACCCACGTACACATCTGCACATATTCTAGAATTGATTTCACAACCCATACGCGCTTTCGCTTTATCAAACCCGCATATATATGCGCTTCCACTGTTCCAAACTTGCGTATAGATCTTGAGACATTATAGGGCAGCATACTTCTTCAGATCAGATATTCAGTTCAGATTTAATCCTTCACTTCAGACAGATGTTCGCCTCATCTTAGATCTAAGCATTCCACAAACAGATCTAGAAGATACAAATACATTTCAGATCTAGATTCCCTTCTTCATCATTTTCTTCATAGGTGCATCACAGATTCAGATCTATCATCAAACTATTACCCTTTCCATTCAGACATACTTCAGAGTGAAGTATTCATTCAAACCCAGACTCATGCACACACTTTGCACAATTATTTTCTTCTCCTTATATAGGTTTACCCTTTTTCAATACCATGAGCCAAAACCACATCACTTCCGATGGTATTCCTGGACGGGATCAAATAGACAACCCAGCGCTCAATACAATGGGTCAATACTATGGTAGTAACCCCTGGTTTTACACAGTTAGAGCGCAATTGATCATACGCGACTTGCCCTCTACATCTACTAAACTCGCGTATGCCTTGTGACATACACTTTTCATCATTTTTTAAGCCCCCGTACGAAATTCTTTCTTACTTGCTCCTTCTATACGATTGTAGATACATCAGGTACATCTTTCACAAGCTCATCAGAGTCAAGAACAACTGTCAAGTAGGTTGCCATCATCTTCATCAAGTGGGTTGCCATCAAGGACAACACTCTGCATCATATTGCCAACAATCTCCCCCTTTGGACTTGATGGCAACCATGATGGTGTTTGATCACTACAACAGATAGATACATTAAGCATAATGATATTCTCCCATATTCAAACACCATGTCACTCTCCCCCTTTGACATCAAGGGCAAAGGGCGGATCAAAACCAACACAAGGTTGTTTTTTCCTCATGTAGATAGAAGAGCACTGTAGATCTGATGTGTACTGAAGTTACCATGCTCCCCCTGAGTTCATGCTGAATCTTCAAACATATGTTTCAATGAAGTACATGACTCTATGACCTTCCTATAACCAAGGACTCATACTTACATCAAAGATCCAACCAAGTGGATTTACATATGAGACTCAAATACCCAATAGAGAGTTTGCATGTTTTGACTCAGTACTAGCAAGTGGGTTTAAAAATTTTGAATCGAGTACCCAACCGTGGGTTTACAAATTTGAACAGTCCTTACATATTTGAATATTACAATTTTACATCATAGGTCTCAACATGACCTTTTCATCAAATTACAAATATGACTTTTTATGACCAATACCGGAAAAGACTTCAAGAGAGAGATCATATTACGAACCATCATAATGCCAACAGTGCATTATGCCTACAGCCAAAAAGTAATGCTCCCCCTGAAAATGTACATCCAAGCATCCTTTCCATATGACCAAGGCTCCTCCTTAGCTTGTGCAACCTGAAGCTCTTTCAACAACAAGTTATCAGCAGCATGATCTGTCCTTATCTCTGAATCATAAGACTTCCATCTCATCCATGTGTGAAAGCAACGAAAACTCTTCAGCAAAAGGCAAACAGGACTCATCCACAATCATAAGAAACCATGTAACATGTCATCATCATTTAGAACTGAGAAATAAACAGATACAGTGCCAATAATACAATCATTAATAGTCAGACTGATGCTCCCCCTGAACCTGTGCCCCTGATCTTTAGCTGTTATAAAAATTTTCTTATCATAAATGCATACGCGACTGTCTCCACTGTAACTCGTGTGTATAAGCGGATTTAGTTCACTGAACCCGCATATGGAAAGTGACACATTGAAAATTTCACATTCCTTCATCTCCTCCTGAAGTTGTACCACCTGTACCTGTCTTCTTTACATCAGATGCTTTGTCAGAAATAAACATAATCAGAATAACCAAACTAACCATGAGAATCATCATACATTGCTCCTCCTGTGATGATACATTACTAATCCCTATAATGTATCTCACATCACTCCTGTAGTCATTAAGAGAAGTAAGCTTCAGAAGTGGATGACTGCAGTAGGGTCAATATTCCCTACGTTTCTGACCGGTCCTCCTTCCTATTCCAGCTTTTCGTGAAATTTCTAATTGTGTGCTGAAAATTAACCAATTTCTCAGATTTGTTCATCCTGCATTCTTTTTCCACATGCCCATACTTGTTACAAGCATAACATCTTATATGACCACAGAAGTAAGCATAAGGATCATAGTGTGTTTCTTTGTTCTTCCTTCTATTGCAATCAGATGCTTTATGACCATACTTGTTGCATGAAAAACAATATCCCTTGAAGCAACCAGAGTACCTTTCTGAATAGAATCTGTTTGATTGTGACTGAAATGATCTGCTTCTCCAATTTTCTGCAACATGCCCATAATTATGACATTTAAAGCATTCAACATTAGTGAATGATTTCCTTTGAGTATTCGTGTTTGTTGGTTGACCTTTTTTTTCTTTCATCACTTCTGGTTTTGCTTTGTCATCCTTTGAATTTTTAGCACTTCCTTGTAAACTGGATTCTCCTTTGACCGTTTCATGAAAGCCAAGACCAAGTTTAATAGCAGGAGACCTTTGATTACTAAGAATATTTTCCAGAATCTTAGTACTATCTTGAAACCTCAAGAGTTTATCATTTTCTTCTAATTTACCTTTAAGAATGTTTACCTCAACCTCCAATTTTTGGCATTTCTTCTTCATGCTTTCTTCGACCCTTTTTCCTTCTTCTACTTGATCATTCAATTTTAAAAATTCTTCCTTCAACCAATTTTCTTGTTCTTCACATGTTTGTAGCAACTTTTCATTATTCTTATTTGATTTTTCTAGATCTTCTTTGAGAGAGATGATTTCTGCTTCAAGTCCTTCCTTTTCAACTAATAGGGGTTCTTCATTCTTCTTATTTGATTTTTCCAGATTTTCTTTGAGAGAGATGAGTTCTGCTTCAATTTTTTCACTTTGATTAGTTGCAAAAACATACAACTTTTGATACTTGTCTATCTGTCCATTCAGTATTTATTTCTGTTCATTCATTCTAGAGATCATATATTTGTAGACAGATTCTCTCTTATGAAATTGATTCCAATCATTGCTTTCATCATTGATCTTGAATTTTTCTTCTAGACTTATGCTGTTACGTTCACTATCTTCACCATTGCTTGCACAAGAAAGTGAATCACGAGAACAACAATCAGTACCTGTTTGATCTTCTTCATTTTCTGTCGCACCTGTCTTCTGAGATGTCTCTTTTTTAGTATCCTTCTTCTTTTGCTTCTTTTCCATGAGCACTAGCAGATCTTTGTTAGAATCTTCTTCATCCTCATTAGATACTTCATTTGTATAATAACTCTTTCCTTTTTCTTTTCCTTTTGCACATGCCTTAAAAGAAGCTTCTTTGATTTGAGAGGGACCTCCTTGTCTCATTTCATAAGCAGTCAGAATACCATGTAGTTGAACAATAGTAAGAGTTTGCAGATCTTGCCTTTCTTCAATAGCTGAAACTTTTGACTCAAATTTTAAAGTCAAAGATCTTAAGACTTTTTCCACCAGAGTAATATCGGTTATGGTTTCACCCAAACTTCTCATATGATTTACAATATCATCTAGATGTAAAAATAAACTGGCAATACTCTCATCACTATGCATCTTCAAATTTTCATATTCAACTCTGAGGGTTTGGAGTTTTGCACTTTTTACCTTTGTATCTCCTTCATAGCTCAGAATGATTTTGTCCCATATTTCTTTTGCTGAATTTAGCTGCATCACTTTAGCGAATTCAGATTCAAACATGCTTCCTAACAAAACATTGACTGCTTTGGCATTGATTTCATATTTCTTCCTTTGTTTGCATCGGTGAATACTTGTCGGATACTGATAACCTTCTTCCACGATTGCCCATAATTCTGCACCAAGACTTTGCAAATATGATTTTGTTCGTATCTTCCAGAATAACAGATTAATCCCACTGAATAGAGGTGGCCTTATAGAAAATACTCCTTCATGACTTCCCATTGCGACGGATCTCCTTCAAGCGATCAAGCTTCTGCAGAAGGACCTGCTCTGATACCAATTGTTGGGAAAAATACTGAGAGGGGGGGGGGTGAATTATTATTTAGGGCATACTCAAATATTTTTATTTTTTCATGCTCTAAAACCCATACGCTACTTTACTTTATCAGACTCGCGTATATACATGGATACCCTTCACAAAACTCGCGTATATGTAGAGATCTTAATATGCAATTAATTCATTACTTAGATACTTGCATTTATTCATTCATCAGATGTTTATATAGCAATAGACATGTACAGTAATAACAGAGTAAATAATCACACATAAGCATCACACATGAACACTAGGATTTTAGGTGGAAACCCAAGTCGGGAGAAAACCACCGGTGTCGTTGTCTCAGCCTTCAATATTTTATTATAGAGAAAACATCTTACAACATATGTCTTGCAGCGTAGACTCATGCCGATGCGAGGTACCCACCTACGCTCGTTTACACGACCTCACAGAGGAGCTGCGACCCCACGCTCTCTCGTTTACCAGCCTCACCTAGAAGGGAGCTACGACCCCCTGCTCTCGTTTACCAACCTCACCTGGAAGGGAGCTACAACCCCCTAACTGAAGGCTACAACCCTCAACACCACCATGGATCATGTTTCATCAATTTTCACACTGGATCCAAAATTTTCCTTTAGAACACAACTTGCAGGCCTCGTTTCATCATATTTTCATACTGGACCCACTCCACACATTTAATCTCAATCATACATCAAACTGAAACTTATAACTTCATCAACAGATAGCAGTAAACCAACAGAACAGATCAGACATCTCAGACCACAAACTTCAGCAAACCCTAGTTTTCATACGCGCTTTCATTTCACTGATACTGCGTATATACCCGCTTCCATTCACATAAACCCGCGTATACATCTGCACATATTTCAGAACTGATTTCACAACTCATACGCGCTTTCGCTTTATCAAACCCGCGTATATACGCGCTTCCGCTGTTCCAAACTAGCGTATAGATCTTCAGACATTATAGAGCAACATACTTCTTCAGATCAGATATTCAGTTCAGGTTTAACCCTTTACTTCAGACAGATGTTCACCTCATCTCAGATCTAAACATCCCATAAACAGATCTAGAAGATACAAATACATTTCAGATCTAGATTCCCTTCTTCATCATTTTCTTCATAGGTGCATCGCAAATTCAGATCTATCATCAAACTATTACCCTTTCCATTCAGACATACTTCAGAGTGAAGTCTCCATTCCAACCCAGACTCATGCACCCCCTTTGCACAATGATTTTCTTCTCCTTATATAGGTTTACCCTTTATCAATACCATGAGCCAAAACCACATTAATCACATTACTTGGAGTGGTTTTCACGGAGCGGGATCAAATAGACGATCCAGCGCTCAATACAATGGGTCAATACCATGGTAATGCCCCTTGGTACTCTAATTTTGGAGCGCTAAAGACCATACGCGACTTAGCACATACTTTTCCGCGTACATACACGACTTCCCTCTACTAAACTCGCATATGCCTTGTGACATACACTTTTCATCATTTTTCTGGCCCATTCTGGAAATTCTTTCTTCTTCTCCTTCTGTACTGATTGTAGATACATCAGATGTACATCTTTCACAAGCTCATCAAATTCAAGAAAAACTTCATCAAGTAGGTTTCCATCATCTTCATCAAGTGGGTTGCCACCAAGGACAACACTCTGTTGCATCATATTGCCAACAGCCACTAGTATCTTGCACGCACAATTTTACGGCAGTAGCTATGCCATAAATATGACCGCTACACGCCCTCGCGTGGAAATCATTTAAAACATGTTCTACCTCATTAAGAGTGAGACAACATCGAAGAATAATATCAACACCATGACAATATAGAGTATCGTTTAGCATGAGGTAGTGTTTCGTTTGGTGACAAATACGACGACGGTCGTCTGACGTGAGAGTTGGGCAGAATAGTTGAGTTTGGAGGTAGACCAAAATGTCTCCATACCAAGGATCAGAAGAATTGACTAGGTAGACAAATTTTTTAGGAAATGCATCATGACCTACATCTTCCAGGTCAATTCTGGGAAGGTTTGACAGTAATTCAGCAAAGACTAGATATTTCTTTGCTTTGGCAGTAGTGAAAACCAAATCGAACTGTTGGAGGATTACAATCCATTTGGAATATTTTCCTCCAATAATTTTTTGAGACAAGATGTGTCACATGGGATTCTCCAAAGAAATTACGGTAGTCTTCCGCATCAATATATAGTGTCGAAATTAGGTGACAGCAAAGACCACCGCGAGAGATAGTTTCTCCACATGTGAATGTCGTAGTTCGGGTCCAATGAGACATTTTGACAAACAATATATCACATGCTCACTATCTTCATTGTGAACTTGAACCAAAACCATTCCTAACGAGGATGATGAGGCTGCGAGGTAGAGGAGAAATTTTCACGAATAGTTAGGGGCACTAAGAAGTGGGGTGGAAATGAGTGCTTGTTTCAAGGCATCAAATGACAGTTGAGCCTAGTCATCCCACAGATATGGTATACCTTTTTTAAGCAAGCACATAAAGCCTTTCATCATATTGGCATAGTTTACTATGAAACGACGTAGGAATTTTAACTTCCCTTGCAAACATTGGAGTTGCAGAATGGATTGTGGCGCATGTAATTCAATTATCACCTTAACGTTATCGGGATCAACCCTAATCCCATGCTTGGAAACAATAAAGACAAGAAGGCGTCTAGACTTGACAAAAAATACGCACTTATGCGGATTTATATGTATATTGTAGAACCTACACCGAGCGAAGATTTATTTAAGATGCGCAAGGTGATGGGTTTGCTTCTTGGAGTGAGTCGGGAGGTCATCCAAGTAAGCTTGTACAATGTGTCGGATATTGTGAAAGGCATAGTCCATAGCCCTTTGAAAATTTTCTCCCGCATTCTTCAGACCGAATGGGAGTTTAAGATACGCAAATGTTCCCCAAGGACAAATGAAAATTGTTCCATCAACGGTCATCTTTTAGATAATTATTTTCTTGTAACGAGAAGCATCCGCAAAGAATATTCATACAGCGCGTCTAAGTCGAACTAATCTAAAATGGTGTGGATCTCGCCTCTTTTGAATGAAAGCATTAGGATCATGATAATCAACTTGGGACACGGATGGTGCCTCTTATCTATATGGGCAGATGGGAAACCCATTCCATTAAAGAATAGGATAGATGGAAACAGGTGTATAGATTTTTTGGACTTAGATCTTAATGGCGGGGGTACAACTTTGCCGAGGTGGACGGAGTCTGAAGTCCTTTGTGGGACAGGCTTGGCATTATCATAAATATTGATTTCGATATCAAAGTTACACCATTGTTTGCAGTCATCCTTTGTTACTATTAGATGGACAAGTACACCATGTAAGACCAATTTTACCCTAAATAAAATTGCTTTCACTATGAAAAATAACTTAGTAATCCTTATTTATTAAGTTGTTTATGGTCTAAACAGGAAACCCCATGAGGAAATATTAAATAAATCCACATTTGTTTGATTTTCCTCAAGGAATAATTAGTTAAACAACAATTTAATTAATATTCCTGGTCATATTTAACCCAAAACAGGAAAATTAATTCGATAAATTATTATTTATCTTATAATTTTCCGGGAATAATTATTTAAACCTTATTTAAATAATATTCCTCGTTAAATTTGACTAAATAATTCATAAATAATTAAATAAATCATTATTTATTTGATTATTACTCAACCACATCCCTAAAATAATAAATAAATCATTTATTTATTTATTATTTACAAATAAAGGATTTGACCCAAGTCAATTTTTATTTCCCTCCAACAAATATAACAAAATATTCCATAAAAGTTGGATCTGGAATTGGTTAATAATATTTTAATTATGCACCAATATCTAGACTAACTCAATGTTTTGTTATAAATAGGAGGGTTTTTCCATTCATTCACTACCTTTTGTTGCCTAAAGATCACTTTGGATCTATACTTTTGGTCTCACTTTATGTTGGGTGTGGAGCCTGATTTTCTTCCTGATTCAGAGATCCTTGTTTTAGCTGGATGCATACCCCAGAAAATTTGTACAGCCTTGCATGAGGGGGGGTGCGGGGGGACTTGTCCCCCCGCCCCGGGGTCCGAGGGGCGGGCCCCCTCGGGGCTGGGGGGGTCCGGGGGCCAGCGGTCCCCCGGCGGGGGTTTCGGGGGCAGCACCCCCGAAGCCAAAAATAAATGTAAAATTTCCTTGTAAAAGTATAGTAATTTCTAGTCAACCTGGGCCATTCATTAGGCGGATGATCTGACGGTAGAAGTTATGTTTAGTTTAGGGTTTTTTTTTTCCCTAGAAGGCAACCCCTCACTTTTATGAGGGTATTGTATTACGGCTACGCATGGTATGTGTATTCTCTGAGCGGGAAATAGATAGGGAGATTGTGAGAGAGAATAGAGGATATTACAGCGGATCTGCTGTAGGTTTTGTCTCTTCATTTTGTTGGATAATAGAAAGGAAGGACTAGCTGTTCGGGGTGGTCGTAGCCCAAACTGGGTGAACCACGTATATATGTGTCTCTCTAGTTTTATGTGTTTTGTGTGCTTGTATTTTCCGCATATTTTATGTGTTGCATTGCTCTATAATATTTAATTTTCTAACACTTTGATCCACCATCATTGTCATATTTTTCTACCATTTTTCTTGTGAGCTCACTTTGAGTTCCATTTTTTTTCTAGGTTTTCTACACCATCAAGAGAGAGAGATTTTAGATCTGAAGTGTTGAGGACTTACAAGAACCCATCCCATTGAGGAGGACTGGTAACATCCTTCTATGTTCTCCTCCCAGGTGCCATAAATACAATATTCTTTAAACATATTATTGTCTTATCTATTGGATGCATGGAGCCACTCTTGTTTTTATTAACTGCTTAATGTCTTTTAATGCATAGATATATATTTTGCAGCATTTATCTTGGTCGAATAATTGCAGATCTAAAGATATTGGTAGCCATCTTTGATGTTAGGGTTGTTTATTATGCATGGCTAAAGTGAGCCTTTTCGTACACTTGCGATTAGGATTCATACTAACAACTGGCGACTCCACACGGGTTTATGATTACGACCTCTGTTGTTTTTCAGATTCCAACATATTCAGCTACTTCAAACCCTAGGATTTCTCTTCAACTTCTTGTTTTTATTTTCTTGATGTTGTTTTTAACCTATAAAACCCTAAAACATTAAAAATTCTAACTTTCGTGTGTTTTCAAACCTATTGTGCAGGTGATCGGCATTAGCCGCAGCTGAGACGACACATTCTTCTGAAACCTGCTCCCGAGAGTGTCGGAAGTGCAGGTCGCATTTTTTGGGCCAAAACCTGTGACCTCTGCAGAAATCAGGTCAGAAACTGTGACCCTGACTTTTTGCGGGAGTTTTCTGAAAGTTTTCTGGGTTTGTCTGGGCCTCTGTTTAGAGTTTTCTGACCTCCATCTCCGCCCATTTTGGACCTATACTTGTTCTTTTTTACTCAACAAAGTGGGAACCTAGCCCCCTAGGGCTTCAGTACCCTCCACCTTTTGTGGAAGAGTTTTAGCTGCTATAGGTGGTCTGAAATTTTAGGGTGTTCAACCAATTTTCATAACTAATATCTTACCTTCAGATCCACTTCAAATTGGTTATTTATCCATCAAAAGGATGTCCTTTATTTTTGTTTGGGTTTTCCTCTAGGGTCCCCTCCGCTTCCCTCCAGGATATAGCCTTTCGCCACCTCATTTACAACAATCTTTCCTCTTATTTTTTGTTGTTTTTCTACACCTATTTCCAGAAAATCTGACCTCTAGATCATTGTCCCTCCCGACTTTAGATCTATTGGCTATTTTGGTGTGTTTTGACTATATTTTTTCCCACCTACAAACTAGTTGTTGAGAGGCCTGCCTCCTTGGGTTTAGATTAATGCATAATTAACTGTTTATTTTCTGTTATTTCAGTTTCATATACTGTTATCTGCAGGTTTATTTACAGTTATACAACACACTTTTTCTTTTTCTCTACAAACGTCTAGGTTTAAAAATTAAAATTTACACACTTAACACACACACCCTAAGCGAAGATGAGCTTGGTTAACACCACCAAGAAAAGACTTTAAAACATTGTAATCAATTGATCCTACACCTCTCTACCCTTGTTTCGACATTGTAACCAGTTGATCCTTCACCTCCTTGCCCTTGTTGGCCTCTCTTCCCTTTGTATCGTGTTTGTGTCGTCATCATTGTGCCACCAAGGCATTTATCCCGGAGACTTCTTGGCCTTCATCCTTAGTTTTTGGTAGGAATACTTACTCCTCCGCGTAGGATTCGAGTTATTCCTCCACCGAGTCCGCACTTTGACTCTTCTTCTAGTTCATTGGGTTCTCCTTTTGGTTCCGCCCATGGTTCTCCCCCTATCACCTTCACCATGTCTGGTTCAGGACCTAACGTTGGTCGTAGCCCCAGCCCTAATGCTAGGAATACCACTAGTGGTACTGCAACAGGAACTACCGTGACTGCTCCCTTGCTCCCCTATATGGCAGGCCTCAATCTTCCTAATTTTAACTAGTTGATCAATGACCCTATACACCATGATGTTGGTTGGCTTGCTATGTTGACCAAGATCCCTTCCGACATCCCCAAGTTTGAAGGTCTTGTTGGAAAAGATCCTACTAACCATGTTCGATCTTTCCACATGTGGTGTTCGTCTAAATCCATTACCGATGACTTTGTCCATCTTCGGTTGTTCCAAAATATGCTTACTGGCGAAGCTTCTAAGTGGTATGTTGATTAGGCCTCATCATCTCATACCACCTTTGCGACTCTTACCCAAGCTTTTTTTTTTTATTTCCAGCTTCCCCTTCATTATGACATTGGTACTAAACTTCTGGCTTCTTTCTATAAATCGTCTACAACCCGCCTATCCGATCATGTCTAGGAAAGGTGGAGAAGAAATAGCCTATGTTGATCCCCTACCTTCGAAGATCGTGTCTACATGGACTGATTCCGTAGATCTCTTTTGCCTGCTATCGGCAAATATGTCGCATCGCATTTCCCTCAAATCAAATAATCCACTCTCCAGATTGTGTTAAAATATGACCTGATCTACGCTCAGTCTGGTTATGTTTATAATGTTCTACCTGATCTTCCTAGACCCAGTGGTGCCAACGCACTAGGGGAATCTCATGCCGCCAATAGTATCCTTGGAGCTCTTTCTCATCCATATGCTCAGCCTCACATGGGCTATGGGTTCCCTCAGGGAGGGGCCAGCACCTCCAGCACTTTTCCCCCTCCTGATAGCATGTATCCAGGATACGAAATGCCTCCTCCTTTTTCCCAACCTCCTATTTACCACAATTTTATCCAACCTCCTTATTATCCGTATCCGTAACCTGGTGCTCCAGCTCCTCCAACATTACCACCTCCGCCTCCCTTGCCTTCTCAACCCCCGCAACGGTAGCCACCACCCCCTCAGGGGCAGGTGTATGCACAGCAGGGTGCGACTAATCCTCCTCCTTCCAAAAAGAAGAAGAAAGGCACTCAAAATCAATCTGCCCCTGGTAATCTTGGACCTAATCCACAAGGTAATGCACCTAACACTGCTAACCATAAATAGAGCACTCAGCCCAAGCAAGACAGGCTTGTTCGCATGAATAAGCCTTGTTCATGTTGTGGTGTTTATGGTCATTACACTCACGATTGTCCTCTTTTACCACAGATGCGGCAGATGTGGGAGGCTCAAGCATCATCATGAGGACAGCAAGGTTTTTCATTGATGTCAATATGGCATTAATGGAGATGTCAATATTCTTGAGATGCCTGGTTCAAGATGATGATGTCATGCCATCAATAAAGATGTCAAATTATAAAGAAGTCAAACTAGTAATGACAAAAGTCTTAAAGAATTCCTTGATCTAAAGTTGCATGCACTCGATGATCTAGACCATAACCCTTGATGTCATGATGATTCCATACACTTTGATACTTCATGATGATCATGGTTGGAGATCATTTGAGGGCTGGAAGAATATTTTGGAGTTATCTTAATAATGTTGCACTATAACATATCATTGCACCATTATGTGATGACATGGATGATACACTCATTGTTGGACACTATCATGATGATGTGGATGTCCTACATGTTCCTATGATGATGAAGAAGACAAATAATGGAGAAGACAAACAATAAGCCAAACAAAGAAACCATATTGTCCTAATCATTTTCTATACTAAATAATTCAAGGGCAGTCAAAGGAAAAAAAAATTCACCACCTTAGAGACAACCTTTCCAGATGGGACCTAGACCATCTGAAAGAATATTTTTCCCTCTTTCTAACAAGCCCTTACTTGCCCCGAAACTCTAAATACTTTGGGAGATATTGATTTTTTAAGTTAAGGAAATTAACTCTGATATTGAGCCGACTTGTGTAGGCTTGACATGTCATCCAAGGGACGTGTCTCTTCATCAAATGTCAAACAAGTATAAAAATAAATCCATACTCCTCATTTTAACCATAATTTTCGGTTAAGAAATTCAAAGTTATATACAGCAAGGAATAGCACCGTGGAGATAAGACATAGAGGCTGAAAATGATTAATTTTTTAGGTTGATATTTTGTCATTCAAAGCTAAATACATAGTTTGGATCACATATTTGTTGGACAGGACATTTATTTTGAACCTCAGTTTAGAACAGTGGGCAGCTTGGTTTAAATTTCATAGAATTGTGGGATAGTCCCTCACATATATATACGCTCGGACCTGTGTTGTCCTGAATTCAATTACCTGTAGTAGCTTTACAACCCGTATTGCAGGAAGGCACACCTCAGAAATCTGAAAATTGCAGGAAGGCACACTTCAGGAATCCAAAAATTGCAGGAAGGGACACTTCAAGAATTTGAAAATTCCATGAAGGCATACAACAAGAATCCAAAAATTGCAGGAGACCACAGTGTGGACCGTTTGACTTTTTAAGGAGGCTGAGAAGATATTGAGAGCTTAATTTTTTGGTTAAAATATGCTGGGAGCTCAAACTTAGTATCTCATCAAGTCTCATACCTTATATCTATGGTGGGTTTTCATTCAAAATTGGACAAGGAAGTCGTAATTACAGACCTTGATCCAAGAGAGGCTTGAAATATTTTAGAAGGTACCTTGGAGTAGAATCAAAGGCACTCTTAAACATATTGAAGACATTCTTGAAGAACAACTTATCGAGGACAGTATTTTGGGGTCAAGGGAGATTAATGAAGCAGAAGTATAACAGAAAAGAAAGACAGTGAAGAAGACTTGAAGATAAGACTAAGAAGACTATGTGGAGTGACCTTGAAGAAGATTGAAGATATTTTGTTGAGAAGCCTTAAGTGATCTTGGAAATAACATTGAAGATCATGATGCATCGCTGATGTCATCATGAGGTAACTCAGAGAAATTTTTTGGGTACAATGAAGAGCAGTGGTGACACCTTCTAAGAAGAAAAGGTTGTAATTGATGTTGTGACGTGGAAACAAAGTGTGACAGGGCTCGTTGAAGAAGACATTGGGAGCCATGAAGTATAACTAAATATATATAGACGAATTGAAGCAGGAGGTTGGAGCCTCATAGAGACAAGGTTGGTGCCTCAGAATTGACAAGGTTGGAGCCTTGGAAGTCCAAGTCAGTTCTTGGGAAATACATGTTGGAGCGTGGGAGATTGAAGATTGGTGTCTTCATCTAGGGTTGGAGCCCTTGAGGTTGGTGCCTCAG
Source organism: Pinus albicaulis (assembly GCA_034641835.2). NCBI lineage: Eukaryota > Viridiplantae > Streptophyta > Pinopsida > Pinales > Pinaceae > Pinus > Pinus albicaulis. The sequence goes on along the minus strand of CM076579.1, from coordinate 99,025,129 downwards.
AATTGACAAGGTTGGACCCTTAGAAGTCCAAGTCGGTGCTTGGAAAATACATGTTGGAGCCTAGGAGATTGAATATTGGTGTCTTCATCTAGGATTGGGGCCCTACATATATTGTACTTGATTTATTTCAAAGAAGAAATTAATAAAATCATTTATTCTTATTGTTTATTTTGTGTTCTAAATATAAGTGATCTAACTGGTAAAAAAAACAATTGAAAAGAAATATTGATTCACCCCCCTCTCAATATTTCCAACAATTGGTATCAGAGACAGTACCTTCACTCAAAGCCTAAAAAATTGAAGGTTGATCATTAGAACACAAATGGCAAAGCCAAGAAAGAAAGTCTCCAATCCTCCTAAAGACATGTCTTCCTCAACCATTGAAATTGAATTAAATCAATTTGCGAAGGCTCCATTGTTCAATGGAAACTTTGATATATGGGTGGCAAGAATGAGGAATTTCTTGAAGACTAGAGGAATTGAAGTTTGGAAATCAGTTATTACTAATGACACGATGGACGAAGAATCCAAGGAGTACAATACAAGAGCAATGAAGGCAATTTTGAATGGGTTACCAAATTCTGTGAAGGCCAATTTTAAAAAATGTTCGTCAGCAAAAGTTATATGGGACAAACTTCATGATCTTCACTCAAAAGGAGCGTTGACAATTATCTCCACTCAAGAAGATGATGGAAAACAAGAAAGAAGTCAAGAATTTTTTAAGGAAGCTAAAGATAAAAGAGATGACAACAAGGCTAAATAAGACCTAGAATATGAAGAGAACAAAGAAGACTTTGAAGAAGATCTCCTGAATAAACTTATGGCTTCCATGGAAGAGATTAACAGTTTGAAAAAGGAAAATGAGGAATTTAAGAATAAATCGCAAGATGGTAACAAAGACAAGACAAGGAAGGAAGTTGACTTTGTCAAACTTCAAGTACAAGAAAGAGATGAGGAGCTCTCCAAACTTAAAAATGAATTTCATCAAAATAAAAGAAAGCATCATGAAGAAATCATATCTATGACAAATCAATTGGATAAGGCAAAGAAAATGGAAGAAACTTTGTCAAGCCACCTTGAACAAAGACTTAAGAGCTTGAACAATCTTGAAGCAGAGATTGGTCAATACAAGGAAGAGGTATCCTCTCTTAGATCTCAACTAGAAAAAGCAAGGAAACAAGCGCAAGGAGCTGAAGAGGTGATGGAAACTTTGGCATTCATAGAAGGACAAGTTAATGAAGCATAAAAGGAGAGAAACACCATGATATGCCAACTAGACGAAAATGATGAAGAAATATTGAAACTAAAATTGGACATCAATCTTCTCCAGGCCGAAACATGTGAAGCTACAAGAATAAAAGAAGAAATGGAGAGCAGTCTAGCAAAGGAGAATGAATAATTCTTCATAATGAAATCAAATATCATCTCCCTTAAAATTGAAGCACACGAAGCAACAAGGATGATGGAAGAAATGAAGAAACAACTAGTCATGAAAGATGAAGATTGTGAAAAATTGAAAGGAGAAATTTTCTCCCTTAAAAAGGAAGTTGACTTGCTAAATAAGAACTTGAAGAGTTCTCAAACCCTAGATGACATCCTAAGTCATCAAATATCCCCCCTTGATAAATCAGGTCTTGGCTATGCAGGTGAACCCTCAAGCAAGAATGATAATGCTTCAAACAACAAGGATGTCATGAAGCTAGAAAGAAATGACACTCCCAATTCCAGCAAAGGCAAGAGTCAATATGACATTAGAAGAAACCCTACTCCAAGGAGATTTACAGATGATGCCAAGAATACAAAAGAAAATGAATATCATCAAAGAATTCCAAGGAAAAAAGACTTCAGAAGTACTTCAAGGAACTCTTCATCTCCTAGGTACCAAAGTATATTTCTTGGTTATTTTTATTATTGTACAACTTTGGGCACATGGAAAAAGACTGTAGGGCATATCACAAAGACAAATATATTGGTCCTCGTCAATCTCCTAGAAGCATTTTTGCAAGAAGTCGTCATGATTTCCTATTCATGAACAAGATAGAGTGCTTCAATTGTCATAACATTGGACATATGGAACGTGATTTCAACTTGACTTGGGCCTCTACACAAGCTAGAACCATGCCAAAGAAGAAATTTACACAAGTATGGAGAAGGAAGAAAGTTGAATCTAGAAGTCTCTTAAACACTCTAGCCAACAACACATGTTGTTGACTTAATGAAGTCATCCTTAATATTCCAAGAATTTGATGGTGAGGTGCTGCCAAAAAGAGACCGTGCATATAGTTAGGGGGAGCTTTTGATTCTTGAGCATTGTTACAGAAGCTATACATCTCTCGAAAGTAACTCCATTGAATACAATCATGATATTATGATGATATCTTTTACTTAATCAAACAAGTTGAGCAATCCTTCATGAGCTAGAGGAATATGTGCAGACAAGGGGAGTTGGTTCATCACATGAAGAAATACAAACACATCTATCATGAACCACATTTCCAGAAGGAAGTGTACCATAACAGGGGGAGCAACATAAAGTAGCATAATAGGGGGAGCACTTGAGCACCCCGTTTGCCATTGATTTCAAAGGGGGAGAAAATGTTGGAAGGGCAAGAATATTGCCATCAATGACAAAGGGGGATATTGTTAATCAAGGTTGTCATTGATGTCAATATGGCATTAATGGAGATTTCAATATTCTTGGGATGCCTGGTTCAAGATGATTATGTCATGCCATCAATAAAGATGTCAAATTATAAAGAATTCAAACTAGTAATGACAGAAGCCTTAAAGAATTCCTTGATCTAAAGTTGCATGCACTCAACGATCTAGACCATAACCCTTGATGTCATGATGATGCCATACACTTTGATACTTCATGATGATCATGGTTGGAGATCATTTGAGGGTTGGAAGACTATTTTGGAGTTATCTTAATAATGTTGCACTATAACATATCACTGCACCATTATGTGATGACATGGATGATACATTAATTGCTGGACACTATCATGATGATGCAAATTTCCTACATGTTCCTATGATGATGATGAAGCAAAATAATGGAGAAGACAAACAATAAGCCAAACAAAGAAACCATACAGTCCTAATCATTTTCTGCACTAAATAATTCAAGGGCAGTCAAAGAAAAAAAAATTCACCACCTTAGAGACAACCTTTCAAGATGGGACCTAGACCATCTGAAAGAATATTTTTCCCTCTTTCTAACGAGCCCTTACTTGCCCCGAAACTCTAACTATTTTGGGAGATATTGATTTTTTAAGTAAAGGAAATTAACTCTGATATTGATCCAACCTAAGCCGACTTGTGTAGTCTTGACATGTCGTCCAAGGGACGTGTCTCTTCATCAAATGTCAAACAAGTACAAATAGAAATCCATACTCCTCATTTTAACCATAATTTTCGGTCAAGAAATTCAGAGTTATATACAGCAAGGAATAGCACTGAGGAGAGAAGACATAGAGGCTGAAATGATTAATTGTTTGGGCTGATCTTTTGTCATTCAAAGCTAAATACATAGTTCAGATCACAGATTTCTTGGACAGGACAGTTATTTTGAACCTCAGTTTAGAACAGTGGGCAGCTTGGTTTAAATTTCATAGAATTGTGGGACAGTCCCTCACATATGTATACCCTCGGACCTGTGATGTCCTGAATTCAATTACATGTAGCAGCTTTACAACCCGTATTGCAGGAAGGCACACCTCAGAAATCTAAAAATTACAGGAAGGCACACTTTAGGAATCTGAAAATTTCAGGAAGGGACACTTCAGGAATCCGAAAATTCCATGAAGGCATACAACAAGAATCCAAAAATTGCAGGAGACCACAGTGTGGACTGTTTGACTTTTTAAGGAGGTCGAGAAAATATTGAGAGCTTAATTTTTTGGTTAAAATATGTTGGGAGCTCAAACTTAGTATCTCATCAAGTCTCATACCTTATATCTATGGTGGGTTGTCATTCAAAATTGGACAAGGAAATTGGAATTGCAGACCTTGATCTAAGAGAGGCTTGAACTATTTTAGAAGGTACCTTGGAGCAGAATCAAAGGCACTCTTAAACATATTGAAGACATTCTTGAAGAACAACTTATCGAGGATAGTATTTCGGGATCAAGGGATATTAGTGAAGCAGAAATATAACAGAAAAAAAAAACAATGAAGAAGAATTGAAGATAAGACTAAGAAGACTATGTGGAGTGACCTTGAAGAAGATTGAAGATATTTTGTTGAGAAGCCTTAAGTGATCCTGGAAATAACATTGAATATCATGATGCATCACTAATGTCATCATGAGGTAACTCGGAGAAATTTTTTGGGTACGATGAAGAGCCTTGGTGACACCTTCTAAGAAGAAAAGGTTGTCATTGATGATGTGACATGGAGATTAAGTGTGACAGGGCTCATTGAAGAAGACATTGGGAGCCGTGAAGTACAACTAAATATATCTATACGAATTGAAGTAGGAGGTTGAATCCTCATAGAGACAAGGTTGGTGCCTTGGAAGATAGGGTTGGAGCCCTTGATTTTGGTGCCTCATAATTGACAAGGTTGGAGCCTTGGAATTCCAAGTCGATGCTTGGAAAATATAGGTTGGAGCCTGGGAGATTGAAGATTGGTGTCTTCATCTGGGGTTGGATCCTGGGAGATTGAAGATTGGTGTCTTCATCTGGGGTTGGAGCCCTTGAGGTTTGTGCCTCAGAATTGACAAGTTTGGACCCTTGGAAGTCCAAGTCGGTGCTTGGAAAATACAGGTTGGAGCCTGGGAAATTGAAGATTGGTGTCTTCATCTAGGGTTAGAGCCCTACATATATTGTAATTGATTTATTATAAAGAATAAATTAATAGAATCATTTATTCTTACTGTTCATTTTGTGTTCTAAATATAAATGATCTAACTGGTAAAAATAACAATTGAAAAGAAATACTAATTCACACCCCTCTCAGTATTTCCAACAGCCTGGTGCTCCAGCTCCTCCAACATTAGCACCTCTGCCCCCCTTGCCTTCTCCACCCCCGCAACAGCAGCCACCACCCCCTCAGGGGTAGTTGTATGCATAGCAGGCTGCAACTAATCCTTCTCCTTCCAAAATGAAGAGGAAAGGCACTCAAAATCAATCTGCCCCCGGTAATCCTAGACCTAATCCGCAAGGTAATGCACCTAACACCGCTAACCAGAAATAGGGCACTTAGCCTAAGCAAGACAGGCTTGTTCGCATGAATAAGCCTTGTTCATGTTGTGGTGTTTATGGTCATTACACTCACTATTGTACTCTTTTACCACAGATGCGGTAGATGTGGGAGACTCAAGCATCATCACAAGGATAGAAAGCCTCCCCTTCTGTCCCTCCCAATGTTGCTCCTAGTCAGCCGGCTATGTTTACTAATCCTTTCCCTCAGCAAGGATTTGTGGCTACTCAACCACATGAAGATCAGGCGGCCACTCAACCTCCTCCACCTGGTACCTCCGATTACCAGATTCTTATGATGAACTCTGAACAACCTATAACCATTGACCTCAACCTTTAGACTCGGTCCCATCAGTACAACAAGCCTCCCGTTCTGTCTGCCCCCGAGATCCCTTCTTCAAGTTATACAGAGCCTCTTTCGACAACCAGTTCTCCTTTGCAGATCCCTCAGCCTAATGCAGAGGTTCATACCAAGATCCCTAAGGGACCATTACGCTGAAATTTTGCTTCTAGAAAATTTTCTCATTCGTATAGTATAGTAAATGATTTGGCGCAATCTCCTGGTGCCATCTCAACATTGGAACTCCTCCAGTCGTGCCCTTCACAACGAAAAGCTCTACTATCTGCCATGGGCACTGTAGATCCTTTAGATGATCATTTGATCATCTTCGATGTGGACCAGTCAGAACATCCTCCTCTTCCTTCTTCCGTCGCCTTCCAAATCCCAATCAAAATCTGGAACGCCAATGTTTCTTGTCGGTATCATTGATGAGGGGGCATCCACTTGTGTGATGTTCGCTTCAGTTTGGAAGCAACTTGGATCACCTGAGTTTGTCCCTTCCACGATCACCCTCCGAGTGTGGGATGGCCATGCCTCCCAGCCCATTGGCCTATTCCGCAATTGTCCTATTACTCTTGCGGGCAAGATTGTTTGCGTTGACGTAGAAGTCATTGATGCCCCCTTAGATTACAACATTCTATTGGGTCGTAGCTACACCTATGCGATTTCTATTGTCTCTTTTGTAGTTCACCACAAGATTTCCTTCCCTTATAATGGAAATATAGTCACCATTAACCAGTTGACATATTACGAACTGAAATCTCAGACCTCTCCTGAGTCCATCATATCTTCAGTGGCCAATAATCAAATTTTTGATCCCTTGACCAGTGTCTCACCCAAAGTCTACAAAGACTCCTCTTTTCTTGGTACATACCCTGATATTCCTCCTCCTGTCTCTGATCCCAGCTCATCGAAATTTTTCATGATGTAATCATTTTAGGCTTCCCTCAAAAGGCCTGCTTCGGCTAGTCAGCAGCCTCGCCCTCTGCAGCCTACTCCTAGTTCTTTGATTCAGCCTTTTGGACCCCCTCCTCCTGGCCCTTCACCTACAGATGGTATCCATGAGCCTCTCTACCCTCCTAGAATGGTTCCTCTAGGCCTTAATGATTTTAGAGCCATCCCACCTGGCCATTACCCCTCCGGTCAGATACCGTTCCTAGCTCCTCCTTCGGGAGTTTACTCGGTACCTGTCATGGCTAGCCTATATCTTCCTAACCTGACCCTGGGGATTCTCATCTAGTACCTTGATCCCCCAGCTGCTACCCCACCTGGTCAACCAAAATCTTATCTTGCTTTGACCCTGGTTCAACCGGTCCCCATGACTTCTCCCGCTGCTACAGTGCCTCAGCCACCTCAACAAGAACCTTCTCCTATTGCGATAGCTTCGGGTAAAAAATTAAAAGCACACAAGAGGGCATCAAAAGGCAAGGTTGCCCTGACTAAACCTACTCCTCCTCTGCCTCCAAATCCTTGTGCTTTGTGTGATGTCATTGGTCATGCCACCCATACCTGTCCCGAGTTTCCTCGTATCAAGCCCATGGTTAATGTTGTGTTCCCTAAGTCTATGGTCCCTGAAGCCTCTGTTTCTTCCTCAACTGCAGCCAAGAACCCTAAGACTATTCACACCAATCAAACTTGTGATTTGTGTGATCTTCATGGCCATTATTCCCACCATTGTCCCCGCCTCACGCATTACCGTGCCTCTTTGGAGGTAGTTCGAGAGTACAAGATTGAACATAACCAATCCGCCTCTCCCGTTCTTGCACAGTATGCTTCAAGCCAGCCTAAGGATTTACTCACTCCCATTGACATTCCCCCTCCTAATGTTGATATTACGGAGCCTGAGGCCACCATCCTCTACCTATCATCATTCATGAGACCCTCGGTGGAAGCTCCCTTTTAATCTTCCCCTGTTGTTTCACTCAACCTCCCTTCAGCGATCACCCTAGGCTCAACATCGGTAGTTCCTTTATCTGCTTGTTCTTCCTTCATCCCCCATGACAATGCACATGTGAACCTTCCTTCTCATGATGATGATTTAGGTAGCTTCGCCACGTCATGTGGTCTCCCTTCCTCCAGTCACTCCATCTTCTATTGTGATGATGACATCATGGAAGCCTTGTCCACCCCTGACCTCATCTTTCCTACCCATAAGCGGAATGGCACCATCCGTGTCTATGGTGACTTTTGCAGCCTGAGCACAAGCTACACCCAAGGTTTCTCCCACACACCACCTTCGGCATTTCATTGCAAGACCAAGAAAACACATCGTGGGCCTCCTTAAAAATGGATGTGAAGCATGAAATTTCCTTTGGATTGCAATCAGATCCAATCTGAATATTTTCCACGATACTCGTTTTGACCGAGATACATATGAGCATAGTCGTGGAAAGATTTCCCATGTTCCCTTCCATTTCAAGATTTTGAAAAATTGTGTAAGGGTAGGGAACGATCTCAGGTGGGTCAAAATATGGGATTTTAGTAGTGATCATGTCTGAATTGAACATCGAAGCGTCATGATGGAACTCTCCCAAGGTCGTTCTTCTAGAGACATGATCTCTTGAATAGCTTCGTCTGTAGGGAGGACTTCATCGAGGAGATCCTTAGAAGGAACCATGATGGGCAAGAGGGTGGTACCATTGGTCGAAACCAAAGCGGTGGAGGGTGCAGATGCTATTTGGATGGCTTGATAAGCCAACTTGGCTGGTGATGGCGACATCTGATATTCGTAGGAATCAATATATAAAGGCCCCGGTAGGATCCATGGATCAATAGAGCCATCCGAAATAGTGTATATCATTGCAATCGTGTGTGGAACCTCAGGCAGCGGGAGAGGAAAGCATCACATCAAGGAAGATGCCTTAAGAAGACCAGTACCAATGTTGACGTACGAGTCAGGAATGCCTCCTACTAGGGGTACAGTGCTACTTGGTAACGTGGAATAATCGGGGGTGCAAAAGGATAACTAATCCACTTTGACTACTTTCCAATCCAATGGAAAGAGGATGAGTCGGAAGACCGAAGAGATAATGGCAGTCATTGTGTAAGACCAACTGCGATCGAGAAACAAATTATAGTAGAGATGACGATCTACGACTTCTATGTCCATCGTTATCATTTTCCCACTAAGAGAAATGGAAAAGCTAGCAAGGTAGCCTTTTGGGAGGAACTTGTGGCCATCGAAAGCTTTAAGGGAATTCGATGGCGGAGACAAAGTGGGAGAACCCAAAGCGAGCCAGCACAGTTGACATAACACAGGTCGATGCACCTTCATCTATGACAGTGCGATGGATTGGTCTCCCTTTCCACACAACTTACACCTGGAACACAAGTTGGTGTGAGAGGTGAGGTTTAGATTTCTCTATGTCAAATATGGCTAGCGTGGAAACCCTGGGGTCGATTCCACCAATGGCCAAAAGTAGATATTTCCTTTGCGCTGGGTAGGTTTGCAATAATTTAAGTGCAGACATGGCTGCTGGTGCTTGCACCAAATCTTCTACAATATGGTAGTTTTGGGTAGCATGTGCAAAGGTGTTATGAGTCGTGCATCAAAGTGTCCCTTTGGGGGGATGAATCGCGGGGTCAGCAGTAGGCCTTTTGATATGAAAAATGTTGGGCGGTGGTGGGTTCAAGCTTGTACCCAGTTCCTAAGCCTCAATGACTAGATTTCCATAGATTTTAGCTCGTGTTTGGAGTTCAACACTTTCTACTCCATAAATGGCGGATGATACTTCATCGGAAGGATGAGTACCACCATTGCCCCTTTGCAGGGGTTATGGAGGGTTTAAAACCATGTGTTGTTGTTTCTGCTATGGATTTGGGAAGGGATTATGAAGGATGGTAGGTGTCCTCCCAGAGTCCTTATTTGTGATTAAATATGTGAATTTCTACAGCCGAGGACATTTGTATGTCAAGTGGTCCTCCACACAGATTCTGCAAGGGAATTTCATGGGTTTCTCCTTTCCTTTGTCATTTTTAGCAGTTTTGTTCTAACTGGGATTATTCTTATTACCAAATTGCTCTTCAGAAGGAGAGGTATTTTTCTTATTCTTCTTTTTCTTATTCTTCCTGCTGCTAGGTTTCTGTGTAGAATGCACAAAGTTTACCTCAGCGGTAGGAAGAGTAGTCGATTGGTTAGGGGCGGTGGTAGTCGAAGATGGCTGGGAGATTTGCCCAATAAGTTGTTTTATGGCTATGCTAGAGGTTGCACCAATGATTTTGTTGGCATGTGCTCCAGGTAATTGAGTAGCGGGAGGATTCGAATTGCGAGGGGCATGGGGGAGTAAATCATACAGCGTGCCAGATTGAAAATAGATCAGATCCAAATGATGCGCACGACGGATGGATTGGTCTTCTGTGACTGCACCAGATAAGCAAACGTCCTTAGCTAGGGGTGGTAAGAGTGACTTACAAAACCAGTTGGATAAGAGATGATCCAGGATTAGCGCTTTGACGAGCCTCCGCCTACGTCTTCATTCATGAATGTGATCGGAGATGTGGGTGGTGATGTATTGGCGCAATGAGGTTAAGAGTTATGTGTCGGCTTCGTATCGAATAGGTAGTTGGAATTTCTTAAGAAATTTTGTAGCTAAGGTGCCAAAAGTGTTGACGGCCTCACGTGGTAACTCAATGTACCATTTGGCAGTGTTTCTTATGAGAGTGCGGGGGAAAAGTCGAAGCCGGATACTATCATCTACCATGGAGTTTGAAACATACCATATATGAAAGGTGGTGACATGTGTAGCCGGATCGTCCCCTTGTTTCCTGTCGAATTTATGGATGTCAGAAGGAATCGTGTGTGTTATTGGAGGCCAGAGCGGGTTGTGGTTGATGGGATCATTGGTCAGTTTGTAGAGGTCAGGGATGTCTAGAGTTGCCAAGAATGGAAATTGCGTGTTTTCCCCCAGATCTAGAAAATTATTGGCTAACCATTCAGATCGTAGGGTTGACCCATAAATGTGTTACCAATGGGATAAGTAGGAATTTGTTGATAAAATTTCCCTGTGATTGGTGGTGTAGGGGTGTATGGTTGTTGTCGGTAGGGTATGTTGTATTGGGGGGCGATGTAGTATACCTAGGGGGGATAATATAGGGTACAAAGGGAGGTATCCAAGGGAATAATATGATGTAATAATATAAGAATGATAAATAATTGGGCCATAGTTAATATAAATTCATTTGGATGTAATTTTTACCGAAAGATTTTTTTTCACAATTGGGCCATAGTTAATAAATAAAGTGGTTAACCCACATTATGTAAGGGACCACATGTAGTTAGGGAATAAAGTGATAAGCCCATTGTATTGGATGTATGGTATTGAGATACCCATGGTATTGCATGTATGAAACCTATATAGAGGCTAGAGTCTCTCCATTGAAAGATGTCAAAGATTATTGTATGGACAAGCATATGGCTTGTGGAGTGATCTTCTTCCTTAAGGAGTGAATGTATGGTGTTGCCCTACCTTAAGGGTTTTGATATTAATGAAGATTTGAAGTTTTGTCTTCTATGGTGTTATTTCTTGGGCATATCTTGTAATTTATATTAACTATGGCCCAATTATTTATCATTCTTATATTATTACATCATATTATTCCCTTGGATACCTCCCTTTGTACCCTATATTATCCCCCCTAGGTATACTACAGGCGAACTGTTGGTTTCCCCCAGTGTAAAAGTTACCCCCTTGCCCAAATTGACTTTGGGGTTGGTTCGCCCATATGGACACGATAGAGTTAGCCAAAGGCATACTGCTATTCGCATAATTAAGCATTATCATGGACCCTACACCAGAATTTTGACCACTCAAAAGAACATTGTTAACAATAGGATGTCATGTTTGTCCTAATGACTATAGGGGTACCGAAGTGCCCCCCGACATATATGTACTAGTGACACCACCCCCTTGCATGGTTTCCAAGGGGTTTGAACTCGGGAAAGGGTTCCAACTGAAAGGGTTGCTAAAAGTAACCGAAGTAGCCCCGCTAGCGGGAGCAGAAACCGTGGGTCTCGGAGCAGTCACAATATGAGTAGATCCCAAAGGGTTTGGAGGTCCACTGACAGTTGTGGTGATCAGATTTTTGGGACCGGGTATAGCCTAGCTACTAGGGTTTCCAATCATTGGCATAGAACTGAAAACCGGAAAGGACGATGGTGGTGGACCAGAGTTGGTTACCAATGGCATCGACCCCATGGGCGTCGGTTGTGAAACGAATGTTGGTGCAGCTGAAGACATATCTTGGCCTGGTGTAACCTGAACTAATAATAGCCCCAATGGGTCAGTGAGAGGAGGATTGTAAGGAAGTACGACTCCTTCCATAAAATGATCCTCTAGAAACTCCATATGATATGGGGCTATGTGAAAGTCAGGGGTTGTCAATGGAGATTGCTCTTTTAGAGAAGGCACTGGCTCACTGAGACTCGACTCCTCCTCCAGTGTCAATGGAGGGAGACCTTGCTATCATCGATACAGATGACGAGGGTCGAAGGACGCCTCGGTGACCTATTTACTTTTATCAAATTTTAATTATTTGTGACGTATTATAAAGTCTCAGTGATAGTAACCACACACCTAAGAAAGAAAAAAGAAAAAAGGACTTCTAAAATCAATCAACAAGCAGCCAGAACAAGGTGGCCCCGTCTGAGTACTATCGTTGCTAGATATGAAGCCCAGTATCACAATAGCATAGAGAGAGGGTTGGTCAAAAATACAATTATGGTTACTCTAGAGCTTTTCTCGAACCTTAGACAATATGTGTAAGCACTCTCGTGAAGAGAAGTACCCTCCCAAAGACCAAAGACAGAGTAGTTCCATCTATTTTAGGTACTAGGGAAGCCTGCCCCAGTCACCTTGTGTAATTCCCTAAAAAGTCTGGCAACTAAAGATACCTCAAATCACAGACATTGCCAGGGGGGTCACGATCGTAGACATCACGCTATATGGGAAAAACACCTAGATCCCTGATCTAGTTTCGACATCCCCGAAGGGAACCCCAATATATAGCATGCCCACTGAATGCACTCAAAGGTAGGCTACCTTCTCATGCACCCTAGTGTTGTCTCACGTTTAACTCCGATGGTAGTGGAGTGATCCTGACAATATGAGTGTAGTAGGATTTCATTTTTAATGACTCTAGTTTCAAGTTTTTATATCTTGGGTGATTTTCTCACTTCTCCTACCACAAGATCCTAGCCTGAACTATTGTTGGTGTGAGCTCAGAAACATTTATATGATTAATTTTATTATCGCTTGATTCTTAGTGTACTTTATTATTAGTCTTGCGGAGGGGGAGTGGGTGTATGAAATGGGATGAGACTCTGACTCAAAAACCATGCAGAAACATGCTCTAAATATTCCATTCAATGAAGAGTTTATTCTACAGGGAAAGAATTTTTCCAACATCCATGCACCAAAAATTCAAATAACACAGTTCAACCTTAAATATTCAAACATCTATCTATCTTCTCTAACATATTTTTAACCAAAATTTTCAGAATTAATTCAGCTAATTTTAGAAAACTAAAAAAAAAATTCCTTCTTCAAAACGTAGATGCTACTAACATTAACCTTTTTAAACAAGAACTAAAAAATTCTAATTGGTAATCAAGCACAAGGATCTAGTGAACGAAGCTAATCTGGTAGCCAATAACTCCACAGCCAAAGGGAAATAGAACAGAGGTGTAAACAACAGATTTTGGCTGGGTAACGTTGGCAAGCAGAGGCTACAGAGCATTAATGATGAGACTAACACATTGTATCTAAGCATAAGCAACATTATAATGCACTGAAACACTCTTAGAGGGAGCGTTACTCAAGGTAAAGTTGTACAGATGACTAGGCAAGTTCTAATCTAGACTTTTTGAGCTACTGAGATGATTACTAGGCATATAAACTGATCAGAAGGATATGTGAATAGAAGAAAAGAGTTAAAGTCATAGGAACAATCCGGAAACTTGGAGTTTACTCCGCAGCGAAGTCGCCATTTCTGCTATAGGGTAATATGCTTGGGTGGTGGTTACTAGGTATCCCTCTCAGGGCTTTCCGATGCACAAGGCAGACTGTAAGATTAGCTGTAAAGTTCCAAAGGTACTGCATACATGTTCATACTAATATACAATTGACAAAGCAAGATTTGGAATGATTACCTCTTTGTGGATGGCAGATCCTATGGAGAGCGCTAAGCAGCGGGGTAGGAGTCCTTCCTCACCGGCTCCAAATCTAGATCCTATAACCAATCAAATCACCCATGTAATATTCACAACAGTATAGCTTTCTAACAATTAAACTAGTATATAACTAACATTAAACTATGCAGATCTAAGCCATTCATATCATGCTACATAGACAAATGAAAAACAAATGTGACACTGATGTATCAAATGGACAAAACAGATACAGTTCTATTGATTTATAAAAAGGAGGATTACAATCGTTAGTTGCACCAAACCTTCCTCAGCCTTCCAATTCCTCTCTCTCTTTCTCTATCTCCAAGTGTGATGATACTCAAGGAAAAAATTCACCAATGAACTTCGCCTATCTTCAAGCCTCATACTACAACATTGAAGTTTTTCTCCACATATAATCAAACCTTCGACCTTTGACCAAGAGCCCACATCTCCATTTTATAGGAAATGGAGAGGACAAACCTTGTCAACTCTTTCAACCAGTTCAAATCGGGAAATATCTAGATGTTTCCTCGCTTTTCTTTGCTTTTTCCTTCCATAGGAGTTTAGTTGTGTTTGGAAATGTCTAATAAAAGGTTTGTTCCATTAGTTTCTATTTTTGACCTGACTCCTTCTGAGAAAAAACTGGAAATTCTAGTCACTTTTCCACAAAAAATTTCCCTTTCCACATTCAAACACAGATAATGCTACCCCTTGGGCAATACAGAGCATTACCCTAGGCATTAACACTCCCTTTGCATGGTTAGGGTGCATTATAACTCTGCCTATCTGTTTATGGGGTGTGTTACCTTGGGAAAAATGGGTCTTGTCTAGGTCATTTTCTTCCTTTCATGTTACCTTCTCCTCTGAGCTGATGAGGAGGTCATTTTTCTTGTAAAACTTGTCGGGTGTGGAAATCGATCTAGTGTGTGTACAAAAAGAACAAAGGAAGAAGTAAGGACCGATGAAGGATGAGTATCATTATTTTACTTCATTTCTACTATGCATGTGATCTACGATTCTGACTTATGATGGTTACATGTGATTTATGATTATGGTTTATGAGGATTTCATGTGATTAATGATTTTCAACTGTGATGGTTGTGTTTTGAGCTAACTAGATGTAATATGTTTATACATGATGATTTGACCAAACAACTAGTTTGACTTGTGTGACAGGAATTGAATAGGATTGCAAGTGTACCTTATTGACGAGCCACCAATGAGGTATGATTTGAAGTTATTTCAATTTATTTTTAATCTAATGGAGGTTGTGTGCTTGGTACAGGAAAGCATGTAATTCCCGATTTGGGATGGTCGAAACCGACTACAAGAACTAACAACGTCAGCAAAAGGAATTGGAACATGCAACTGTATGTTGGTAAAGAACTTCAGGAGCAAGGCCATTGTGGGACACTCATACCCAATAGTGTCCATTGATTTCCATGAGAATTAGTATGACCGATATGATGGTTTTGAGGTAGGAATATGCCTTGGTTTTTGTATCTTCCGATGCAAGGAAACCTTGCCAAGGGATGGACATCCCGATATGGGGTTGTCAGAAGAACTTGGAAGGTGTGTGAATACACCGAAGGGGGTGACCAGATTTCCCGAGGGACTGTGTAACAGAGAAGGGAAGGTCGGGGATGGATTTTTTTTTGTCATTAGCATTTCCATATGGAATCAGATGTACATTGGGAGTGTGCCCTGGAATAATGAGTCGACAACTGTTCACTGAGAGAACAAGAGCACAAGATTATAGCGTTGGAAATTGGATGCATATTTGACTTTGGTAGTGGATTTTGGACTTCATCAGAAGGAGGTGAATCCTAGTATTACTTTAAGGGTGGAGATTTGGGCCTCCAGATTCCCTTGTAGCTGATACGGGCATCATATCCTTCTATTTGTTGGCTGAGAAAATGTGTATGTGTGTATGTGTATATTATTGTAAAGAAATTATTGATTTGGATTTATAAAGCTCCATAGACAGTATGATTATTTACTAGTTGAAGAAAATTTCATTGTTATTGCAAATACTCTAATGAGTTGTGCTATAAATCTCCAGTACACGATATGATTTTCATTGTGTTTTTTCTTTTGAGCTGGTTATTCATTGTAAATACTTCAACAAGTTGTGTTGTAAATCACCATAGGCAGTATGTTTTGTTTTTAGTAGTTTTTTGGTTTGTAGGTGTCATTGAACATCGAGGATGGTGTTCCCCCAAGGGGGAGGGTTCTGTAACAACTCTAGTAAAAACCCATGTAAAAAAATATATAACACCACAATTGATGGGACACGTATTCCAAGTTTAATGGTGGGAAAGATGTCCTAGCGGGTTTTCATTTAGGTTATTATGGCTAAAGTAAATTTGGCAAAGGAAACGTCAAAGGTATTGGAAAGGCATGAGGCATTTATTAGCATTTATTTATGAAAATAATGGAAATTAGGAGAAAAGGGAGATGAAAGGTCACAGGTTGCATGTGAGGAGGAAATTGAAGGAAAATAATGGAAAATGAAGAAATTAGAGGCCAGATGTTATACAATGCAGATATTGGGTCACACCATTACAACACAGCGCAGACACCTCATGCAATCAGTTCTGCCAACTTTCTAGTTCTTCATCAAATTCTAAAAAACAAGAGCTATCCTTATCCCACTTAAGATTCCCATTGGCAGTTGGGTTAATCGAGTCTCCCTCGCACAAATTTAGCTTATATATTTGATTGATCTCATCCTCAGCGCGCATTGGTTCAGTATACCTTTGGCCTTCAGCATGATCTAGGGGAATGATTACCCAGACTCCATTACTTTAAAATTATATTCTCCTTCTCTTCAGATTGATAACACCATCCATGTCAATGGCCCAATCCAATGCTAGCAGCGTAGGATAGGGATCAGTATCATCTACAATTTGTATGACTTTAAAGTCTGCCATCACCTTAGCACCCTCTATATTGATCACAATTTGTGACAGCCTCCCTAAAGCAATGATCTTATGCTGGTTGGCCATGCGCAGTTGGATAGTAGACCACTCCAGCTTTGGCTCTCCCATGCGCTACCATGTTTTCTTAGGTAGAACATTAGCATCCAATCCCCGATCTAAAATAACTTGGTTCATTTTGTAAGCACCAATCTGTGCAGTCATAAGCATCTCCCTACCCGTTCTTTTCTTGTTCTTGTAGATTTTTTTGATTGCTCGCTGTTATACCATGGGTTTTTCTTTCTATGTGCAGTTATCTATCAATGCTTATAGATTTCTGAAAACCTTCTTGTTGCGCAGCAACTTTATACATGCTTGTATACATAGTTTGATCTCCTCCTCTCCTCATGCTTCCTTCAGTGTTCTACCAGTTGTTGATGTACTTCCTCCTGTAAATTATTTATGTGCTTCAATAAAGGTCTCTTTTTTGCTCTGAAGATTAAATCCTCCTTTGTTTTCAAGTGCTTTACGATTCCATACATTAGTGGCTGGTAGCTTTCCTTTATCTTCATTGGTGGTTATACTACTCCTAGTAACCACATTTACACAGGGATCTTCCTCACGAGTTTCTGTGTGAACCATCTGAAGGTTTTGCATTGGGGTCTGCATCTTATTTTCCTTCATTTTAGCAATTAAGACAGGAAAATATTCTATGACAAGATCAAATTGTATACAATACTTGTAGGATTTTCATGCTATATTAGGATAGTCGCACGCATAATGGACAACATCTCCACAATTATAGCAAATGACTTGTCTTCTTCCTCGCCAGCTGATCCACCTCCTCGGCCTCTTCCTCTACCTTAGAATCCTTCGTGCCTAGAAGGGGATGCTGGTGATGTAGGCTCAACCTCCATTCTATATATCTCTGCTTTATCTAACATCGTATCAAAAGTGTAGCAATGCTTCTCATCATGCCCTAATGATGAACACAATTTTCAAAATAACTGCTTCAATTCAGGCTGATATTTTCTAATCCTTGGGTAAGAATTTGTGTCATGTAATCCAACAATTTGACAGATAGTGCACCACATGGGATTCTTCAGTGGAATAGGACCTCCAACATTCAGATAATTGTTGAAGATAGGAAACGGGTTTTTATAGTGCCCAAAATATTTTCATTTTATAAACCATACCTCTGTGCAGACCTCCATGTCTTTGTCTTTGCACAGACTTTGAATTTCTAGATGCATGGCTTCCAACTGATCCTGAATCTGTTGAGTTCCTAGTGCAATAGGTGTTGGGTAAGCCTCCAATTTCATTGCAACTTCCACAACCTCATCTTGTGTGGAAATATTTTGTTGACCTAATGGCTAGCACAAATGTGAGAGCAACATAGAAATGAGCCATTTGTTATGTTTTATATCATCAATAACAAACCCACCATCTTTGATGGTGTGCTTCAACCTTTGATCGGCCTCACATACAGATTCATTAGGCTCATGACGAATATCCTTCATTTATGTCACAAGCTGCATGTATGACTTAGGTTTCTTAAACTGCTCTTTTAGGGCCACTTTAATTTCTTCCAAGGTAGCAGTAAGGTTTGCTTGAGTGTACCTAATGTACCAACCTAATGCACGATCTTGGAATGCAGTATCCAGCTACGCTTTTCTAATATCAATATTGTTAACTTGATGAGAGTGTCATACAGCCTTAGTCACAAACTAGAAGTGATCAATATCCACCTTCCAATGCCTCTGAAATTAGGTAACTTCATTGATGCAACCATATATACTTCAGGGGGAGGTGGAGGTGGTGGTGGAGATGGATTGCGTGGTGGATTAGGTGATCTGTGATGTAAGTTTAGAAGTGGAGTGGATGGATGGGAAATAGACTCAAGGTTTTTTTATGTGATGAACTTTCTTCTTTATAGTTACTTGAGCTAGCAATTTCTGGTTTAGGTTCACTATCAGATCTAGGCTTCAGAGAGCTATAAATGAATTTTTTAGAATCTCCACATTAAACTCTTCCATTGCGCGTAGTTGGACCTCCTTGATGCATTCAGGTGGTATGTTTGCACAGACAACCTCGTTCACATAATAGCATCTTCATTAATTATTTCAATGAGCACAGGAACTTACCTCTAGGGCCTTTGAAAAACCTTATTTATTCTTCAGAATACACAAATTGATTAATGGAAAATTCAGTCACAAATTCTCCCAAGAGGCGATCAATCTAATGATCTACTATGTGGGTGATATTATTATCAAACTTATTTGTTTGTTGGATCAATTCAGGATTCCACTCAGTGACTACATCATCTTTTATGCAGTGATGGAATTTAGCTAAGTGAGACAACCACTCATTTATTTCGTGCACAAAGGAACAAAAGAAAATTTCATGCACTTTTGTATAAATATATTTTTGTACCCACTGCTCGTCAGATAACTTAGTACTTCTATTATCTTGGAGTGAAAATTCAAGGATATTTCTATCCAGCCAATATTTTAATTTGTTTCATGACAGATGCCACAACATCAAATATCCCTCAAAATGATCTTGGTCCCGGCAACAGAACCATTTGTCGGCTTGAGGGGTTCTGACCCAGGTTCACAGTTTATGGATAAACCAACAAACCCTCTAGCTACTTGCCCTTTCGGCAATGACCTGCTTCTGCAGATCAAAATCTCACCCAAAGTAGTATGGTGGTGTGCTGGAACTAGGTTTTTGCACCTTAAGGGAGAAAATAATGAAGTGATCCTCAGAAAAAATGAATGTAAACTTATATCACTTGTAAACATATGCGCGCAATAATTTACAACAAAACCATAGAGAATGTGTAGTCTTTAATAGAATAACACAAAGTTGTTGTTCACCTTAGAGCAGATACAGTATAACATAACCAGATCCAGATCTAAACAATGCAAATAATTAAACAGATCTATCAACCATCAATAAGCATTCATAATCCTATCATATATGCTTGCGCAATCATCAATAACTAAGACAGATAATGCGATCTTGACAGCACATAAGCAATAAAAAAATCAGATGCATAACACAGTAAGCTTTCCAAAATCGGTCCTTTCTATTAGCTTCATTTTTGTTCAATACATCAGACTTACAATACATCAACTTTCCTTAGCAAAACCCTTCCACGCACATAGCCAGCGGAGTCTGCACACAGCCAACGGAGTCCACACACAACCAGGACTAGGTATCTGCGTACACAGCTAGCAGGAGCCTTTCAACCCAACCCAACAACCCTTACAGACGCATAAGCTTATAAAAGCGTCAATATTATGAACTTAGTTAGAACCAACTACTTTTCTCAGACTCGTTCTACTTATTTATTTTCACCTAGTGCACAGATACTGTTGTCTCAAACCATGGTTTGAGGCCCACAGTTTACCCTTAAACCCATTTACGTCAAAATTGGGGACTTTGACCCACCCCAAAGACCCTTGACTCCCTTTGCACAGCGCGCACATACAAAATTATACAAAACAGCTTCGAAAATTGTGCCTCAAAGGACCCCTCTCTAACAATAGTCATGAATGACGGCACCCTGTGGTGGTATGCATTGCTATTGTTGTTTTATGTTAGCTAACTTATATGTTGTTGATGAGCATCTTATGTGTTAACTTATTGTTGTTATACATTATTTAACTTGATGATTAGGGTTACAACAGTAATATCTTGATGTTATATGTATCATGCTAATTTGGATTTTCCTATGCAAATGATTATGGTTATGAAATTTAAGTATGAGTCGACCTATTTGTGATATTATGTCATAATAATCTAAGTTGACTTTTCATATGTGATTATTATGCAAGAAAGACAATTTCTTATGATCTTATGATGTGAACATGTTAGCTATTTATTGTTATGGATATCATGACATTATTTATGTTGAGTTGAGGTGTTGTGAATTTATATTGTGCTAATCTAGATTGATTGTGCAGACAAGATAGCCCCCCCTAAGATACATTAAGGTATGAGTTGTATTATGTCATTTACTTCGTGCTTGACAGCTTGATTTTTTCGTCTAGTTGATTTGTATAAACTAATATGTTTATAATTTGTTTGAATGTTTGTATAATCGTATAATATGAGTTTTATCTATAATATTGCATGAAGAAATGATCTTGTTCTAAGACGGTTGTACTAACACACTATGTATTGAGATAGTTTATATGTACTTGAGTGTAAGTAGGTGATAAGTTGTAGCATTATGTATTATGATCGATGAATGGGAGTTGATTGTTGATTATAACATGGTTAACAGGCTTGGTAAAATTTGATTTCAAATTGATATATTTGTTTTCTTGATCTTTGGTATGTGTGGCTAACGTGTGTGTTCTGTTATAGGTCAACGTGCTTGGAATAACAAGGTAAGGTAACTAGTATGTTATTTTTTTTATTTATGCACTAACAATTATGTGTTTATGGTGGTATGATGCAAGGGATTGCATGGCAGGAGACTTCCATGAGGTCTTGAAAGAAGGCTCAGGTTGAGATTTCCCTTGGAAGCTTTGGGAACCATGGGGATTGAGTCATGGTGTTTGTTTCCACTCTCGTGTTTTCAATCTTTTTGATTTTTTTGCACTTGATTTTTGGTCTTGATTGCGTCTAGTGCATGATCATGTCACTTTATTCATGGTATCGTATTGCTATTGGTTTTCAGTGTTTTCTTCTTATTTGTTTCTTGTCTTTCCTTTTATGTTTTGAGTCTTGGAATTTTTTTGGGAAGGATGAAAGTTGATGGATCTATGGGAGAACTTTGTGGTACCCAAAAAGTAATGTAAGACACAGATGAATCTCGGTGCATGAGTAAGTGCAACGAAAGGTAAGAATACTGGTTGTGTCCATTGTGGTAAATGGACGGTGGCAGTACAGACATGAGAAAGGTAACAAGAAAGATAAATTAAATGGATTTGAGGCGTCAGATGCCTTGGCTATGTTGGGAACTTTTGTTCTCAATGTTGTGCATGTTGTGCGCGGATAAAGGAATTTCTCTTAACCCATACCTTATGATATCTAGCAATTGTGTTGTGATCATGATTATGCTGATATTTATATATGTATACATGTATGTATGTATGTATGTCATGTCTGGTAGGGTCGTCATTGATATAGATGCTAATGTTTATGTGTATACATGTGTGTATGTATGTCGTGTCTGGTAGGGTTGTCATGGATCATGGTTGTTTCATGCTAAATGTTTATGTGCATATATGCGCGTATGTCATTGTTTGAAAAGATGATGATTGTGTTATGTTAATGATTATGTATGTATGTATCTATGTCACTGTCTGACAGGGTTGTTAAGGATCATTCTTGTAAAGGAATGATTGATTATGCAGGTGAATGACATGAAGAGGTTCCTGGCTATAAGGAATCAATTGGCAAAGTAGCCTTGACAGGTATATGAGGTCAGTATCATGTGGATATGATTTAATGTTATATGCTTGTACTATTCCTATGTTTATGTTATGGACAGGTAATGTTGAGGGGTACATCAGCGAAGTGAAGGTAGTGTGATCTGTGGCATGCTAGGATAAGAATGGATAGTGGAAAGACACTAGAATCAAGGTTGACTTTGGGGTCAGTCTGTGATCTATGGATGTGTAGTACTATTGTTGTGTATATGTTGTGCATGTTGTATATTCAGTGATTGTACCTATGGTGATGTGTACATGTAACATATGTAGTATTGTGTACATATGATGTTGTATGCCTGTTGTATATATGGCGTTGTGTGTATATTGCATATGCAGTGCTAGGTATAGATGGTGTTATGTACATGTTGGATATGAGGTGTTGTGTACATATCGTACTATGCACGTGTTGGATATGCGGTGTTATGTGAATATGGTGTTGTGTGCATGTTGGATATGTGGTGTTGTGTACATATGGTGCTATGTACATGTTGTATATGTAGTGCTATGTACATATGGTATTGTGTGCATGTTGTACATATGGTGTTGTGCGCATGATTGTACATGTGGCGTTGTGTGAATGTGGTGTTGTGTACATATTGTATATGTGGTGTTGTGTGCATGTGGTGTCGTGTACATGTCATACATGTGTCGTTGTGTACATGCGGTGTTGTGTACAAGTCGTGCATGTGGTGTTGTGTACATGTGGTATTGTGTACACATTGTACAGGTATTGTAGTGTACATTTTACATTGTGTACACGTTGTACACATGGTGCCGTGTATACATGGGACACGTATTCCAAGTTGAATGGTGGGCAAGACATCCTAGTGGGTGTTCATTTCGGTTATTATGGCTAAATGAAATTCTAAAAGGCAATGGCAAAGGCATTGGAAAGGCATGAGGCATTTATTGGCATTTATTTATCAAAATAATGGAAATTAGGAGAAAAGGGAGATGAAAGGTCATAGGTTGCATGTGAGGATGAAATTGAAGGAAAATAATGGAAAATTAAGAAATTAGAGGCCTCATTAATAAAAATTCTTATGAGGATCAGTTCGTAAGCGTTTATTCAATGCAGTTTTGGAGCTTTCATTATTCTCTCTCTCTCTCATACTCCTGGATACTTAGAATTTTCTTGGAGAACTCTTGGAGAGTGTGGATAATTAGTGATTTGGAGAAAAAAAGTAAAAGGAAGAGAAGGAAAGCACAGGATTCCATCAGGATCAACATCTACAACAGGTTCTGAGTGTAGGTTTCCTCACTAGTTTTGGCATGCATGGTGTATGCAAGTGGATTTTCATAGCCTTTCCATTTCCTGGATAGCCATGGTGTTGTGGGTTTATTCCATTGATTATTTCTAGTTGGTTCTCATGATTCCTTAGGTTGTCGGGTTGAGTTATTATTTCCTGGAGCCCTAGTTAGATAAACGCTCTGGAGCCCGGCAGACAACTGTTGAGTTGAGTTACTAGTCCTAGAGCCTTGGTTGGACAAATTCTTTGGAGCCCTAGATGGGTTGAGTTACTAGTCCTGGAGCCTTGGTTAGAAAATTCTCTCGAGCCCGAAAAAAATTTGGGTTGAGTTGCTGGTCCTGGAGCCTTGGTTCGAAAAAACACTTTGGAGCCCTCAAGCAGCTTGGATAGAGACCAATCTATGATGGTTGTGATGTCCGACAGTGACGTGGAATCATTAGTTGAGGGTTGAGGTGGTTTTTCCTCTGGAATCCTTGGATTGATTTTGATTAATGTGTTTGATGAGATCCCACATTCATACTTGGAATATGACATGGGGGTGATTGGCTGAAGAGAGATATGGCTCAATGCATCTATGTTCGGGTGGAACCTGGAAGTCCCATCTACGACTAGTTTTTAAATTCAGTAATGAAGGGACCATCCTTTTGGTATTTCATATGCAAATGTACTGGTTATTATGTGGATTATATTTTTGTTGTATCCACTATATTTCTGTTCTTATTATGTTGGTTATAAGCATGTGTTTTATCAGTGATGATGTATAGTTCTATCCATGTTTTTACTTGTGAAGGTATGCACAATGTATCTATGGCCAAATAGATTTTACTGCAGCTAATGATGTAATGAAGGAGTGCTTCTTAGCGATTCTTAGATAAGTATGAGACCCCTATGCTTAAATCTGTTGTTTACACCTGTAGATTCAATGTTGTGACATTTTTGAAAAAATTCCTCTGATGGCTAGGAGGTGTCCATTCGAGTTCTTTTTGATGTGATTGCTTCTATATCATTGTCCTATTGTTATTTATCATCCTTAAGTTTTCATGAAGTTCTAGGTAGTGACTTGGTCCCTCGTCTTGAAAAGGTGACTCAAATCCCGGAGCCGCAGGCAGAGATGAGCATTTGGGGCCCTAGCTGCTGGCATGCATTGTTATGTCTGCGGCTACATCCTCCTAGCCCATGGAATAGAGTGTTATGCTGGTGGATATAGCTCAAATGGGGTCAAAATGTTAGTGTGACCCGGGGCTAAGAGGCCTGAATGGTTGTGTTACCTCCTAGGGGTGTTGTGGTTGTTCTACAAGGTCTGTAGGTGGTGTTTTCCATCGGTTCCACTTCTTTAAGGTCACATAGGAGGTTGAATCTCATTATAGTAGCCTCTCATCACATATTTACCCTGGCTGGCCGGTTGCTTGGGTAGATATGGGAAGGGGGTGTTACATTTTCAATATAATTTATTGAAACAATTCTACAACAATTAGATAGTCTGCAAAAATGTTTTCCTTTTCATCAACATTTTTCAATTTTCAGCACACAGTTATAAGGAGAGTTTCTTCTTTGTGAAAATAATATAATGTCAATGAAAAACACCTCAAATCAATTAGTATTGAACTTTTTTTTATTCACAGAATAACAAAAAAAGTATTGAAACAATTCAAAAATAAATATTGAATACATGCAATAACTAGTTTAGTTAGTATACCCTTTTCCTCTTGTATTTGAAAAAAAATCAATTTATACTACTATATTGTTTTTGTTATTCACATTTGATTATGATTAAAATAATTAATAATAAATATTGGACATTACTAATGTTATTGTCATTAAGTAGTTTTATAAGTAAGATAATTCTCTCACATTAATATATTATTAATGAGCAAGTCTCAATCAACTTATCTTTTAACAAAAAAATATAAATAATAAAAATGAATTATGTTATTATTTCAATTCATAATTTATTTTTATATTATCAACTATAAAGTGGTCAAAATTTCCTATAACAGTAGATAATGATGATGTAAATGATGATGCGGATTAACATCCGCTAAGAGTGAATATAGTCTGGTAGACATTTTCAAAAAGGTTGGTTATGTCACAAATATTTTGAAATTTACTATATTAAGACACTAAAGGTTCGGTGAGTTTATATAAATTTGTTTTAGGTAGTTTATTATGGTAATTTTATCAAAAAAAAACATGAATATTAATAATTAACAATAACTTATTATTTTTCATTTGAAATCTTTATGTTATAAAGTTTATCATGATAATTTAATCACAAAAATAGTAAATATATCTATTCAAAATAGTGAATTAAATGATTTGCTAACTCCTTTTTCAGAAAAAATCAATCTATTCAAAAAAAATTCTAAATTCATAATATAATTCCAAATTTAATAACATGTGTGTTCTACCAATTTAAACATATTTAAAATCTAGATTATATATATATATATTTTTTTTTGCTAAATATTAACATTAAAAATATCATATATTTAAAAAATAATCTAATGAATAAATAGATTTAGAAATGGTATTGATTACGTATATCATAAGTATTCCTAAATAAGAAAAACTTGAGTTCAAATCTATTATTCTCACCTTCATATGGATATTTGTAATCTTCTTAATTTATTTTCTTCTCAATAATATCCTTTAATTCATTCCAAATACTTTTGCTATCAAAAGTTTTGTCTTCTCTGTACAATAATGTGACTCATGTACAATGCTGTAACTTTTGGTTTTGGTTGTATGCCAACATAACTAGAATCTCCTTTCATGCATTCTAATACTATTGATGTCAAAAGTTTTGTCTCCTATGTACAATAATGTAACTTTGGTGCTATGGAAACATAGCTAGAACCTTGAATCATTGTGGACAAAATATTTCATTCAATAAAACAAAGTTCATGGAAGTGAGGTCAAATGGTACACTATGTTTTGTGTGGAAGTGTGAGTGGGGAGTGAAGTTGTACAACGTGAAAGTAAAAGTACTCGGGATCAAGCTAAACTATCATTATTATTTTAAAGGTTTGTATTTAACATAGATTATTAATATTAATTTATTATTTTTTAATTTAAAATATTTATATTTTACATAAATTATTATTTATTATACAGTAAATATAATATAAACTCTAAAAAAAAAAATTATGAGATAATGGTTTTTATTAATTATATAATTAATGAATTGGTAATATTTTTGTTTTAAATGAAAAAGTTAAGTTCAAATTTATTATTGTTATTTTAATATGGATATTTGTTATCTTTTTGTATAATTTTTTATTTTTAAAATTTATTGGTTTATATTTATTGTAATTGGTTGTATGGAAATATATATATAATTAAGAAGTATTTAAAAAATAATAAGTTTATTAAATTTCATTTATTATATTGGAATGATGTTTTTATTAATAAAATTATAATTTTTTTAGGAGACAAAACATAATATGCATATCACATTAATTATAACATCAATAACACATAAATTATAACATCAATAACATATAAATTACATAAATTTTATCTTGCAAAATTTAAATGGGAAAAAATAACTAATAGATATATTATTATCATATGGGTTGAATGCAACCATGCTTTCACTTAAAAGCAGCTTTGCTCAATTCATGCACATTCCAATGGAGAATTATCAAGTCTTTTAAAGGATTCATCACATGTAATCCATGTTCTCTAATACCACAAAATGTCAAAACCATAGGCTCTAATACCACATGCCACCAAAACCATGTGCATGAAACCCACACTATGGACCTAAAAACTTAGAATCTTTCATTGAGTCAAGCTTGCCCTAACATTCCCCACTTTAAACTTAGACTGGGGAGATCCACATGCTCTCTTTCCCTATAGCCTAGGTCTACTCTTAGTTCCTTATTAACTAAATTTATTAATTTTTTATATGATTATTAATTATATGTTTTCCCCTTGATCGAGGTGATGGTCAGTGGGATGTTGGAGGTCGGGGGGAGGTCACCACCACATCACCTCCCACAAGTTTTAAAAGAAGGGTGGGGGGAGGGGTTGGCATGACCAACCCTCCCCATGCAATGCACATGCGAACTACATACACTATTCCCATTCCAATGTCAACCTTTCCTTCTTTCAATTATTTTGCGAGGGGAGATCTTGCTCCTTGGATTTTTTGATATGCTTGGACCTTTCCCCACCATACGTGGGACAATTACCTTAGGCGTCTAACAGAGGAAGTTTTGTGTGTAGTGGAAAATACTGAGAGTCGTGGCATAATCCATGGGCTTTTAACCAAGCATGGGCGTTGCCCTTTTGTGATGGATTAGAATTAACTTGCTCCCAGATGCAAAATATATTGGTATTTGGGTCTAGAGGTTTGCACCATAGACTTTAGAAACCAAGCAAAGGTCAGGAGTTAGGCTTTGGGTAAGAAGAGATTTCAAAATTTGGGACTTCACTGCCTGCATTAGAGTTGGAGGTTGTAGGATCATGTGACATCTACCTTCCTTCAAAGTGCACGACTCTATTAGTTCAAGTTCAGTGGACTAGAAAATCTAGGGTATTTTCTTATCCATCTGGCTCTTTAATATCATTCTGTAGTTTTATTTCTCATTGGTAGATACTTGTTTTCTTAGTTTCGAGTTTAGCAGGGTTAGGTTGTGGCAAGGTTTTTGGTGTCCCTTAGCGTGATACAGGCCTTTCCATAAGACTTTCACCTGTCATTTTCTTTTATTCACTCTTCTATGTATATGGGCCTTTCCCACCCTAGTTTCATATAATCCCTTAGATTTTGTGTCTTTTGGGTTTTCTCAGTCTTATTCTTCTAGGTCCTGGGTTATTGTGGGAAAGATATCTAGCCTATATATTTCCTTTTTGGTGTAATATGCCTTGAAAATGAATGCAAAGCCGCAAAGGGGTGGGAGGCATAGACCCTTAGGGAAGGTCTCATTCCTAGGAAGTTGCATCCATATTCCATTCTACCACACCCCTTAAAGTTCATGAAGAAATTTGTCAACTTGAAGCCCTCACAACCAATGATTGACAAGCTTATTCAGATTCTGAAATCCAAGGGGAGGTATCTAATTAGGTTCCTAAGCTTGGTCATACCAAGGGAATACAGATCCAGTACTCAAACTCCATCACCCTCCATTGGAAAATGTAATATCTTGTAGTCATGGTGTTTGTTAGCTTGAGGGGTCCTGAGCCAAGTTCAGATTTTATCGCATAACCAACAAACCCTCCAACTATTGGCCCTTTCGGCAATGACCTACTTGCGCAGATCAAAGTCTCACCCGAAATAGTATGGGGGGGTGCTGGAACCAAGTTTCTACACCGTGAGGAAGAAAATAATGTAGCTTCCCTAAGCAGATTGGTTGCAGACTTATATCGATCATAAACATATGTGCGCAATTTAGAATAATACCTTATCATATCACAACACAGAATCACAAATCACTTCGTCGTAGATATATTATATCAAAATCAGATATAGATCTATATAAGGTGTAATCACTTAATTAGATTCATCCATGTATTCTATCATCAATATAACGTCATGCATAAATAACAGATGTATTTGCGCATATAAAAAATAAGCAACACAGAAGAAATGCAGAACAACAAATAGATCATTCAGGTTGATAACACAATGTTCCAAAATCAGTCTTTGTATTAATTCAAATCAATTCAGTGCATCAGACTTTCCCTTACACTTTACCCTTCCGCACACACAGCCAGCGAAGTCCGCACATAGCCAGGACTAGGTCTCCGTGCACACACCAGCAGGAGCCTTTCTACCCAACCCAGGCATAAACCCTTACAAAAATATTACAAAAGCCTAAACATTCAGATCATAACATTATATCAAGTCAAGTTACTTCCATAGAATTGATCTATCTATTTATATCATTCTAGCGTGCAGATACTATGGTCTCAAGCCATGGTTTGAGGCCCACATTTTACCCTTAAACCCTTTTACATAAACATAGGGAATTTGACCCACCCAAAATCCCCTTGACTCATTCATGCAGCGCACATATACAAAAATTATACAAAAATATACCAAAACGTGTACCCCAGAGGACCCCGCTCCAACAGGCCCCAACACAAACATGTGACTCGTCCCGATTCACTTTGGTTTCTGCTCCTTCAGCTTGGCTTGGAGCACATTAACAGAATATTTGAGAGGGAGCACCATTTCTAGACTCTACACAGCTGCTCCCTGCGCTTGAAGAACCAAATTCTCAGTGGTGGGCCCTTCAGTAGCCAACTCGATATTTCACTGCATCTACTGAATAGCCTTCAATGTAGTGTCCAATGTTTGCGAGAGCTGAAGAGCTTCCTCAGCCCATGGTTTCATTCGTGCCTCCAGCAGCTGCTCTTTGCGACGCATCTCCTCGATCTATGTTTGGATGATCTGGCCCTCTTATAGGTGGGCGAGGCGTTGTGGAACAACAAGGGTAGGTGTGATCGTTCTGATCTCAACAAACTGTTGTTCTTTCATGTGCAGCTCGTTGCGTAGCTGTTGTATGACCGATTCAATATAAACTAAAGTCCAGACACACATAGCCTAATCTAAAATATTGTTACACTATGTGTTTGCACCATTAATATTGTCATTGGCCTTATTGACTTTGGCAGCTCGCTTCGCGCAAACTTCAGGTGGAGTTTTGGGTTGCAAATTCAATTGTAGATCGGCAATTTGATGTTCAATCTCGTCACAGACGGCCTGTAATTTGGTGCGCGAAGCCTTTAAAGTGGTAGCCAGTCCTTCCAATTTCTCTTCTGGGGTAGTTGTGGCCAAGACTGATAGAACTTCAGTGCATACTTAGTGGATTTTCGCTTCAAGTGCAGCGCGTTGGGCTTTGGCTACGTGGTAGGCTTCCTCTACTGCTTGTTGCTTTTGTTATGCGTCTTCATCCTACTTCTTTGACTCTACAGTAGTGGTGTGAACATGGGCCTCATGGAAGTGAAGTTCATCGGAAATCATATTATGCATCAGGTGTATCTTTCCTGCAGGTAAAACAAACAAGTTAATATTAATATCACCTGCACCTCTAAATTGGGCACGCTGGTTGGCATCTACATGGATGACCATCATAGGGATTTTCACAAGTCAAACATCTTCGATCATTGGTAAGGCTATGTCCAATGGTTGCGCTTTGGTTACATGTGTGCTCATGTCTGTCTGCCTCGCCTAAGAAACGCTCGCTTGAATCAGGTTCTCTTGCATTTTTAATTTTTGGATCCCTACCTGTACCACCTCGAGTGCAATCTTATACTATACTTCCATATCCATTCATTGATCCTTGGTCGTAGGCATGATTGTGTTTGCAATATTGTTTAAGTCATCGTCAGTCAATGTCATGGCATCCCCTCTAGTGTCCTTAGAACCTTTTCTCTTCTCCATCATTCCTCCAGTGGTCTGAGAACAGCGCTTTGTTCCTTTAGAAGTCTGCACTTCGACCTGCTCCATGGTGTCCTTTGGCACAGTACCATTTTTCTCTGGCTCCATATCTTTATCCAAGTAAATAGTTTCACTGGTGGTTTTCGGTGTGATTTCTTTCTCTTTCGACTTTTCTATTTTTTTCTCAGTGGTTTTCTCTGGCTACATACTAGTGCACGGCTTCATCAGTGTCTTAGGAATGGATGTGGACACACCATGTTCTAACCACGCGGGTGGCCATTCTACAGTGATGTGGATCAGATAATCTTTCGTGACTAAATATGGTAACTCGTACCAAACTCCCTCCATGGCACCTTTCGCGTGGATGTGGATATTATGGAAAGTTTCTTTAAAGTCTCCTATCATTTTATACTACTCATAAAGTGTTGGGGACAACCTCGGCTTAGACTGCACTGCTTGATAAAGTGAGGTGTCGAAAATTACCCAGAAAATCTTATTCACAATAATGTGCGCAGGGTCTAATGAATTCCAAAGTTTTGCATACCGCGTGGCCTCACATCTAGGGCTTTATCTTGGGAAACTAGGTATCCTCAGGGGTCTTCCACCCAATTAAAGCAATAAACAACAACAACCAAGCATAATGAAATTTATTTCCCTCTTCCTGTGCTTTGCACACATTCTCCAAAAATTCCTTGCACAGATAATGTGACCAATTGTAGTTCACCCCCTTTTCACATCGGTCTACGAGAGCAATCACTTGCGTAGGCACCTCCTTCGGTCTACATTTGTGCATCATCTTGCAGGCCAAGATGAGCGTTCCAAAATGAATGACAGGGCCATTTATCTCACTCACCACAAATCCCCTCATTTTGCGTGAGACTTAGTATTTGGCTTTGATCTTGTCTCCGATAGCTTTCTCTTGTGCTTTGCGCCCAAATTCAGCCATTGGATCTGCTCCCTAATTAGGTAGGCCAGTGATCCTATGGATCAGCACATCATCAATGGGAATGCACTCTCCCAACCATAGTGCATCATCATTCACGAGCGAAAGAAACTTCCGGACACATATATCGTTTATTGGGCTGCGCCCAAAGTGAGGTATTTGTAGTAAATTCAACATACCTACCTTGTGTAGACCCAACACCCATATCTTCGAATTTAGGCACGTGATTCCCCCTTCATACTAGACATGGTTGAGGTAGAGCTCTGGCGCGAGTTTAGGAAACGTATCCACGTCCTTGATGTCCTAATCCTCCATTCTGATTTGCGGCACTTTTTCAAGCATGTCTCCTTCCATTGGGACATTTTCAAGGATCAAAGGCATTTATATGCTCGCTCACTCCTTGTCAAGATATTTGGGAACCCTTACCATCGGTTTGCATGGTGTGAAATTGGTTGGCAACCGTGAGAATGGGGCCACTTCGACCACATCCTCCTCTTCCTCCAGAATTATCTCAGGGAGCTTCGTCATTGGTCTTTTCAAGCGCTAAGCTGAAGTGGAGTGCGGCTTCGGAGTCTTCTCCCTATGGTATTTCCTTGTTCTAGATGTTTTCCCCTTCTTAGACTTTGTGGGCGTTAGTGTTTCAGCCATCGACGCAACAGGGACCTCTGGCGCAGCAAGGTCATATTCAAGTCATGTAGCTGTCATACTGTGCGGAATTATGTAATCCAACCCTCTGTGGCACAACTCTTCCTCGAATCCTAAATCCAAACAAGACATAGATAATGAGTATGCAACAGAAATCAAGGAGTTCAAGGAAAATAATTTACTCAGAAAGAAAAGGGAACTATTGTGACCCCATAGGTCATATTTATACTTGTGACACGTCTTCAATGATTCCTTCTGCATTAGTATGTCTCCATAAATGACAAAACGGTCCCAAATCTGGAAAAATACCTTCATTAAATGCAACCTAGATGCTCCAATAAATGGTAATAAAGTTGTCTTTTCTAGATTTACTGTTCCAAAGGATAGTTTTTGGCACCTCTGCGACCCAGTCAACCTCCTCGTGCAACTACCATGAGCGTGTCATGCCTTTATGTGCATAATCCATCCCATCTATGTAAATATGATACTCTAGTGGCATATTCATTTGGTACGCAAAGGGTCATCCCTGTACGGCTTTAATCGGCTTCCATTGACATAACCAGGAAGGTATTATCCACTCAATGTGGCCAAGCGCACTGCGCCTCAATCAGTGATTTCCTTAACAACATATGGCCCTAGCCAATGCATCTTCAACTTCCCTGGGTGGCACGCAAACTTGTTGTCATATAATAAGACCAAATCATATTCCTTAAACACCTTTTGCCTGATGTGCTTGTCATACCCTGATTTTTCCTGTGCCTTCTGAACTTGCTAGTGATAATTTTCAATAAAGTGATCGTCTTCTAGTGCGGCCAACTGCGACAACCATTCCTTCATGGAATATGCTTATGCCATATTTTTGAATGCTGCAACGCGTAGACTAGGGACAATGAAATCCATCCGCAACACATCTTCTTT
Organism: Pinus albicaulis; assembly: GCA_034641835.2. NCBI lineage: Eukaryota > Viridiplantae > Streptophyta > Pinopsida > Pinales > Pinaceae > Pinus > Pinus albicaulis. The sequence goes on along the minus strand of CM076579.1, from coordinate 98,991,904 downwards.
CCCATATACCATCCTGAAAGGTGTCCTACCAGTCAACTTCTTACATGTGGTTCGATATGCCCATAGAACTGCAGGTACGCGCTCATCCTGATAATTTCGATTAGCATTGCACACCTTAGTAAGCGCAGTCTCCAATATCTTATTGAATGCTTCAACCGTATCATTCGCCTAGGGATGATAGGGAGATCTCTTTTGATGATGCATCTGGAACTCCTCTGTCAATGCTTCAATGGTTTCATTCAAAAAATGTGTAGCCCGTTCGCTTATTAGAATCTTAGGACATCTAAAGAGAGTCACAATATGCTCAAATATGAACTGTACAGCGGTGTTTGAATTACAATCCTTCACAATTCTAGCTTCAGCCCATCTGGTTACATAATCCGTCGCAGTGATAATGTACCATGCACCACTCTTCTTTCCTAGAGGATTAATAGGTCCAAAAAATTCTATAGCCCATTTCTCAAATGCTTGTAGCACCACTTGTGGATGCAAAGGCATATCATCTCTTCACGATGGCTTTCTAGTCCTCTAACATACATCACATGCACGACAATGCGCATAGGCATCATTTTCTAGTGTGGGCCACCATAAACCAACTTGAAAAATATTATGCATGGTTTCCTAACCTGCATAATGACCACCAGAAACCCCTCCGTGATCTTCATCTAATTTAGCACATCTTTCATACTCCAAAACATTTCTTCGCAAAACTTCATTCGCACCCATTTTGTACAATTCTCCAGCAATAATAGTGAAGTTTTTTGCACAAGCCACGAGCTCTTTCTTCTGTTGAACTGTATATTCTTCAGGGACACATCCAGTAGTCAGAAACTGAATAATATCAGGTAAATGCTCATTAACCACCTTTATCGCAAACAACTGCGTGTCTGTAAATCCATCCTCCAAGTTCATAGGTTCTTCACCAATCTCAATGCGTGACAGATGGTCTAGCCCAACATTCAATCTTCCAGGTTTTACAGTAATCTCAAAGTCATATTCCTGGAATAACAACAACCACATGTAGATATTCCCCCCCAACACAGGCTTATTGACCAAGTACTTTAAATTAGAATGATCTATAAACATCTTGAAATGGCCTCCTAACAGATAGTGGCAGAACTACAGTGTGTACACCATTGCTAGTCCCTCTGTTTCTGTGGTTGATTAGTTCCATTCTGCGCTTGAGATTTTTCGGCATGCATAGGAAATATGGTGATCAAACTCTCCTACTCCTAGCTACGCTGAAATAGCTCCCAGCGCAATACAGGAGGGATCAACATGCACATGAAACACCTTTGACCAATCCAGAAAGATCAGTATGGGCGCAGTGACCATATTTTCCTTACGCAATTCAAAACTCTTCTAAAAATCCTCATCCCAACAGAATGTTGCATCCTTCTTGAGAATATTCTCCATGGGTGCAGTTATCAGCGCATAACCCTGAATAAACTTCCGATAATACCCAGTGTGCCCCAACATTGAGCGTAATTGTTTGACATTCTTAGGAATCTCCATATTAACTATTACTACGATCTTCACAAGATCTACCATCAACCCTTGGTGGAAGAAAATTTCTCCTAGTAGTATCCCAAATGGCACACAGAATATAAACTTCTTCAAATTCAATGAGATCTGGTATTTTCTATAGGTGTCCAACATTAAGCGCAGATTTTAAACATGCTTCTTCAACATCCCAAACACAGTCCAATCATCAAAGTATACCTCCAAGAAATTGTGGATAAAATCTTTGAAAGTAGATACTACTACGTACGAGAAGATGGCAGGCGCATTCTTCAAGCCAAAGGGCATGACTGTATATTGGAAAGATCCCCATTCAGTTGCAAAGTTGCTATTTATGTGATCTTCTGGCACAATCCGGATCTGATGATACCTTGAAAACCCATCTGTGAAGGAATAAGCTTCTTGGCCTCCAACATTATCCAGGATTTCATTAGAGAATGGAGTTTGGAATGACTCAAACACACAAACATCATTTAGTTTGTGCAGATCTACATAGATCCCGATTTCTCCTTTGGTCTTCTTATCTTGCACTACCATGGGACTTACCCAATCAGATTCTCCAATTGGTTCTATGATGCCTGCAGCAACCATTTTTTCCAACTCTTCTTTCACCTTCTGCTTATATCCTGGATTCGGCCTATATGGGCGCTACTTCACTCGGTGCGCATCAGGATTCAAAGTGATATTCATAACTCCAAGTTCCCAATAATTTATTTCAATTATGATTACTTTGTAGGGAACAGGTCCTAATACTCGATCAACAACTCAACAACTTTTCCTATTGTATCATCATCCCATTAGTCTCCAATATTTTTCAACTTAGGTTGCTCTTCAGACCCAATATTCACCTATCATATCTTTAGGGGTTTTGTCACATATAGTGATGTGATCGAGGGCCCAACTACTGCACAATGTCCCTCAGATTCTCGAATCATGATATTCCTTGGATTCTCTTCACTTTCTTGAACCGTCAGATTTCTGCAATTCACAATATCTTTCATCTTCACATCCCATGTTGGTGGAGCACACTCGATTGCAGGCTTTTTTATATCAAACATGACTTCTTTAATATTATGCAAATCTTGGCCAATTATCAAATTCACTCTCAAAGTTGAATAATAGGATAAATCTCTCCGTCGGCGTAGACCATTCACTAGTACTGTTACACCATTTTTTGGTCCTCTAACCTACTGTCATTAGATGGACCCAAGTACACCATGTAAGACCAATTTTACCCTAAGTAAAATTTCTTTCACTATGTAAAATAACTTAATAAAACACATTTATTAGGTTGTTTATGGTCTAAACAGGAAACCCCAAAAGGAAATATTAAACAAACCTCTATTTGTTTGATTTTCCTGGTCATGTTTAACCCAAAACAAAGAAATTAATTAGATAAATCTTTATTTATCTTATTATTTTCTAGGAATAATTATTTAAATCTTATTTAAATAATATTCCTTGTTAAATATGACTAAATCACCCATAAATAATTAAATAAATCATTATTTATTTGATTATCTTTCAACTACTTCCTTAAAATGATAAATAAATCATTTATTTATTTATTATTCACAAATAAAGGGATTTGACCCAAGTCAAATACTTTTTCCCTCCAACAAATATAATAAAATATTCCATAAAAGGTGGATCTAGACTTGGTTAATGTTATTTTAATCATGCACCAAGATCTAGAATGACCCAATATTTTGTTATAAATAGGAGGGGTTTTCCTACCATTCTTCACCTTTTGTTGCCTATTAGATCACTCTGGATCTAAACTCTTGGTCTGACTTTGAGCCATTGTCATTGTCATATTTTCCATTATTTGCTATGTGAGCTCCCTTTGAGTTCTATCTTTGTCTGGGTTTTCTACACCAACAAGAGAGAGAAATGTTAGATCTGAAGTGTTGAGGACTTCCAAGAACCCATCCCATTGAGGAGAATTGGAAACTCCTTCTTTTTTTCCTCCCATGTGCCCTTAATACAAAAATTCTTTCAAAAATATTGTTCTTGTCTTGTCTATTGGATATATGGAGCAAAACTTTGTTTTTACTGCTTAATGTATTTTTATGCATAGATCTGGTTTTTGCAGCACTTGTCTTGATCAACTAACTACAAATCTGAAGATATTGGCAGCCATATTTGATGTAAGGGCTATTAGTTATGCGTAGCTAAAGTGGTCTTTTTTCGTACACTTCGACAAAAGATTCACACTAACAACTGGCGACTCCACACAGGTTTTCAATTACGACCGCTGTCGTTTTTCATATTCCTGCATATCCAGCTACTTCAGACCCTAGGGTTTCTTTTCAGATTTTTGTTTTTCCTATTTTAATGTTGTTTTTCACCTATAAAACCCTAAAATATTAAAATTTATAACTTCCGCGTTTTTCTAGCCCTATTGCGCAGGTGACAGACATCAGCCGCAACTGAGACGACAACTTTTTCGGAAATCTGCCGCCTGGACACCCGGAACTTTAGGTCGAACTTTTCAACCCAGAACCTGCGACCTGGACTCCAGGTCGCACTTTTCAGCCCATTATCTACGACCTACACAGAAAACAGGTCAGAACCTACGACCTGCCAGTTTTTCTGCTATTTTTCTGCAATTTTTCTGGGTTTTTCTGAAGCTTCTGTCAGGGTTTTCCAGCCTCTGCCTCAGCCCGTTTAGACCTGTTTCAGATCTGTTTTGCTCATCTAAGTGGGAAAATAGCCCCTAGGGCTTCAGTACCCTCCACCTTTGGTGGAAGAGTTTTTACTGTTTCAGGTGTCTGTTTTTTCAGAGTTTCAGCCACCCCTTTTTCAGATCTGATACCTCCTTTTCAGACCCCTTTTAATCAGCTCTTCCCCCTTTCAAAACACCTCCTGAAGTTTTGTTTGGATCTACCTTTAGGGCCTCCTCCCTGTCCCTTCTGCTTTTTGCTAATTCCCTCCTTTTTTCCAGCCACCTTGCCTCTGCTTCTTGGCTGTGTTCTGCACCTCTTTTCAGCAAATTTCTCCCTTAGATCCCTGTCCCTTTTGACCCTAGATCTATTGGCCTCTTTTTAGTGTGTTTTGACTAGATTTTTTTCCCTCTTTTAGCTTAGTTTTGAGAGACCCGCCTTCTTGGGTTAGATTGATGCACTAGTAGCTATTAATTTTCTGTTATTTCAGCATTATCTACTGTTTTTTTTACAACATTATTTTCAATTACGCATCACACTTTTTCTCTTGCTCTCAAAACGAAAAGGGTTTAAAAATTAAAATTAACACACGCCACACACTCACCCTAAGTGAAGAAGAGCCTGGTTTTCACCACCAGGCAAAGACTTTAAAATCAATTGACACTGCACCTTTCTGCCCTTGTTTTGACATTGTAATCACTTGATTATGCACCTCCCTGCCTTTGTTGATTGTTCTTCTTCCCCTTGTGCCTTGTTTTTGTGGTCACCATTGCACCCCCAAGGCGCACATCCCAGAGACTTCTTGGCCTTCACCCTTAGTTTCCGGTCGGTTTACCTACTCCTTCCCGTCGTCGACGAGTTAGTCCTCCTTCGAGTCCGTACTCCGACTCCTCTTCTGATTCATTGGGTTCTCCTTTTACTTCTGGTTCTCCCCTTGTCACCTTCACTATGTCTGGTCCAGGGCATAATGCTAGCGGTAATCCCGGCCCTAATGTTGGGACTACTGCCAGCGGAACCGCCACGAGAACTACCTCGGTTGCACCTTTGCTCCCTTACATGGTAGGCCTCAGCCTCCCCGATATCAATCAGTTGATCAATGACCCCATCTGCCATGATGTTGGTTGGCCTGCTATGCCAACCAAGCTCCCCTTCGACATCCCTAAGTTCGAAGGCCTCGCTGGAGAAGATCCAACCAACCATGTCTGATCTTTCCACATGCGGTGTTCCTCCAATTCCATTACCGATGATTCCATCCATCTTCGGTTTTTCCAACGCACGCTTACAGGCGAAGCTTCTAAATGGTATGTTGACCAGGCCACCTCTTCCCATACCACCTTTGTGACCATTTCCCAAGCCTTTTTATCTTATTTCTAGCTCCCTCTCCGATACAATACTGGTACAGAGCTTTTGACTTCTTTCAAGCAAACCTCTTCGACCCGCCTTTCCACTCATGTCCAAGAATGGAGGAGAAGAAGGAGCTTATGTCGAGCTCCCACCTTCGAAGATCGGGTTTATATGGACTGGCTCCTTCACACTCTCTTACCTCCCATTGGAAAAGATGTCGCCTCCCATTTCCCTCAAACCGAAGAAGCTGCCCTCCAAATCGCCTTGAAATATGACCTGATCTATGCTCAGTATAGTTGCGTTTATACCGTCCCTCCTGACCTCCCCAGGCCCGGTGGCGCTAACGCCCCGGGGGCATCTCATTCCGCCGACGGTATCGTTGGAGCCCTTTCTCATCCGTATGCTCAGCCTCCTATGGGCTATGGTCTCCCTCTGGGAGGGGCCAGCACCTCTAGCACTTTTCCCCCTCCAGGTACCATGTATCCAGGATACGACATGCCTCATCCTTTTGCCCAACCTCCTGCTTACCTCAATGTTGCCCAACCTAACCATTATCCTTATCCGCAGCCTGGTGCGCCAGCTCATTCGGCATATGCGCTTCCACCTCCCTTGCCTTCTCCACCCCCACAACAGCACCTACAGCCCCCTCCAAGGCAAGTATTTGCACAGCAGGGCGCAACTAATCCCTCTTATTCTCAAAGAAGGCAGAGAGGCAATCCAAATCAATCTGCCCCTGGTACTCGTGGACCCAATCCTCAAGGTACTGACCCTAACACTGCTAACCAGCAACAGGGCACTCAGCCCAAGCCGAACAGGCCTATTCGCACAAATAAGCCTTGTTCGTGTTGCGGTGTTTACGGTCATTACACTCACGATTGTTCCCTCTTACCACATATGCGGCAGATGTGGGAGTCTCAAGCCACATTGCGAGGACAACATGCCTCCCCTCACGCTCCCCCTAATGTGGCCACTACTCAACCAGCTGTGTTTACCGATCCTTTCCCCCAGCATGGATTCGTGGCTACCCAACGACCTGACAGACAGGTCGCCACTCAACGTTCCCCTTCTAGTTCCTCCGATTACCATATCCTCATGATGACCTCTGATCCATCCCCAACCATCGACCTTAACCTTCAAACTCAGTCTCTCCAGTACCCCAAGCCTCCCGCTCCGTCTGCCTCCGAGTCCCCCTCTTCAGGTTCTACCGAGCCTCTTTCGACATCCAATGGTCCCTTACACATCCCTCAACCAAAAATTGAGGTTCCTACCAAGCTTCCTAAAGGACCATTACGCTGAAATGCTGCTCTTGGTCAAGCTGCTCATTCGTATAGCGTACTAGATGATTTGGCACAGTCTCTTGCTGCCATTTCCACATTGGAACTCCTCCAATCGTGCCCTTCCCAAAAGAAGGCTCTACTATCTACCATGGGCGTTGTAGATCCTGCTGATGACCAAATGATTGTTTTCGACGCCCATCAATCAGAGCATCCTCCCCTTCTTGCTTCCGTAGCCTTCCAACTCCCAGTCAAAATCTGGAACGCTAACGTTTCTCGGTGTATAATTGATGAGGGGGCATCCACCTGTGTGATGTCTGCTTCAGTTTGGAAGCAACTCGGATCTCCTGAGTTGGCCCCTTCCACAATCACCCTTCGAGCGTGGGATGGCCACGCCTCCCAGCCCATTGGCCTCTTCCGTAATTGTCCTATCACTCTTGCAGGCAAGACTGTTTGCGTTGACGTCGAAGTCATCGACGCTCCTCTAGATTACAACATTCTCTTGGGGCGAAGCTACACCTATGCCATGTCTGTTGTCCCTTCCGCGGTTTTTCACAAGATGTATTTTCCTCACAATGGAAAGATAGTCACCATCGACCAGTTGACTTATCATGAGCCAAAGTCCCAGACCTCCCCTGAGACGACCATCTCTTCTGTAGCCAATAAGCAAACCATCGATTCCTTGACCAGTGTCTCTCCCAGCGTTTATAAAGACTCCTCTTTGCTTGGAACTTTTCCTGGTCTCCCTCCTCCTCCTATCTCTGATCCCAGCTTATCAAATGTTTGCATGATGCAATCGTCTCGGGCTTCCCTTAAGCGGCCCGCTTCGGCTAGTCAGCAACCTCAACCTCGCCCACCGCAACCCGCTCCTAGCCATTCATCTCAGCCAGCCGGCCCTCCTCCTTCTGGCCCTTCTCCTACAGCTGGTATCCCTGAACCCCTCTATCCTCCTGGGTCGGTTCCCCCAGCCCTCAACCATCTCGGAGCTGTCCCTCCTGGTCATTACCCCGCTGGTCAAATACCTTTCCTGACTCACCCTCCCGAAGTCTATTCGGTCCCCGTCATGGCCACCCTCTCTCTCCCCAACCTGACCCTGAGTATACCCGTATGGTACCTTGACCCTCCAGCCGCTACCCCACCTAGTCACCCCAAACCGTATCTTGCTTTGACACCCGTTCAACCGGTCCCCCTGGCTTCCTCCGTTGCCTCCATGCCCCCAGCACCTCCTCAGGACCCTGCTCCTGTGGCAGCAACTCCAGGACGGAAATGAAAAACTCGCAAGGGGGCATCCAAAGACAAGGCCACCCTGATTGACCCGACTCCTCCTCTGCCCGCAAAGCCTTGCGCCTTGTGTGATGTCGTCGGTCACGCCACCCATACTTGTCCTGAATTGCCCCATATTCAGCCCATGGTTAAAGTCGCGTTCCCTGAGTCTGCGGTCCCTGACCCCTCTATTCCGTCCTCGTCCGTAACCAAGAACCCAAATATTATTCGCACCAACAAACCCTGTGCTTTGTGTGGTGTCCATGGCCATTACTCCCACCATTGTCCTCACCTGACACATTACTGCGCCTCTTTAGAGGTAGTTTGAGAGTATGAGGTTGAACAAAATTAGTCTGCCTCTCCCATACTTGTGCAGTATGCTTCAGGACAGCTTGAGGATCCCCCCGCTCCCATTGACATCCCCCCCCCCTTATGTCCAGATGACGGAGTCTACTACCATCATCCTCTACCTATCATCCTCTGTGAGACCCTTGGAGACCATTCCCCTTGAATCCTCCCCTGTTGTTTCGCTCGATCCCCCTTCAGCGACCACCCTGGGCTCAACATCATTTGACCATTTGTTTCTCTGTTCTTTCGTCATTCCCCGTAGCGATCCGTATGCGAGCCTTTCTTCCTATACTGATGATTTAGGTAGCTTTGTCGTGTCATGTGGTTTCCCTTCCACTCGCCATCCCCTCTTTTCCTGTCTAGATGCCCCCTTGGAAACCTTTTCCACCCATGACCTCATCCTTCCCGCCCATACACGGGATAACCCCACTCGTATCTATGTTGACCTCCGCAGCCCGAGTCCCAGCCATACCTCCTATAGCCCTCATATACCACCATCTATTTTGTATATGTGTCATAGCCATCCTGCCCATCACACTCCCTCCCGCAGTTGCCGCTCGATGTCTACTATACACTCACGCTGTCGTCATTTTTCCCCCTCCCCCCATTTTTTGTCTTGTAACACCATTCCGCAGGACCTCCCGTCCACACCCTATATCGGTTACGCCGATGGTGCAAGTCGTTACTCCCAGAATCTAGCCTCGGCAGGTTGGGCCATTTTCACCCCCTTGCATGCCCTTGTTCTCTCAAACGGGGTCTACATTGGTCCTGCCACCAATAATCAGACCGAATATGATGCAGTGCGTGGTCTCTTAGTCGATGCCCTCTCTCATCGCATCCTCCATCTGCATGTTCGTTTAGATTCCCTACTTCTTGTCATGCAACTAAATGGTGTCTATCGTGTGCATAATCCTGTGCTGTTTAGACGATATTTACGAGTGAAACTCTTGATACGTGAGTTTGAAACCATAACTTTCAACCATGTACCTCGAGAACAAAATCACTATGTAGATAGAATTGCAAACCATGTTCTAGATTGGCATTTATCACACGCATTTTATACAAGACAATAACATTCATAATCATTAAAAAAGATGCATATCCATAATATGTGTCGCAAAACATGTGTTTAGAGTCCATCTACTCTGATACATATGACATGCCCATAGCATGTTACAAAAAACTCAAAACTAGGGGGCACCACCTATCCCTCCATACACACTAGGGGGCACCACCTGTCCCACACCTAATCACTATCTGGCAGATCCCGAGCCAATGGCTCTGCTCCTACAGCTTGTAGATCACGTATCCCTTGACCGGCCATCGCCATGCGCCGCATGACACCCCGCCATTCCGAGGGTAAACCAATACATGGCTCTATGTACTGGTCGTCTAAGTCTTGCCACCCGCGCTCTGAAACACCGGTCAGCAACCTCTCACATCTACAGCGGATGTCCTCCAGGAGGGCGGCTGCATCCTCATTATGTGCCGCTCTCGATCCACTCGGCCCTGCAGCTCCTGATGCTGTCGGTCGTTCCATATATCCGGCCATTTTTACCGGAGCTACATCTGCATACCAAAAGTACATGAATCAGTACCCTATCTACTATTCAAAAACTTTAACATGCCCAAAAAAGAGTAGTCACTTATCACTTACCATCAGGTCCCCATACTCGGCCAAGCGGAAGTGGTAGGTCTGGATCCCCACAATAACTCATCCCACTATAGGGATAGTCGTCTATGTATAACGGCATCTGATCCCAATGGGCAAAGAACTCAGGTCGAAACACCCGTCCGACCGCCCCTCCTCCTCTGCACAGTAGCCGCCAACACCGGCGCATCCTGGGCTCTCTCGGGCCCCCATCTGGGAGCTGTATATGAGGTCGTAAGGTCGGGATCTTCTCAAAAAAGAAGGAGCACAACAAATTCCCATATGAGCAATTGTGATTCAATTGCCGCTTGCAAAGCAACAGCTGTCGTTTTAACGACACCAACACCATTTGGGCCCACCCATAGTAGGTCCCACTCAACACACTCTCCACAACCATCATCTGCCCCCTAGTGATGTGATGAAGTGCCTGGTTGCCCAAGATCTGCAACACTGCTCCGGCCACTGCACGGGTCTCTAATCTCTCTAGGTACCCGATCGGTATCCGATTCCCGTTGACTTGGAGACCCGATCGACAATGTTGCTCCACAAACTCCATGATGTTCCGCCCCCGCGGTAACATTGGCTGCATATTTCCCACCATCCCAAGTGGCGGGAGACCAGTCAAGAAATACAGATCCCGGATTTTCAATTTGATCCTATGCCCCTGCACTACAAATACCTCATGATCTGGATCCCAATAACTGACAATCTGGGACAACAAGGGCTCCCCTGCTCTCATCAATGGGTTCTCCAAAAACTTTAGAACCCCAAAACTGGCCAATACACGACGGACACCTTGATCTGCCTGGATCTCTGACCGTAATGTACCTAGGTCTCTCTCTCTCCAGTTGACCCGTATATCTGCCATATATGCACAAACACATCATCTTTGTCAGTATACAGATAGGAAACACTGTAACCAATCACAAAAACCCAAATCTCAGCCCTAAAACAGCACTGAAATCTCATTCATCCTCCAAGTCGCACTTTTCTGCCCAATCCTGGGACAGGTCGCAGTTTTTGGCTCAAAACCTGCTTCCCAGGTCGCAGTTTTTGGCCCAAAAAGTGCGACCCGGCCGTAGAGGTGAAAAAGGGTCTGTTCCTGAGATTCTGGGCCCTAATCTGAACTTTCAATCCATCAAAATGAAAGAGTAAGGTTAGGCCTCTTACCTGCAACTGACGGATCTCGATTCCAACAGTCGGTTTGTTCGCTATGCTCGCTGCAAGATTTAGGGCCTTCTCTCCTCTCTACATTCACCATAGCAACACTACCAAATGAGTGAATTTGGAGGGAAAACTACCTTATTAAAAGAGAACCCTTGTTTTTTCTTTTGCCTGCTGCGACCACACCGTAGCTCCGTTTGACAAACCGTCTGCACCGTTGGAAAGCTCTCACCAAGCCCTCAAATGGGTATCTGTTATTTTTTTGTGATTTGATACTTCACCAGGACATATTTTGTCCAAGATGGGTCACTTCACCTCCCCCCAAAATCGAATTTCCTCCCTTACACCACTTGTACTTGGGGCACCACTTTGCCTCCATACTTGTATTTGTTCATGTCGATTTTCGTCATGAGATACCATCTTGTACTCATGTTTTATGGTCCCCCATTGGACCTTTACTGTGTGGCAGCACCATCACGTCGCCCTTGTCTAGAGCATCCGAGTTGAGTCATCACTGCATTCATGGAGTCTATCCCGAGTCCCTTTGTATCCCGCTATAGTCCTCCATCCTTCATTGCTTGGTCCCTCTCTCGTGTCACACATTATGGCCTTCAGTCCCACTGTCCCCTATCCCTCATAATATTGTGTCAGTCGCTGCCATGTCATTCATGCCCTTTATGCTCTAACAAGGGAATTCATCCATTCGCTACTCAGTCCCCTCCACTTCATTATCATCATTGGTATTAGTCTGTTAGTCGCTCTACTATGTTCTCTCGTGCCCTAGTTGAGGATCCCTTATCGCCTCACCTATGGCGGACCTCCTTCTGTTGACATCAACTCATTCATTCCAGAAGACAGGTCTAGAGAGTGGTGTACCTTGGTTCTAGCTTCCACTCTTATTCGGTGCCTCGGATCAGGCAAAGGGATCTCTCATTTCCCTTTGACTTGATTGTTTCTCCACTCCAGTTCCTTTCAGCATGATCGAGATCTGTATGCTTGATGGTCCAGTGATGCAACAACAGCTATTGGTGATGCCCAGGTGTGTGTGAGATGTCTCAGCCTCATGAGGGGGTGGCCCTGCAGGTAGCCCCCCACATGCCTGGATGACCTCTTCATTGCAGCCTTCGATGCAACTCCATATATTTTATGATGTCGGCCTTAGCCGCTTGCAGCGCCTCTTTTGCATGTATCAGTCAGATTTTGTGAGCCCTTCCCCGCTTGTAGGGGGAATTTGGATTGTATTTGTATCTCATGTACTCAGATATTATTGGGCTGTTATCCCAGGCACAGCATGTATATGGGATCCCTCATTGTATTTCTATCTGGCTCATGATTATGCCGGCTGTACTTTATGGTTCAGTCTCTTGTTTACTGGACACACTATTCTTTTGTACTTTGTCTCGGCGGGCATAGGTATGCCTCCCCCGCCGCCTTTAGCACAGGTACCCTCTCATAAATAAGAGACTTGTTGCACCTGTAAGTCTCGTCTCCTCAGGGTCTAGTTCTTCAGCACATTAGTCTACCTCACATTTCTCTCTCTGACTTCCCTTTTGATGTCTGGTGATTGAGTTCTTACAACGTACTTCGATCATATGATTTGCTCCTAACACTCGCACGCTGGGGGGAAATCTGTTACACCATTTTTTGGTCATCTAACCTACTATCATTAGATGGACCCAAGTACACCATGTAAGACCAATTTTACCCTAAGTAAAATTGCCTTCACTATATAAAATAACTTAATAAAACACATTTATTAGGTTGTTTATGGTCTAAACAGGAAACCCCAAAAGGAAATATTAAACAAACCTATATTTGTTTGATTTTCCTGGTCATGTTTAACCAAAAACAAAGAAATTAATTAGATAAATCTTTATTTATCTTATTATTTTCTAGGAATAATTATTTAAATCTTATTTAAATAATATTCCTTGTTAAATATGACTAAATCACACATAAATAATTAAATAAATCATTATTTATTTGATTATCCTTCAACCACTTCCTTAAAATGATAAATAAATCATTTATTTATTTATTATTCACAAATAAAGGGATTTGACCCAAGTCAAATACTTTTTCCCTCCAACAAATATAATAAAATATTCCATAAAAGGTGGATCTAGATTTGGTTAATGTTATTTTAATCATGCACCAAGATATAGAATGACCCAATATTTTGCTATAAATAGGAGGGTTTTTCCTACCATTCTTCACCTTTTGTTGCCTATTAGATCACTCTGGATCTAAACTCTTGGTCTGACTTTGAGCCATTTTCATTCTCATATTTTCCATTATTTGCTGTGTGAGCTCCCTTTGAGTTCTATCTTTGTCTGGGTTTTCTACACCAACAAGAGAGAGAAATGCTAGATCTGAAGTGCTGAGGACTTCCAAGAACCCATCCCATTGAGGAGAATTGGAAACTCCTTCTTGTTTTCCTCCCAGGTGCCCTTAATACAAAAATTATTTCAAAAATATTGTTCTTGTCTTGTCTATTGGATATATGGAGCAAAACCTTGTTTTTACTGCTTAATATCTTTTTATGCATAGATCTGGTTTTTGCAGCACTTGTCTTGATCAACTAAATGCAGATCTGAAGATATTGGCAGCCATATTTGATGTTAGGGCTATTAGTTATGCGTAGCTAAAGTGGTCTTTTTTCGTACACTTCGACAAAATATTCACTCTAACAAGTACCTCGGTGTAGCCTTGTCTCCAGATACCAATCAGTAGGTACCTTCCCCAATGTGTGAATAAACATGTGGACCCATTCAAGTCTTAGTTCTACGCCCCATACTTGATTCCATCTAGCCAAATGTCTACACGGATAACCCTTTCTAGAGTACAATTCTTCCATTTTGATGTTTTGACACTCAAAGCGTAACCTCATCATGGGCGCACATTCCTCCCAGTTGCCCATGTTTTCCTTATGATTTTCCCACCATCTTGCTGGAGTAGCACGCAATCTGAGATCCAAAGCATGGAATTTTTCTCCTTCTGGCACAGTACTTTCAAGCTCCCATATAAAAATGTTTATATCATTTAAACCATCATAATGTGGTAATTCGTGTACCTCAAATGTTATACATCGAAGAGATCTGGTCACACGATTACAACACAGCGCAGATATTTCATGCAACCGGTTCTGCCAGTTTTCTAATTCCTCATAAGAATCTGAGAAACAAGAGCTATCCTTCTCCCAATTAATATTTCCATCTGCTTTTGGGTTAATCCAATCTTCCTCGCATAAAGTTAGCTTATTGATTTTATCAATATCATCATCAGTGCGCACAATCTCTATGTATCTTTTTCCTTCTGCAAGGTCTAGAGGAATGATGACCCTGACTCCATTGCTTTCAAACTCCACTATTCTTTTCTTCAGGTTTATGACACCATCCATATCAATAGCCCAGACTAGTCCCAACAGTGCAGGATAAGGATCAATATCATCTACAATTTGTATAACTTCAAATTCTAGCATCACATTAACACCCTCGATACTGACTACAACCTACGACAGCCTTCCTATCGGAATGATATTATGCTAATTTTCCATGCGCAGTTGAATGGAAAACCACTCCAACTTGGGTTCTCCCATGCGCTGCCATGTTTTCTTAGGTAGAAAATTGGCATCTGATCCTAGGTCTAGAATAACCTGGTCCATCTCATAAGCACCGATCTTTGTGGTCATAAGCATCTCTCTACTCGTTCTCTTCTTATTCTTATTTTTTTTTTCATGGCTCTCTGTTCTACCATCGGTTGTTCCTTCTCTGCGTAATTATCTATCAATGCTTGAAGGTTCTCTACTACCTTTTTGTTGCACAGTAACTTAATGTAAGCCTATAGGAACCGTCTGATCTCTTCATCTCCTCCTGCTTCCTTCATTGGTCTACCTGATGTTGATTTGCTTCTCTCTGCAAATTATTTCCACGCTTCAAAAAAAGTCTCCTTTGCATGTTGTAAATCAAATCCTTCTTTTTTCTCAAGTTCTTTATGAATCCATAAATCAGTATCTGGTTGCTTTCCACTATCTTCATTAGTGGCTACACCACTCCTAGTGACCACATTCACACTGGGATATTCTTCACGGGATTATGCTCTAACCATCTGAATATTCTATGTTGGAGTCTGCGTCTTTTTCTCCTGCATTTTAGCAATCAAAACACTGAAATATTCTATCACATGATGAAATTGTCTACAATACCTGCATGATTGTCACGCAGGATTTGGGTAGTCACGCGCATAGTGACCAACATCTCCACAGTTATAGAAAATAACTTGTCCTCTTCCTTGACCAGCTGATCCAACTCCTCATCCTCTTCCTATACCCTAGAATCCACCATGCCGAGAGGGGGATGTTGGTGAGGTAGGTTCAGCCTGCATTCTATATATTTCAGCATTGTCCAAGATCATATCATAAGTGTGACAGTGTTTCTCATCATGTCCTAGTGATGAATAAAATCTGCAAAACAACTACTTCAACTCAGGTCGATATTGTCCGACCCTTGGGTAGAAATATGTGTCATGTAATCTAGAAACTTGACAGATTGTGCACCATAATGTGCTCTTCAATGGACTAGGACCTCTCACATTCAGATAATTACTGAAGACATGACATTGATCCTTATGGTTCCCAGTAGCTTTACATTTTATGCACTAGACCTTTGCGCAAACCTTTGATTTGCCTCCCACACAGATTCATTAACCTCCTAATGAATCTCTTTCATTTCTGTAACCAACTGTGAGTATGACTTAGGCTTCTTGAACTACTCTTTTAGGGCATATTTTTATTTCTTCCAAGGTGGCATTAGGTTTTTCTTGAACGTATATGATATACCAATCTAATGAGTGATCTTGGAAAGTAGTGGCTAGTTGCGCTTTCTTAATAGCATCATTATTAACCAACTGAGATTTCCATATGACCTCATTCACAAACCAAAAGTGCTCAGTATCTTCATTTCCAACGCCTCTAAAATTAGGTATTTTCATCGACGCGGCCATATCTGCACCTAGGAGAGGTGGAGGTGGACTGTGCGGTGGAGTGGGTGCTTTGTGAGGTGAGTGTAGAAGTGGAGTGGCTGGGGTTGGAAAAAGGATCAAGGTTCTCTAATCATTCTGGTTTGATGAAACTTGTTCTTCAAAGTCACTAGAGCTACTAATTTCTGGTTCACCTTCATTATTAGATCTATACTTCAGAGTGCTATAAAAAAAAAAAATTGGATCTTCGCGGTAAAGTTTTCCATTGAGCGTAGTCGGGCCTCTTCATGGAATTCAAGAAATATGTTCACATAGAGAGCCTTGTTCACATAATAGCATCTTCAGCAACAACTTCAAAGAGCGTGGGAACTTACCTCTAGGACCTTTGAAATATCTTATCTCTTGTTATGAAACTAGCTCTCAAAATAGAAGAAAAGAGAGATCAATGCCTTATAATAAGCCACTTCGAAGGGGAAACCTCCTTTACATTACATAAATGAAAAATTCTTAGATGATTTAAATGAAAAAACCTCTTTTCTATATATAGGAATCCATGGTGTCACAATATAATCCTAGCTTACCTAACAATAATAATGTAAGGACACAACAACAACAATAGTGGGGTTTTATGGGGCAAAATAATAACAATATGGGGACTACAAGGGTACAACAATAACAATAATTGGGATACACTAACAACAACAAGGGACTACACTAGTAATATAGGGACCTAACATGCCATCTCCTTCAAAAAAGTGTTTTCCTCCATGCTTTAGTTGCTCTGGATGCTTCTGTATAAAATTCTCATCCTCCCATGTGGAATCTTCAATGGCTAAGTTCTTCCACTTTATGGGATACTCTGAAATTGATCAATTTTGTAGCTATCGATTTCTTGTTTCCGTGACTGCTTCAAGTTCCAATATGATTTTTCCTTCCTCATCAAGTTCTGGAAATATTGTTTGAACCAGAAGTTTGTCCCCTATAACCTTATTTAATCATGAAACATGGAAAATTAGGTGCACTCGAGAAGAACCAGGAAGCTTCAATTTGTATGCCATAGTACCAATATTTTGCAACACCTTGTAAGGACCATATTACTTTGGAAATAATTTATTATCCTTCTTAGCTTGCTTTAGGGTCATTTATTTGTATAGTTGTAGTTGTAAAAATACCCAATCTCCTACATCAAAACTTCTCTCGCTGCGATGTTGATATGCCTGTTGTTTCATTCGATTTTGTGCAAAATTTAGGTTATCCTTTAATATTTGGAGAACTTGTTGTTGATGCTCGATGTCATCTTCCACTGCTTGAAACTTAGAATTTTATCTTAAAAATGATGTGATGGATGGTGGATGATATCCATAAAGTGCCATAAATGTGGTCATTTTTGTTGCAATATGCAAGGAAGTGTTATACCACCATTCAACCAAAGGTAACCATTTGACCCATTGTGTTTGTTTATCGAATACAAAACAACGAAGATATCCTTCCAAAAATTTCTTCACTATCTCAGTTTGCCCATCGAATTGAGGATGATAAGATGATCAATGGGCTAGTTGAGTACCCCAAACAAGAAAATAATTTAGTCCAAAAATTTCCAGTGAAAATGGGATCTCTGTCACTTACAATAATCTTTGGGTTTCCATGTAGCTTTTGAATTATTTCCATAAATGCAGTAGCAAATGCACTTGGTTTAAATGGATGAGATAATGCACAAATGTGTGCATACTTGGTAAGTTTATCAAATACCACCATGATGATACTCTTTCCTTCGGACTTAGGTAAACCTGTGATATAATCCATTGAAACCTCCTCCCAACGTTGACTTAGAATGGTTAAATTTTGTAGCAAACCCAGGGTCTTAATTGTCTCAACTTTATTTTTCTGGAAAACCAAACATTCTGCCACAAAATTTTGAATATTAGATTTAAGGCCATCCCAAAAAAGTTATTTCTTCACCCTGTGGTAAGTTTTTAAAAATCCTTAGTGTCGTCCTACAGGAGAGGTGTGAAATTCCAAAAGAATATTTTGATTTAGTTGGTAATTCTTACAAGGATATAAGCGATCTTTGTACCATAAAGAATCATTTTTCTAACTAAATGTATCAGATGTACTGGGATCTTGTTGCAACTTTTGAATGAGTGTCCATACTTCTTCATCATTCTTCCATTCCTCCCTTGCTTCAGTTATCTAATTTGGTTGGATAATAGAAATGGCACAAAGCAATGCTTCCACCTCCTCATCCTTTCTTGAGAGTGCATCTGCAACAACATTTAGCTTCCCTTTTTTGTAGATGATTTCAAAGCCTTAATCCAACATCTTTGTGACCCACTTTTTTTCTCTTCTGAAGATAGTCTTTGTTCCAAAAAGTGTTTATGACTATCACTATCAGTTTTTACCTTGAAGTGTCTTCCCATTAGGTAAGGTTTCCATTTCTTTAGTGCATGTAGTATTGCCAATATTTCCTTCTCATAAATAGCTTTCAGTGAATACTTTCCTTTCATTCGATGAATTTCAAAAGAAATGGGTCTTCCTTCTTGCATTAAAACAGAACAAATTCCATTTCCTGAGGCATCACATTCTACAATAAAGCTTTTTGTGAAGTCTAGTGTAGCTAAGACCGGTGCTAGGTACATTTCCTCTTTAAGATGTTCAAAGGCCTTAGTTGCTTTAGTATTCCATTAAAATGTGTCTTTCTTTAATAATGTTGTTAGTGGTGCTGCTATTCTCCCATAATTCTTAACAAACTTGCGATAATACCCTGTTAACTCGAGAAATCCTCGCAACTACTTTATGGTTGTGGGGACTTTCCATTCCTTAATGGCTTTAATTTTTTTAGGGTCTACCTTAACACCCTTTTGAGATACAATATGACCCAGATATTCCTCCTCGTGTACTATAAAGAAATATTTAGAGGTTATTGCATATAATTGTTTCTCCTCCAATAGTTTGAGCACCCTGTCAACATGTTGAACAAGATCCTTCCAAGACCCGATGTAGATTAGTATATCATCAAAAAATACTAACACAGATTTTCTAAGGAAGGGTTTAAAAATGGAATTCATCAAACCTTGAAATGTAGAAGGTGCATTGGTAAGGGAAAAAGGCATGACCAAAAATTCATAATGACCCTCATGAGTTTGAAATGTTATTTTTGGAATATCGTCAATCTTCATTCTAATTTGATAAAATCCTGAATGATTATCCAACTTGGTAAAAGAAATTGCTCCATGTAATTCATCCAATAATTCATCAATCGTACGAATGGGAAATTTATCTTTAATAGTGAGCTTATTGATCTCCCTATAATCTGGACACATGTGCCATGATCCATTCTTCTTTTGCACCAATACTACTGGAGCAGATAAAGAACTTTGACTAGGTTGAATTATACCAGCCTCTAACATTTCTGCAATCATGTGTTCAGTTTCACTCTTTTTGACAT
This sequence comes from Pinus albicaulis, assembly GCA_034641835.2. Classification (NCBI taxonomy): domain Eukaryota; kingdom Viridiplantae; phylum Streptophyta; class Pinopsida; order Pinales; family Pinaceae; genus Pinus; species Pinus albicaulis. The sequence goes on along the minus strand of CM076579.1, from coordinate 98,972,251 downwards.
AAGGATATTTGTAAGGCCTTTTGGAGGAAAAATTCCTGGAATCAAATGAATATCATGATCATGATCACGAATAGGTGGGATTCCTTTGGGAGTTTCAAACACCTTGGAATGATTTTCCAAGACTTTTTGTAGATATGAAGAAATAGATGATTTTGATGTTGGAACTTCTAGTGAGCATAACTATGAAATTATGCCTCGTTGTTCTTTCTTCAAAATATTTTTCATGACATTAGAGATTATTATCTTTCCCGGCGTCCCTCTGATACCCTATAATTCAACTTCATTTCCTTTCGAAAAAAAATTCAAGAAAATTTCTTGAAAATTAAAATCTACCGTCCCCAAAGATTTTAACCATTGTACTCCCAGTACAACATCATCACCTCCCATTGGAATGGAAATCATTGGACTATTAAATACATATCCCCCCATGGTTAGCTTGATATTATGGCATTTTCTAGAGCAATTTATAGTCCATCCATTTGAAACCATCACTTGACATTTTGGTGCTGGGTATAGGAAGTAATTCAATTCCCTTGCTACCTTACAATGAATAAAATTGTGGGTACTTCCTGAATCAATCAAGACTATTACATTTTTATTATTGATATGTCCTTCTATCTTGAGAGTTTGAGGAGTGGTAATTCCTGCCAATGCATTACAAGATATGGTCAGACTCATTTCTTCTTTCTCTAGGGTTGGTTCCTGGTGTATATCCTCTTCTTTTGAAGTTTCTTGTTCATTTTCTTCCTACTCTTCACAATCTATGTAAAATAATTTCTTCTCAGCACACTTATGACCTTTAGTGAATTTTCTATCACAACTATAGAAAATCCCTTTTGCTATTTTTTCTTCCAATTGTTGTGGTGTCAACCTTGTAGGTTGTGGAAGTCTAAGAATAACAACACTTCCATCTTTATAGATGTGAGTGGTAGGCTTCCTTGTCGCCATAATTTTACTTTCAATTTTTCTTGCCAACCTAAATTCCTTCTTCAATGAATCAATTTCCCAAAGGCAAACCTCATGTTGGATGTTATCCTTTAAAGTCCATATGAAGACATCAATCTTGTGTTCCTATGGAATATTAGTTACCCTTATATTCGATTTTGGGAAGTCCTCAATGTGCTCTACCATTGGACCCTTTTGTTTGAGATTTATAAATTGGGTAAATAAGGTGTTTCTCTTTTTATCCTCATAATGTGCTATCATATCCTCCGTAAAAATTGACCAAGTGACAATTTTTTTACGAGAGCAAAGCGATCGATACCATACAAATGTATTTTTTTCTAAATGTAAATTTGCAATGCATACCTTTTGTGTGTTTTGCACATTATGGAGATCAAAATATTGCTCCATCTGTAGTATCCATGTTACAGGATCCTTTCCATAAAAATTCCTCATATCCATCTTTTGAATATGGTGGGTCTTCCATCCAACATTAGAGTTTATGAAATCACGATTAACATTTATTTTTTTGTCATCATGAGTTTCCTGTACTACCTTTTCGCCATTAGGAATTGTTTCTTGTATCAACATTATCAAACCTTCCTTCAAACCCTCCATGTTTTCTTTTAGATCATTCTTCATGTCTTCCATGTTAGCTTCTATGTCATCCATCTTAGCTTGCATGCCATTCTTCAAACCATCCCTCTTAGCTTCCATGCATTTCTTCAAACCATCCATATTAACTTCCATGCATTTCTTCAAACCATACATATTAGCTTCCACCCCTTTCTTCAAACCATCCATCTTATTTTCCACACCTTTCTTCAAAACTTCCATTTCATTTCTTGTTGCTCTTTGCGAGAGTGAAATTTGTTGCACTTTCTCTTGTAATTTTGATATATCATGTTGCACTTCTTCCTCTTCATGAGTCATATTAGAGCCTTTTGAGGGCTTAATGGCTGTTGAGTTCTTTTTAGAGGGAATTTTAGAACCCAATACTGATATATATGCTTCAATATTCCCTTGGAAACACTTCAAACTGATTTTTCAAACAAGACTTATGCAATTTGAAAAAAAATACATACCTTTTTCTTGCTTTTTTAGGAGCTCGATATTGAACTGATGTATCTTTGTAATTTTAGATCCCCTAGATTTTATCTTTAGTCCTTTAGTAGCCCTCTGAATCTTCTTTCCAATGCCATATGTCTGGCTTGATTTGGATTCTTCAAGACAATGTTATGTCCAATCTCCCACAATGACCTAATTATGGACTGGTTCAGTAGAGCGAACGTGTACGATGTGCCACATGTCACTGTTTCCTCCTTCAGACTTGAAATGATTACACTGAAAGCTACAGTCCATGTACTTTCGGTTACTTTTTACATAATTCCAATCTGATGCTCAAAGAGAGAGTTATGATGATTTTCCCAAGGTCACCTCTTTGAGATGAAATTCAGGAGCCTATAAAACCCTAAATTCCACATATCATATCTCCGAAAATATTGTGAACCAAGATATGAAATTTTTGCAGGACGTTGCTTAGAATTTCTTCACAAATGGGTGTTTGTTTTAGCTTCTGAACCTTCGTAGAAAAAACGTTATAGCGAAAATGCTACGATGACCTGTTTGAAGCAGTGAAACCCTAGAATCCAAAGCTCTGATACCAAATGTTATGAAACCAACTCCCAAAATAGAAGAAAAGAGAGATCAACACCTTAGAAATAAGCCACTTCGAGGGGGAAACCTCCTTTACATTACATAAATGAAAAATTCTTGGATGATTAAAATGAAAAAACCTCCTTTCTGTATATAGGAGTCCATGGAGTCACAATATAATCCTAGTCGACCTAACACTAATAATGTAAGGGCACAACAATAACAATAGTGGGGTTTTATGGGGCACAATAATAAGAATATGGGGACTACAAGAGTACAACAATAAAAATAATGGGGATACACTAACAACAATAAGGGACTACACTAGTAATATAGGGACCTAACATATCTGCTTCAGAATATGACACAAATTGGCCAATGGAAAATTATGTCACAAATCCTCCCAAGAGGCAATCGATCCAATGATCTAATATACGGGTGATCTTATTGTCTAAATTTTCTAATTGTTGGATCAATTCAGGAGTCCACTTAGTGACTGCATCGTCCTTTATGTAGGTATTGAATTCATAAATCGCGACAACTACTCTTGCAGCTCAGTTGCAAAGGAGAAAAAAATATCTCATGCTTCTATATAGATGTATTTATGTACCCACTTTTCGTCAGATAGCTTAGTACTTCGATTCTCTTGGAGTGTGAATTCAAGGATCTTTCTATCTAGCCAATCTTGCAATTCATTCCGCGAATAGTGCCACAACATCAAATCTCTCTCAAAATGATCCTGGTCCCAGCAACGGAACCATTTGTTGGATTGAGGGGTCCTGACCCAGGTTCAGAGTTTATAGCGCAACCAACAAACCCTCCAAATATTGGCCCTTTCAAAAATTACCTGCTTGTGCAGATCAAAGTCTAACCCAAAGCAGTATGGGGGGGTTCTGGAACCAGGTTTCCGCACCCTGAGGAAAAAAATAATGTAGTGGCCCTAAGAAGATTGGTTGCAGACTTATATCAATCATAAACAAATGTGTGCAATATAGAATAATACCTCATCAGATCACAACACAGAATCACATATCACTTTGTCACAAATATATTATATCAGAATTAGATCCAGACCTATCACTTAAGAAGATTAATCCATGTATTCTATCATCAATGTAACTTCATGCATAAATAACAGATGTATTTGCGTAGATATGAATAAGCAACACATAAGAAATGCAAAACATCAGATAGATAATTCAGATCGATAACACAATGCTCCAAAATCAGTCCTTGTATTAATTCAGACAATTCAGTACATCGGACTTTCCCTTACACTTTACCCTTCCGCACACATAGCCAATGGAGTCTACACACAGCTAGGACTAGGTCTTCGCGCACACAGCCAACATGAGCCTTTCTACCCAACCCAGATAGAAACCCTTACAAAAATATTACAAACGTCTAAACATTCAAATCATAACATTATATCAAGTTAAGTTATTTCCTTAGACTCGATCTATCTATTTATATCATTCTAGCGCGTAGATACTATGGTCTCAAACCATGGTTTGAGGCCCACAGTTTACCCTTAAACCATTTTACATTAAAATAGGGACTTTGACCCACCCCAGAGCCGCTTGACTCATTCATGCAGCGCACATATACAAAACTTACACAACAATATACCAAAACGTGTACCCCAAGGGAGCCCGCTCCAACAGTCTTGAAGGAGAAGCATGAAAACCACGATGATATCATCCCTTCTTTGAATGAAATCAAGGGGGTGAAATGATATCAATGCTCTTATCTTGCTAGTTTGGATTCCCAACTAGCTCGCTTGAAAATCCACCTTCAGTGTAACATAAAACCTCTTGCTCTAGTCGGTACCAGTGCTCAAGACCCAACTCTAGTTACTTGAAGTTTAGTTAACAGTCAACAAATCAAGTTTCCCTAGTGGAAGATTGAGACTGAGCTTTGCATGAACAATGATATATTTATTTGATGTATGTTGAAATTTTGAGGTAATACAATATTATATATATTTGTATGTGTGTGTGTTTTGAAATATCATGGTTATTAATATGAAACATTACTACTTAAATTTTATTTTAATTGAAAATTTTGTTTGTAATTTTATTAATAAAAACAAAATTACATTGTAGCAACTTGAGTTATTACTTTTTTAATTGAGTCAATATTATTATTATTTTTATTATTATTATTAATGTCTTTTTTAAAGGTCTCTTCCATACTGAGTTGTATTGTGCCTCAAGCCATCTCTAAATAACTATATGTATTTTCAGAGTTTTAATAAAATTGAAAAAGAAAAAATAAAAGAAAAAAAAAATAGATATATATATATATATATATATATATATATATATATATATATATATATATATATATATATATATATATATATTGGATTTATTTGGGGCGGTCGAGAAGAATGATTGAAATCCTCCCCACCCAACTTCAATTCCCATAAATGTCATGATAAACTTTAATGTAGGGACTTTAAACCTATGATATGATAGACATAAAAGTAAGTGAAAGTAAAATAACTATCATTCTTTATCATTATTATTTTTTAAATTTTATTTTGAAATATTTTTAAGAAACATAAATTAATAATATTATTTATTAAAATAATATAATATAGCAAATATATTATAAATTATGTAATATTTTTTTAATTAAGCAATAATTGTATTTTTTTTTTAATTGAAGCATTATAATTAAAATTTTAACGTCCTCATGTTACCTCTAGATCATTTTAACCACCAAAATATGCATATTATATATATAGCTATAGATATATATTTTTTAATTTTAACTGCCAAAATGTCCATTATCACATTTTTCACTATCAATCTTTCCTACATATATATAAGTGTATGTAAAACCATAATGCCACTCCACTTTTACCAAGCAAACAACCTATCATTAATGATTTTTCCTTTTTCTTAATTGTTGATAAAGGAAAACTATTTGCTTTAATAATTAAATTGGTCAAGATTCTTTGCCACAATCATGACACAACTAAGTTACCTCATGCCAATGCTTTTATTGAGTAGAATTGATGCAATTCTGAATTAACGTGTGGAGTTTATCCATTTAGGTTATGATGTTTGAAGTGTTCGCAATATTTGTGAATGTACCATCACAATGGTTAATTGACACATATTGAAATAACCTAAATGAAAGTGGCCCATCAAGTAACAATAATTTTTGGACCAATGATATATCGCTTGCCCACCTTGGTCGGTCAAGCTTTAAAGTGAACGTACATAACATTGAAAAGCAAAATATGATCCATGGGTAGGGATCTATTCGTTGAAATAATAGTATTCAATAACATTTATATAGAATTAATTGCTATATAGAATTAATTGCTATTTAATTAAGTGGATGAATTGTTATGATAATAATAATAGTTAAATTTTATCAAAAGTAAATTAAATTTATTAAAATATATTTTATAATTATACATAGTTGTTAAATATGTTTATAATTTAAGTAGATATATCAATTATGATATTAATTAAAAAATAAATTAAATTGAATTGAAAAATCACAACAATAATATAAGATTTTTTTAAGATTATATAAAAAATCAACTTTATTGGTTTGTTGTTTGGGAAATTAGATCAATAGCATAACTTTAAAGTGATTATTAATTATATTTGTTATCTGATATATTGTTAAAATAATAATGTATTTTGTAGAGAAATTAAATTCTAAATTAATAGACATGTTGATAACATTAACAATAAATAAATTATTCTTAAGTGACTAGCTCGCCTTAGGAGTATCCACATAAAGTGATGGTTGTGGCCCATTCTCATTGTCAAAGGAGGAAAAGGTAAGATTTATCAGGCTCTTGGAAATGGTTGTGACCTTCTTATTGAGCCTGTCAATTTTGTCCATCAATTTTGACATATAGATGATAGATTTTTTATGTGCATTAGCTCTTTCAATTAGGAATCTACCCGTTATGGTCTCAATATGCCATGAAATATTGATAGTATACATATAAGGCATTCTCTAGCTCTAGTGGAATTCCTCACATTTAGAATCTGATCCTTCGTTTCCCAATCAACTTGCCTATCATGAACGTGGCTTCTTGATTGCCTAACCCAGTTTTCTACATCTGAGATGGCTCTCTGAACCACTACAAGGATGATTTCCATGTAGCACTCCGCTACTACATGTGATATTACCTAGGCTCGAGTTTGATGGGCCAAAGAAGGATTGTGCTTAAAGGATGGGGAGGAGCTAGGGGGCTCTTCTAATGCTTCGCTAAGGAGTAGAGAGTCGATGCCTGGACATTGAGACAAGCTTTAGATTGAATGGGGGAGTAATGAAAAACTCTAGAAATTGAGTAGGGAGTAGAACTCCGCAAGACATGTGTTTGGAATATTGAGAAAGGGATAGGGATAGGCTTAGAATTCTAGCGAAATTGAAAAGTGAACCCAACAAGATGAAATAGAGAAATCATGGGAAACGATAGAGGGGGGTTAGAAAGGAAGAGAATAAGAGAACCAAAGGAAGGTTGAGAGATCACCAAACCGAAAAAACCAGACCCTCCATAATTAACAATCCAAAGAAAGGGACATAAAACCAAAATCCCATAATTTTGAATTCTCATTTGAATACTACAAGGAGGAAATATGTAATTGAAGCAAAATCCAAAATTGAAATGATGGTTAGACCAAACTTGAAATGGCAGATACTACTGCAAAGTATGTCATAGAGGGAGCTTCCCCTTCTAAATAGTTTCCAACTAAGAATGATCACAAGTCTTGCATGCCTCAAAGCCTCCATGATTTATCCTTCTAGGACTAGAAAATCCGTAAAATCTCTTGGCAACCCATGGATAGTGGATTAACTTCATGCAACAGACATCAAGCAGGGTGTATATATCCTCATCCATTGTCCTCATATTGTAGTTGTCCTCCAAATCTTTCCATAGAAATCTCCAATATTCCCTTACAAGGTGAATTTTGGATATAATGTCTTACTCATGAGTTCCACACAATCATTTGCATATGCTCTACAGGCTTCCATAGAGATGTCCTTATAGTTTCCGAAGTGTTGTGTATAGATTCCCTTACAAACTGCTTTTGTTAATAATTATATTTGAGATTAAAAAATATTTACTAAATAAATTAGCCTTACTTTTATTAAAATTATTTATTATTTAATTTATTAGGAAATAAATAAATATGTAATATTAATATGTGATACAAATTAAATTTATATTAAGTAAATATAGGAAAATAAAAATAATTAATAATAACGAGTGAAGCAATTGCACATGGAAAAATTTATTTATTAAAAATGGATATAGTTAAAGTTCATATAAGTGACCTCAAAGGAACAAAAGTAATCACTCAAAATTGGTGGGACTTTCAATTTGTATGAAAGAAATATAAAGTTAGAATGTTTTTCTCGGTTAAAATGGATATATGGTTTTTCATTAATAAATCAAAATATTTGAAAAAAAAAGAGGGGTAATTGAGTTCACAATAAAGTGTTATATATTTATATGTATTAGATTTTAATGTAATTTATTTTTGTTAATTTTATTTTATTAGATTTAATTTAGTTATATTAATAATTTTTTTATATTTTTAATAAGGAGAGGTAATTGAATTTACTATATATATTATTTATATAATTAATTAATTAATGTGTTTTATATATATATATATATAATTTTACATTCTAATGTGATTTTTTTTAGATTTAATTTAATTATATTAATATTTTTATATTTTTAAGATATTAATAAGTAGATAATTTGTTTTGTGAATTTATTTTATTTTACAAATTTATATAATTTGAATTATTAAGAATATATGTTTTTTTTTTTAAATCATAAATTCAAATTTAGAATTAGAATAACCTAAAATAAAATCGCATAAATGAATTCTATCTCAAAACTCTACTCAACTTATATATTTTTATAAATATTAACAATCAAATCATACAAATAAAAAATCTCATATATCAATTTAGTGTTAATTGAAATATAACTTTAAAAACAAATTATTATCATTTATTTTAAAATGGTTCAAAACAAATTTCATACATAAATAATAGAAATATTATAAATTTTAATAAATTACATATATATATATATATATATATATATATATATATATTTCACCAACCTTAACTATCAAATCATACAAATTAAACATCTCCTATATCAATTTAGTGTTAATTCAAATATAACTTTAAAAGCAAATTATTATTATTTATTTTGAAATAATTCAAAAGAAATTTCATACATACATAATAGAAATATTTTAAATTTTAATATATATATATAAAGTTTCGTAAGCAATATGTAGTGCCTGCCACCCAAGTTGCCAACTATCCAACAACAAAATGGTTACAGTATATATCCGGAAAATACAAGTAAAAGAAAAGCAAAAGCAAAGAAGAATACATGTGACGTGACACAGAATTGATTGCAGGAAAGGTTGGCAGCCGACACCAAAATCAGAATGGCATACGACTTGATAGGTATAAGGAGGGCAATACCACTTTTCATAGAATAACAAAACGTAGCCAGGGAAGCAGATAATATTATCAAAAATTTAATTAAAAGAAATCCAAATTACGGCAGCAAGGACCGTGGAATTGACACATATATATGTTTGATGACCACGCCTCTATTTACATAGTGTGTTTCCATACCCTTCTCGAATCGTCTAATCAACACTTATTATTGTTTCCATACCCTTCTCGAATCGTCTAATCAAAAATTTCTGATTGTGATATTTTATTTGACACTTATTATTTTTATAAATTTATTTTAATTTAATTAATTTATATATAACTCATTATTTTTATAAATTTATTTTAATTTAATTAATTTATATATTTATATAAAATTTGGTATTTATTAAAATAAAATATAAATTTAATATAAAGAAAAAAATATAGTTAAAAAAATTATTATAGTGAAATTAAGTGTTGATTAATTCTCAAAACTAACTTTTATCATACTAATGATAGTTTCAAGGTTTATGTGGTGTGAGTTTTGAGATAGAAAATTTGGAATCTTCACAATATCCATTTTTATGTCTATTTTTCAAGTCTAAAACAAGACTCGCCATCAAGACAAAACCTGTCAATAAGAGAGAAGATAGATGAGAATAGAGTGAAAAAAGTGAATGAGGAGAAAACAGGAACCTGACCAGAAAAATACCAAAAAATCAAAACAGTTTATTATAGTTGATTTAATAGCTATTATTATTTTAAATTATTTTTATTATTTATTTATTAATTAATAAATAATAATAACAGTTAAAAATTAAAACACTTTCTCTTAATTTTTTTTAATCATATTTTAAAATTAAATTTAAATTTCAAAATATTGATCACTTCATTAATCTTATTAACATTTTACTTAATAAGACTATGATAAACTTCGAATATTTTTCTTAATAAATTTTCTACATAAAAATAAATTCTAACATATTTGATATAATATATTTATCTAACACCAATCACAATTAAATCTTTGTTATTTTTTATATATAATATATAAAAATAAATTAATTAACTAAATTTAAAAAGTAAATATCTACTTCAAAATACATTATCTATAAAAAAATTCGAGCACACAGAAAGTTAACCATAGTTAAAAATTTTCTTTTCAAAATTATTGCTTATTTTTATTATGTAAATTTTGTAGCATCCACAATAAAAAAAAAAATTCAATATTTTTTCTAACTTCATTCAAATTTAAAAATATATAAAAATTGTGCCAAGTTACTCTACAATTCCATTGCCACCTTGTTTGACCATTGCATTCTAGGGTGTATTCGCAGGAAGGTCGTGGCCATGGAGGAAAAGGAAATGTGCCATGGACACTCGTCTCTCTGAGCCCTGCGCAACCTTCTAGCTCGACAACTGAAAGAATGGGAAGACATCAAGAACAAAGCCACTCATTGAATCAGTGAGCTCTATGCGCTCCTTTACAAGAAAACACCATAAAAGGGGAAGAATGCTAGCAGGAAAACATCTTCACTTTCATTAATTATGGGAAGATGAAGGTTCATATTCAATTGGAGGATTAAGATTTTATAAATTTTTTGTTTTGTGAATTTATTATTAAAATGTTTAAAATATTTATTATTTATAAATTATTAATAAAATTATATATTAAATTTATAAATTATTTTATATAATTATATATTAAATTTATAAATTATATAATTGATAGGAAATTTTATATATTATAATTTTGATAAAATTTATATAAAAATTTATAATTTTAATAAAATTTATATTTGATTTTGCATTGGACTGAATTATCAAAATATAATAATGAAGATAAATTTAATATATAGAAATGCAGAATTATAAAGAATTTAAAAGTTTTATGATTTAGAATTTGTTTAGGTAATTATTATTGTAAATGGAAGGATGATTGGAATTATAATTTTTTTTGTTATTGAATTTATATTTTTTAATTGTAAATTTAAATTTATTTTCTATAATAAAAAAATTATTACACTTAAATTGTATCATTTCAATAATAATATTTATAATTAAAATATTCTTTTAAAATCAAAATTTAATAATAATTATAATAAAAAAAATCTTAAACATTGAAAATTTATAATTATCACATTGATTTTATAACATTAAAAATAAAAATCTTAAATTTATTTTTTTGGTTTATATATATATATATATTATAAAAAGATTCATTATTTTAAAAACTCTTTCTACACTTTGGATTATACATATCTATAATTACAATAATTTTTCTTTCCATTTAATCAGATTTTAAACAAAAATAGAAAAACAAATAAATTGGACAAAGAAAATCATAACTGACTTCAACATTTTAAGCACTCAATATAATTGTGACACAACTCAGCTCAAACTTTGAGGTAGACTGAGGGACACATTTCAACTCCATTCAAATGAGATTGGGCTCGTAATGGTTGGATTCAATTTCCCACCCAGACACACTTAAGCCCATCTCCATGGGTGTAAGGACCACGAGTCATGAGGCAACCACCGAGAGCGTTGGGCCTGCTTTGGCGTGATTGACACCCAACTCAGGTGATGATATAATGATACTTGGCGAGTATGCGACAAAAGTGTGACAAAACAGACTAATGGGCATACACACTCCGATATTGGGCAACGTGCAATGTTAGCATGGGTAGCATGTGACGTTAGCACATGGAGAGGTGCGATGCGGATGGAAAGCATGGGCAGCACTACATGTAGCGGTTGTGACGAAGGCGCAGGCGACACGACTCTACCTGGGCGCTGCACGAACCAAACGTATGGTTACTATGTTACGAGATAACATCGCTCGGCAACCGAAGTTTCTAGCGGCCACATGACATTTCAATGGACAGGCCAACGCATAACGGAATGGACGGGTCGACATGTTGGCAAGTAGGTCAACCCCATGATCAAGGATGGGAGCCCCTCACACGAGTCCACACGTAGCATATTAATATGGAAAAGTGTTGGACGTTAAAGGAATAGAAGAAATCATCATAGGAATTGAGCATAGAGCGAAGTGTGAAGGGACAACGAGCTCCTTGAGTGAGTGAACTGCAACAAGGAAGTTCAGCAAGAAAATGTTTGGTCATAGCTGCCTTTTGACTGGAACTTGGGGTTTTCTGCAAAGAGGTTTGTAGACAAGTCGAGTCAGGTTCTTAGCCGAACGCAGTGCGAAAGTGCGGAAACACAGCAACAGCGGAAAATTCGGGTTGTAGCGGCATGCAGGGTGTGGATCAACAGAGTCAGGTCTTCTGGCAGAGTCAGGTTATAGCAGCACGGGCAGACATGCGGAGTCGTGTCTTCCGGTCGAGTCGGGTCATGTTGAACGCGGACCGATGGCAACGGTGAAGTGTAGGGCGTTGAATGCAGCGATGGTGCGATGGTGAACAGAGCGAGCAGAACGGTCTGCGACAAATGGTGGAGTTAGTCATGGCCTTGAGTTGCACGACAACCGGATTGACTCTGGTGATCATGGGTAGAGTCATGAACGTGGCAGAAAAGGTGAGCGGGGCATGCAAGAGGTCACAACTTGACCCAAGTGCATGAAGAGGCATGACATGATAAGGCAAAGTGTAAAATTGTTGTATTGATGTATTATTTAAGAAGTATGCAGAATTTCACTGCATAACTGTTTTATGAAACATAATATCGAACACTCATATTTCAGGATTTGCCCCTCCCTTGAATGTATGGGCATTCATGTGGATTTGGTATTGATATTTATGTTATTTCACTGCTATATTTGATGAAACAATGAAAGATAATTAATAAGTGTTGTAGAGAGGCGTGGTCTACTTACTGAGTATTAAGAAAAAGAAAATTAAGGTAGTGTCGCACCCACTTATTAGTGGTTGAAAGACTACCACAGATATAAGGGTGTGACAAGTGGTATCAGAGCTTTGATCCCACACCTTATTGAAGGTGGATTTAAGGCTTTGATCATTGAAAGGATGTTGAAGGTTGAAGCAAGCAGGGATAACAAGCAATTGCAGGTTGAAGCTGAAACTTGGGTATCTTTGGTGGATTTTCAAAGTTTGACAGGAGCATTTGCAGGGCTGAAGTTAAACCGATTAGTACATGGTCACAACTCATTATCAAGCAAGACAAATGGAGAGTATCGTTGAAGAACCTCAAGTGGTTGAGGGACCACAAATACACAAATAATTTCTCATGAAGTCATCATGGAGAAGACAGTTGAAAATGTGGAAAAAATCGATAAGAAGATTAAAGAATTGACTATGGATTTTCGTGAAGCCTTTGAAGAGCAATACGAAAAGCATAGGGAATTGAAGGAGGAGAATGACAAGTGGAGAGTCGAGTATGATGTTGTGATGGTACACTTTTGGTATACTGAGTGGAAACTTGGTGAAACCGTGATGAAATTGGAATTCACTGACGTATCCAGGGATCGACTTGTAGATGAGCTTGCTAAGGCTCATGAGAATATCAATGACATGTTAGGTGAGATAGCCTTGTTGAAAAGAGCTATGGGGAAAGGAACTTCTGAAGGGAGTGCCCATGTGAAAGTTAGGGAAACTAAATCACATGATGGAACAAGGAATGCTAAAGCACTTGGGAACTTCTTATGGGACATGGAACAATACTTGGACCGACTAGCTATTCCTAATGAAGAATCTAAGGTAAAGATTGTTGCTCAATTCGTAAATTGGGATGAAAAAAAGTGGTGGAGGATAAAACTTGACCAGATTGCACATGGTGAAGGAAATGACATCACGACATGGGAAGAGATGAAGGATGATTTACAAGTTCACTATAGTCCACAAGATGACACATAGGATGCGAGAACTGCCATCAAATGCATTAAACATATAGGTAGTCTCCAACAGTATCAAAGTGAGTTTCAAAACATTATCTTGGAACTACCTAACATGGTGGAGAAAGACAAGGTATTTAAATTTGTTATTGGGTTAAATCCTTGGGCATGCGATGAGGTGAGGAGGAAAAAAAAAAAAACTTTGGAAGAGGATTTTGTTGCAGTGGATAGGCTAATTGAACACTATGGTGAGGGGACCGAAAAGAAGAAGAATCCTTTTGAAAAAACAAAGGAGGAAGCACCAAAGAAGGAAACTTAAAAATTGAACACTAAGTCGAAGATGAAGAAGCCCTTGAAGTGTTGGATTTGTGCCGAGGACCACACGATAAAAAACTGCCCATCTAGACCGAAGTTGGCCTCGACAGTACAATCAGAGAAGAATAAGGAACCCACAGTGGGGACTATGCAGGTTTTGGGAGCTGCAACAGTTTTTGAAGCTATCCCTAGACGTGATCCTGAGTGGAATAAGCTCGAATTTGTGAACATGAAGATTGCGAAGGGCACACTTCTCACTATGGTGGATAATGGTGCTACACACAACTTCATTGGAGAGGAAACTGCCAGGAAATTTTAATTGAAGTTAAAACCAATCCAAGCTAAGTTGAAAGCAGTGAATTCACCTCCTGATTTTGTAATTGGGGTTGCTGAGAAAACACCGATTGGAATTGTAGATTGGCATGGAGATGTTGACTTCATGGTTGTAAGAATAGATGATTATGAAGTTGTGTTAGGCATGGAATTTTTCAAGCAATTTGAAGTTATGGTGGTACCACATATGAGAAAGTTGTATATTTATGATGGGCGAGATGATCATCCTATTGGAATTCCAACCATAGGAGCAGATACGACCAATTGTAAACTGACAACTATGACTGTGGTAGACATCAAATGAGAAGAAGAACTTCGGGGAAGATTGACTGTTGTGGAAGACAAACTTCAGGAGTAGGCACAAATTAATATGGCATTGTCCAATAGTCTCTTGGAAATTTCAAGAATAATTGAGGCAGTGGAAAAGGGAGATGTTGATCCACGGATTCGTGAAGAAAGCCGGGAAGCATACATGTTGAGATTGGAAGAGGAAGATCCAAATTGATGGATTGATATGATAACCAAGGAAGAGAATAGGCCTTTAGCCTCCACTTCTTCCCCCTCTTTCTAGACTAACATGGGGATGAGGCTTATTGTCATATGCTCAGGGCAGTGATTTCTCTAACACTATGATAAGGCCATGGAGCAAGATGGACACTTGATGGTAGTATTTTTTGGTAGTCATGATGATGTAGGGAGCATATGCTCTTATGGAGGTGATGTTCGGTTGGATTAGCTACCCAACTTATCACCATCACGATGGGATCCAACAAATGATTTCTTGCAGAGTTGTAGACAAGTCTAAGGCATGAAGCAGGTCAAGGATGATCACATATGGATGCTGATATGATACTTTGATGATAGCAGAGTTGGTGGCATAGACATGGGTATGTTGGAGTCAATAACACTTTGCGACGAAAGTTGCGACGACAATTTGTGATGGGGATTGCGACGATAGATCATGCGATGATGTGATGATGTTATCATGGACGACAACGTTTTTAAAGTGGTGGAGGATGTAAGGACCACAAGTCATGAGGTGACCACTGAGAGCGGCGGGCGCGCTTTGGCGGAACGAATGCCCAACTTGGGTGACGATACGACGATACTTGGTGAGTGCGCGACAAAAGTTTGATGAAACGCACTTGAGCGGATGCGTTCCAATATTGGTTAGTGTGCACCGTTACCGTGGGTGTCATGCAACATTAGCACATGGCGAGGTGTGATGTGGATGGAGAGCGCGGGCAACACTACACATAGTGGTTGCGACGAAGGTGCAGGTGACACGACTTGACCTGGGCGCTGCATGAACCAAATGTATAGTTACAGTGCGACGAAATAAAATCGCTCGACAACCAAAGTTTATAGCGGCTGCATGACATTTCAATTGACAGGCCGACACATAAAATAATGGACCGGCCAACATGTTGGCAAGTGGGCCGACCCCATGATCAAGCATGGGAGCCCCTCACACGAGTCCACACTTAGCATATTAATATGATGAAGTTTTGGACATTAAAGGCATAGAAGAAATCATCATAAGCATTGAACATAGAGTGAAGTGCAAAGGGACAACGAGTTCCTTGAGTGAGTGAACTGCAACGAGGAAGTGCAGTAGGTGGACATCAGGTCGTAGTTTCCTACCAACAGGAACTTGCGGTTTTTTGTGAAGAGGTTTTTTGACGGGCTGAGTCGGGTTCTTACCCGAACGTAGTGCGGAAGTGTGGAACCACAACAACACCGACAAAGTAGAGTTGTAGTGGCGTGCAGGGTGCAGACCAGCGGAGTCGGGTCTTCCGGTAGAGTCAAGTTGCAGCTGAACAGGCGGACAGGCAGAGTCGGGTCTTCCGGCAAAGTCGGGTTGCAGCTGAATAGGTAGACAGGCGGAGTCGGGTCTTATGGCCGAGTCGGGTCACGTTGTATGCAAACTGACAGCAGCGATGAAGTGTTGGGTGCTGAACACAGCGATGGTGCGATGGTGAATAGAGTGGGCATAACAATCTGCGAGGAACGATGGAGTTGGGTCACGGCCCCGAGCTGCACGACAGATGGGTCGAATCGGGTGACAGCGGGAAGAATCATGAACGCGGCATAAAATGTGAACGGGGCATGCAGGAGGTCACGACTTGACCCAAAGTGCGTGCAGAGGCACGACACGGTAGGGCAAGGTGTAAAATTGTTGTATTGTTGTATTATTTAAGAAGTATACAGAATTTCACTGCATGAATGTTTTATGAAACATAATATCTGGCACTCAAATTTCGGGACTTGCCTCTCTCTTGAATGTATAGCCATTCATGTGCAATTGTTATTGATGTTTATGTTATTCTGCTGCTATATTTGATGAAACACTGAAAGATAATTAATAAGTGTTGTAGAGAGGTGTAGTATACTTACTGAGTATTAAGAAAAAGAAAAGTAAGGTAGTGTCACACACCCTTATTACTGGTTGAAAGACTACCACAGATATAAGGGCGTGACAATGGGTCTACCATTACGTAATAAGATATCCATAGTTCTATGTAATATTTTTATATGGAAAAATTATTATTATTTAATTGTCAAATCAATAGTGAGACAATTATTATTGATAATAATTCACTAATATAAGTTGGTTCATTATTATTATTCAAAAAAAACCGAACTACATGTAATTACTTATTGCTAATTTAGAAAGAGCCAAGTTTTGATTCATACTAAATGTTTCTAGATCTTGGATTGTTAACTTCTTTATATAAGAAGAACTCTTAACAAAACAAAAGTTTTACAGCAAAATCTAAACCGTTCCCCAAAAAAATAAAAAAGAGGTGAACCTCAAAAAAAAAATCTAAATTTTGAATGAATGTGAAAATCTAATTTTTTTCACAAGAGTGAATTGTTGAATGTAAATCTAAAAAAAATATAAAATTTTACAGTAAGTGAATAGTTGAATCTATACATAAAGATTTTTATTTATTTTTTTAAAACCAAGAGTGAAATGTTGGATGTCAGACAGTACCTGGTAGTGTCTGTCTGTCCTTGCCGGTGGTGGAGGACATGTGGGCCATCCCAGACCTGCATCTATACTTGAATTGGCTTTGCTTGCTTTATCACCTTTGCCTATTTTATATAGGCAGGCCGAGCTTCCCTATGTTAGGACGAGTATACAAACCAGGTGCTTGAATCTAGAGATTAGCAGTGTGAGAGGGAAAAATGGAAGACGTTGGCGTTGGAGCAAGCAAGTACTCAGAGAGGCAATCCCTGGGCACATCTGCACAGACCCAACGAGAGTCCAAGGACTACGACGAACCACAACCAGCTCCATTGTTCGAGCCCGAGGAGCTGAGGTCATGGTCCTTCTGGAGGGCTGGGATTGCAGAATTCATGGCCACCTTTCTGTTTCTCTACGTAACGATCCTCACAGTCATGGGGGTCAAGAGATCCCCCACCATGTGTGACTCTGTGGGCATCCAAGGAATTGCATGGTCCTTTGGGGGAATGATCTTTGCCCTAGTTTATTGCACTGCAGGGATTTCGGGTGGTCACATAAACCCTGCAGTCACCTTCGGCCTTTTCTTGGCCAGGAAGCTCTCCATGACTCGCACTGTCTACTACATGATATGCCAGTGCCTGGGAGCCATTTTTGGTGCTGGGGTGGTCAAGGGGATGCAGAAAGGCATGTATGAAGTTGAGGGAGGAGGGGCCAATGTTGTGGCCCATGGATACACCAAGGGAGAAGGGCTGGGTGCTGAGATCATGGGCACCTTTGTATTGGTCTACACTGTTTGTTCTGCTACTGATGCCAAAAGAAATGCCAGGGATTCTCACATCCCTGTGTTGGCTCCATTGCCTATTGGGTTTGCAGTATTTTTGGCGCATTTGGCAACCATTCCCATTACTGGAACAGGCATCAACCCTGCTAGGAGCCTGGGGGTAGCCATCATTTATGACAGGAGCCATGCTTGGGATGACCAGTGGATTTTCTGGGTTGGACCCTTCATTGGGGCTGCTCTTGCATCTCTGTATCACATGCTCATCATCCGAGCCATACTCTTCAAATCCCGTACTTAGTTTCTTTATTGATTTTATAGTAGCTTTCTGTGCAAAGGGATTATTATTAGACTCTCTTCTCCTTTGGGCTGTTGAAGTCAGAAGAATAGCAGTAGTGTGTGTGTGTGTTGGGTTTTTGTGTTAGACTGTCATTAACTAATGCTCATAGTGTTCTAATGTTGGAAAAGATATGCCACAATATATATGTTTTGTACTCTTCTGTATGCAATAAACCATTTTATAGGTTGGCTATTGCATTGGTTTTGAGTATGCCATGGATTCTGCTTCTCTGATTACTAAGGATGCACATATTACATAAACTATTTGGCCCATGGTTATCACATCTGACATCTTTTCTGTTTTCTTCAGCCATGGATTCTACTAGTCTGGTTACTAACCATGTACATATACTCTGTTTTGGGCTATGCTCTCATTGGTTTCTTTTATTCTTCTTTTTAATAATAGTTTGTTAGTGCATTGGTAGCATTTGGTTGCATCTCCAACTCAATAATAATAATAATTGTTAAGATTATGGTTAAGTTAGAGAAATAATAATTGTTTTTTAAGATTATGTTTAAGTTAGACATGGAATTGGTATATAATGATTTTTTTTTGGTTGTTTACACAAGAACCTGCATCCATCAAAGAATTGATGCACTCATTTGTTTTTAAGATTATAACCCAATTATACATAAAATTAATGTATGAGATTTTATTGTTTGTGAGGACAAAGGATCTGCATACGTGATGAAATTAATGTATGAAATCAATTTGTTTGCAATTTTAATTTTAACTTATAAGTTGATGGTAACATCTGCAATTTTAAATTATGCTTCTTACCAGTACAGTATGAAATCTTCTTGTTTACAATTTTAATTTAAAGAAACACTATAACTTATAAGTTGATAGTAACATTTGCAATTTTAAATTATGGTTCTTACCAGTGCACTGGGCTTGTGGGCTCTCTTATTTTTGAGACTCTCTTCTCCTTCGGGCTATTGAAGTCAGAAGAACAGCAGTAGTCTTTGTGTGGGGTTTCTGTATTAGACTGTCATTAACTACAGCTGATAATGCTCGACTGTTGGAGAAGATATGCCATGTATATGTTTTGTACCCTGCTGTATGTAATAAATCAGTTTATAAGTTGGCTATTGCATTGGTTTTGAACGTGACATGGATTCTGCTGGTTTTGAACATGACATGGATTCTGCTTGTCTGATTACTAATGATGCATATATTACATAAAATATTTGGGCTATGGTTTTCACAACTGATCTCTTTTCTGTTTTCTTCAACCATGGATTCTAATTTCAAACCATTGTTCTTACCCATACACTGGGTGATGGGCTCTTATTTTTCTTTTTCTTACCCATGAACTGGGGTGATGGGCTTTTATTTTTCTTTTTAAAAATGCTTATAGATAATGGCTTATTATCAATCTGAAATCATATTTCAAAGAGAGCCTAAACCACTAAAATAAGTAACAGAAAACCATAGTTAAATCAGCGAAGGTTTGGAAAATAATGGAAATTCAAGTTACAATTGTTAATTTTCAAAATTTTGAGTATTATAGAATTTTTTTTTAGTAAAAATAAGATTTAAACATTTCGACCATTAATTAAAAAAATTACCAGATTCCAACAAATTTGGCTCTCCCACCTGGGTAGACAAAGCCTAGTTAATCTGGCCGTGGAAAAGTTTTGTCAGGGAGAACTGGTACAGTTACACGGGCAGTGGAAAGGGTTTGTCATGACTCAGGAGGAACTGGTAGACTAGAACTCCGTGCTATAAAGGATAGTACAGTAGTTAACTTGAGCTAATGCTGTGGGTGGGCATGGTAGAATATTAGCCATGGTAGGTTGGGTACGACTGGATTTAATTTCAAATGGGAATCCACTTTATACATAAGCCAAACATACATCAACCAAGGAGGGCTTAGGCTTATCCTGGGTAGTTTGCATCTTTAAGAATTAATGATTGGGAAAATGGAGAATTTGATTGTACGAAGTACATATTGTTTATAAAATCTTCAGCGCGTATTGTTTATATAATCATATTGGGATTATATATATAATCATATCAGGTATTTTTTGGGAGGAGTTAAGTGATGAAATGTTATGGGAGGAGTTAAGTGTGGGAGGTTGTATTTTTAAATTTAATAAAATTTTATATGGTTAATTAAAAAGTTTTTCTATTTATGAAAAGAAAAAATAAAATTTAGCAAATATTATGTTAAATAAAATTTAGCAAATATATGTCAATGTAATTGAAAAGTAAAGTAATTTGTTTGAAAAATAAAAATTTGTTTTTAGATGTTATTGCATGTAGTATTAGCATTTATATGTTTTTTTTAAGTGAATGTGGATGTAATCGGAATAATATATTGGAATTTTGATACAAAGTATAAAATTGTAGCTTTATTGGTATGTTGGTTGTCTACCATAAGTTATTATAGTTTTTGAAAAAAATAGTTTTCATTTGACTGAATTATTTTATGTGATACTTAAGCACTTTTTCAAAATTTGAAATCCACATCCAATGTTATACAAGCTTATGGTGATGTGACGTTACAAAGGTCTTATGGAATAGTGGGACATATAGCGCCTTAATGAGGATTGTCCAAGATGGTTATAGTAAGAGCCCTTGTCACAATGAGATGAGTGATTTTTGTTTGATTATGATTGAGTTTTAATATCTTGAAAAGCTATGTGGATAAATAAAGCAATTTTATTAAAAGTTAATTTAACAATAAGAAAAAACTCTCACTAAAATAAATTTCTCTCACTTACCTCTTTATTATTATGTAAGTTCATACTTCTCTATCATATTTTTTTGCATCTAATTTTATTCATGTTTGTCTTAAACAACCATTTTTTATCAGTAGATTTTCTTTCAGTGAGCAATTGAACTAGATCTCAACTCTTGATTTTATGCAAGGTATCTATTTCTTCAACCATGGTTTTTTCTCTACATTTTACCATCATCCAAATATGTTTCTTCCTAATAGTTTTAGGGTCATCATCAATAGATAGAACAAAATTCAGATGGGTTATACATTTATAGTTTCCTTTTTTTCCCAATTGATCTTCTCAATATTGAATTTGAGGTACTTCATCTTCTAGTTTTCCTTCTTATGTTGAGTCAGATTCTCCATCCCCCAACTCAAACTTTATTTTCTCTAGTTCTTCTTCCATTTCTTGGACCCCCTATTTCGAAACAACTTTAACTTCTCTAAATACTACACCCTAATTGTAAACAATGTTTTTTTCTAATGGATTCCAAATTTTATAGCTTTTTATACCATATTTTAACACAAAGAAAGATACATTTTCCAACTTAATTTATTATCTAGCACATTCCTAGTTTCCCTTGAAACATGCATATAAGCATCACAACCAAAAACTCTAAGATGTTTAAGAGAGGGTTTTTGCTAGTCCATGCCAAAGCAAGCCAGCACGCAGTTGACATAACGCAGGTCGATGAACCTTCATTTATGACACTGCAATGGATTGGTCTCCCTTTCGACACAACTTGTACCTAGAACACAAGTTGGTGTGAGAGGCAAGGTTTATATTTATCCATGTTGAAGATGGCTAGCGTAGAATCCTAGGGGTCGATTCCACCAATGGCCGAAAGCAGAGCTTTCCTTTGCACTGGGTAGGTTTGCAATACTTCAAGTGCAGACATGGTTGATGTTGCTTGCACCAAATCTTCTACAATATTGTAGTTTTGGGTAGCACGTGCAGAGGTGTTATGAGTCGTTCGTCGAAGTGTCCCTTTTGGGGGACAAATCATGGGGTCAGCAGCAGGCCTTTTGATATGAAAATCATTGGACGACAGTGGGTTCAAGCTTGTACCCAGTTCCTGAGCCTCAATGACTGGATTTCCATAGATTTTAGCTCGAGTTTGGAGTTCAACACTTTCTACGCCATAAATGGCGGATGATCCTTCATCGGAAGGATGAGTACCACCATTGCCCCTTTGTGGGGGTTGTGGTGGGTTTGCAACCATGTGTTGTTGTTGCTGTTATGGATTAGGGAAGGAATTATGAAGGATGACAGATGTCCTCCCGGAGTCCTTGTTTGTGATAAAATATGTGAATTCCTACAGCCGAGGACATTTATATGTCAAGTGGTCCTCCACACAGATTCTATAAGGGAATTTCATGGTTTCTCCTTTCCTTTGTCATTTTTAGCAGTGTTTTTCTGATTGGGATTATTCTTATTACCAGATTGCTCTTCAAAAGGAGAGGTCTTTTTCTTGTTCTTCTTGTTCTTATTGTTCTTGCCGCTAGGTTTTTGTGTAGAATGCAAAAATTTTACCTCAGCAGTAGGAAGAGTAGTCGAATGGTTAGGGGCGGTGGTAGCCGAAGATGGCTGGGAGGTTTTCCCACTAAGATATTTTATGGCTACACTAGAGGTTGCACCAATGATGTTTTTGGCATGTGCTCCAGGTATTTGAGTAGCGGGAGGATTCAGATTTCCAGGGGCATGGGGGAGTAAATCGTATAGCGTGTCAGACTGCGAATAGATCAGATCCAAATGATGCGCATGACAGATGGATTGGTCTTCCGTGACCACACCAGATAAGCAAACGTTCTTAGCTAGGGGTGGTAAGAGTGACTTACAAAACCAGTTGGATAAGAGATGATCCAGGATTAGCGCTTTGGCGAACCTCCGCCTACGTTTCCATTCATGAATGTGATCGAAGATGTGGGTGGCGGTGTCTTGGCACAACGAGGTTAAGAGTTATGTGCCGGTTTCATATCGAATAGGTAGTTGGAAGTTCTTAAGAAATTTTGTAGCTAAGGCGCCAAAAGTATTGACGACCTCACGTGGTAACTCAATGTACCATTTGGCAGTGTTGCCTGTGAGAGTGCGGGGGAAAAGTTGAAGCCAGATACTATCATCCACCATGGAGTTTGAAACATACCATATATGAAAGGTGGTGACGTGTGTAGCCGGATCATCCCCTTGTTTCCTGTCGAATTTAGGGATGTCAGAAGGAATCTTGTGCGGTACTGGAGGCCAGAGCAGGTTGTGGTTGATGGGATCATTAGTCAGTTTGTAGAGGTCAAGGATGTCTAGAGTTGCCAAGAATGGAAATTGCGTGTTTTCTCCCAGATCTAGAAAAGTATTGGCTGACCATTCGGACCCTAGGGTCCGCCCATCAATGTGTTACCAATGGGATAAGTAGGACTTTGTTGATAAAAGTTCCCTATGAGTGGTGGTGTAGGGGTGTATGGTTGCTATCGGTAGGGTATTTTGTACTGGGGGGCGAACTGTTGGTTTCCCCCAGTGTAAAAGTTACCCCCTTGCCCAAATTGACTTTAAGGTTGGTTCTCCCATATGGATGCGATAGAGTTAGCCAAAGGCATACTACTATTTGCATAGTTAAGCATTGGCATAGACCCTACACTGGAAGTTTTACCACTCAAAAGAACAGTGTTAACAATAGGATGTCTTGTTTGTCCTAATGACTATAAGGGTACCGAAGTGCCCCCCAACATATATGTATTGATGACACTGCCACCTGGCATGGTTTCTAAGGGGTTTGAACTCAGGAAAGGGTTCCAACCGAAAGGGTTGCTAAAATGAACCAAAGTAGCCCCGCTAGCGAGAGCAGAAACCGTGGGTCTCGGAGCAGTCACAATATGAGCAGATCTCGAAGGTTTTGGAGGTCCGTTGACAGTTGTGGTGACCAGATTGCTGGGACTGGGTATAGCCTAGCTACTAGGGTTGCCAATCATTGGCGTAGAACTGAAAACCGGCAAGGATGATGGTGGTGGAACAGAGTTGGTTACCGACGGCATCGACCCCATGGGCACTGGTTGTGAAACGAATGTTGGTGCAAACGAAGACATATCTTGGTCTGGTGTAACCTGAACTAACAATAGCCCCAACGGGTCAATGAGAGGAGGATTGTAAGGAAGTATGACTCCTTCCGTAAAATTATCCTCTAGAAACTCTGTATGATATGGGGCTATGTGAAAGTCAGGGGTTGTCACTGGAGGCTACTCTTCCAGAGAACGCACTAGCTCACCGAGACTCAACTCCTCCTCCAATGTCAATGGAGGGAGACCTCGTTGTCGTCAAGACAGATGACGAGGGTCGAAGGATGCCTCGGTGACCTGTTTACTTTTATCAAATTTTAATTATTTGTGATGTATTATAAAGTCTCAGTGATAGTAACCACACACCTAAGAAATAAAAAATAAAAAAGGACTTCTAAAATCAGTCAACAAGCAGCCAGAACAGGGTGGCCCTGTCTGAGTACTATCATTTGCTGGAGATGAAACCTAGTATCACAATAGCATACAGAGAGGGTTGGTCAAAAATACAGTTATGGTTACTCTAGAGATTTTCCTGAACCTTAGACAATATGTGTAAGCACTCTCGTGAAGACGAATACCCTCCCAAAGACTGAGGACAGAGTATGTCCGTCTATTTTGGGTACCAGGGAAGCCCGCCCCAGTCACCTTGTGTAAGTCCCTAAAAATTCTGGCAACTAAAGATACCTCAAATCATAGACATTGTCAGGGGGGTCACGGTCATAGACATTGCGCTATATGGGAAAAACACCTAGATCCCTGATCTAGTTTCGACATCCTCGAAGGGCACCCCAATATATAGCATGCCCACTGAATGCACTCGAAGGTGGGCTACCTTTTCATGCACCCTGGTGTTGTCTCGCGTTTAACTTCGATGGTAGTGGAGTGGTCCCGACAATATGAGTGCAGTAGGATTTCACTTTATAATGACTCTAGTTTCAAGTTTTGAGATCTTGGGTGATTTTCTCACTTCTCCTACCCCAAGATCCTAGCCTGAACTATTTTTGGTGTGAGCTTAGAAAAATTTATATTATTAATTTTATTATCGCTTGATTCTTAGTGTACTTGATTATTAGTCTTGCGGAGGGGGAGTGGACGTATGAAATGTGATGAGACTCCGACTCAAAAACCATGCAGAAACATGCTTTAAATATTCCATTCAATGAAGATTTTATTCTACAGGGAAAGAATTTTTCCAACATCCATGCACCAAACATTCAAATAAAACAGTTCAACCTTAAATATTCAGACATCTATCTATCTTCTCTAACATTTTTTTAACCAAAATTTTCAGAATTAATTCAGCTAAGTTCAGAAAACTAAAAAAAAATTCCTTCTTCAAAAAGTAGATGCTACTAACATTAACATTTTTAAACAATAACTAAAAAATGCTAATTGGTAATCAAGCACAGTGATCCAGTGAAAGAAGCTAATCTAGTAGCCAATAACTCCACAGCCAAAGGGAAACATAACAGGGGTGTAAACAGTAGATTTTGGCTGGGTAACGCTGGCAAGCAGAGGCTACAGAGCATTAATGATGAGACTAACGCACTGTATCTAAGCATAAGCAGCGTTATAATGCACTGAAACACTCTCAGAGAGAGCGTTACTCAAGGTAAAGATGTACAGATGGCTAGGCATGGTCTAATATGGACTCTATGAGCTACTGAGATGATTACTGGGCATCTAAACTGATCAGAAGGATGTGTGAATAGAGGAAATTTAGAGGTAAATTCATAGGAACAATCTAGAAAATTGGAGTTTACTCCCCAGTGGAGTCGCCATTTCTGCTATACGGTAATATGCTTGGGTGGTGGTTATTGGGTATCCCTCTCAGGGCTTTCTGGTGCACGAGGCAGACTGTAAGATTAGCTATAAATTTCCAAAGATACTACATACATTTTCATACTAATATACAATTGACAAAGCAAGATTTGGAATGATTACCTCTTTGTGGATGACAGATCCTATGGAGAGTGCTAAGCGGTGGGGTAGGATTCCTTCCTCACCAGCTCCAAATCCAGATCTTGTAACCAATCAAAGCACCCGTGTAATATTCACAATAGTATAGCTTTCTAACAATTAAACTAGCATATAACTAACATTAAACTATGCATATCTAAACCATTCATATCATGCTACATAGACAAATGAACAACAAATGTGACATTGATGCATCGAATGGACAAAACAGATACAGTTCTATTGATTTATAAAAAGGACGATTACAACCGTCAGTTGCACCAAGCCTTCCTTAGCCTTCCAATTCCTATTTCCCTTTCTCTATCTCTGAGTGTGATGATACTCAAGGTAGAAAGTCATCAATAAACTTCGTCGATCTTCAAGCCTCACACTACAACATTGAGATTCTGCTCCACATATAATCAAACCTTCGACCTTTGACCAAGAGCCCACATCTCCATTTTA
The DNA here is from genome assembly GCA_034641835.2 of Pinus albicaulis. NCBI lineage: Eukaryota > Viridiplantae > Streptophyta > Pinopsida > Pinales > Pinaceae > Pinus > Pinus albicaulis. The sequence goes on along the minus strand of CM076579.1, from coordinate 98,945,450 downwards.
TAGGAAATGGAGAGGACAAACCTTGCCAACTCTTTCAACCAGTTCAAATCAGGAAAGATCTAGATGTGTCCTCATTTTTCTTTTCTTTTGCCTTCCATAGGAGTTTAGTTGTGTTTGGAAATGTCTAATAAAAGTTTTGTTCCGTTAGTTTCTATTTTTGACATGAATCTTTTTGAGAAAAAGCTGGAAATTCCAGTAAGTTTTCGGCAAGAAATTTCCCTTTTCACATTCAAACATGGATAACACTACCCCTTGGGCAAGACAGAGCATTACCCTAGGCATCAACACTCCCTTTGCATGGCTAGGGTGATTTATAACTCTGCCTAGCTATTTTTGGGGTGCGTTACCTTGGAAAAAATGGGTCTTTTCTAGGTCATTTCCTTCCTTCAGCGTTACCTTCTCCTCTAAGTTGATGAGGAGGTCATTTGTCCTATAAAACTTGAAAACATGGAAATCGATCTAGTGTGTGTACAAAAAGAACAAAGGAAGAAGTAAGGACCGATGAAGGATGAGTATCATTATTTTACTTCAGTTCTACTATGCATGTGATCTACAATTCTGACTTATGATGGTTACATGTGATTTATGATTATGGTTTATGAGGATTTCATGTGATTAATTATTTTCACCTGTGATGGTTGTGTTTTGAGCTAACTAGACGCAATATGTTTATACATGATGATTTGGCCAAACAATTAGTTTGACTTGTGTGACAGGAAGTGAACAGGATTGCAAGTGTACCTTATTGACGAGCCACCAATGAGGTATGATTTGAAGTTATTTCAATTTATTTTTAATCTAATGGAGGTTGTGTGCTTGGTACAAGAAAACATGTAATTCCCGATTTGGGATGGTCGAAATCGACTACAAGAACTAGCAGCGTCAGCAAAAGGAATTGGAACATGCAACTGTATGTTGGTAAAGAACTTCAGGAGCAAGGCCATTGTAGGACACTTGTACCCAATAGTGTCCATTGATTTCCATGACAATTAGTATGACTGATGTGATGGTTTTGAGGCAAGTATATGCCTTGGTTTTTGTATCTTCCGATGTGAGGAAACCTTGCCAAGGGATGGACTTCCTGACATGGGGTTGTCAGCAGAACTTGGAAGGTGTGTGAATACTCCGAAGGGGGTGACCGGATTTCCCGAGGGACTGTGTACCAAAGAAGGGAAGGTCGAGGATGGATTTTTTTTTGTCATTAGCATTTCCATATGGAATCAGATGCACATTGGGAGTGTGCCCTGGAACAATGAGTCAACAAATGTTCACTGAGAGGACAATATCATGAGATTGTAGCGTTGGAAATTAGATGCATATTTGACTTTGGTAGTGGATTCTGGACTTCCTTGGAAGGAGGTGAATCCTGGTATTAATTTAAGGGTGGAGATTTGGGCATCCAGATTCCCTTGTTGTTGATACGGGAATCATATCCTTCTATTTGTTGGCTGAGAAAATGTGTATGTGTGTATGTGTATATTATTGTAAATAATTTATCGAGTTGGATTTATAAAGCTCCATAGACAGTATGACTATTTACTGGTTGAAGAAAATTTGGTTGTTATTGTAAATACTGTAATGAGTTGTGCTGTAAACCTCCAGTACACATTATGATTTTCATTGTGTTTTTTTCTTTTGAGTTGGTTATTCATTGTAAATACTACAACAAGTTGTGTTGTAAAGCACCATAGGCAGTATGTATTGTTTGTAGTATTTTTTTGGTTTGTAGGTGTCATTGAACATCTAGGATGGTGTTCCCCCAAGGGGGAGGGTTCTGTAACAACCCTGGTAAAAATCCATGTAAAAAAATGAATAACACCACAGTTGATGGGACACGCATTCCAAGTTTAATGGTGGGAAAGACATCCTAGTGGGTGTTCATTTAGGTTATTATGGCTAAAGTAAATTTGGCAAAGGAAACTTCAAAGGTATTGGAAAGGCATGAGGCATTTATTGGCATTTATTTATGAAAATAATGTAAATTAGGAGAAAAGGGAGATCTAAGTTCACAGGTTGCATGTGAGGAGGAAATTGAAGGAAAATAATTGAAAATGAAGAAATTAGAGGCCAAATGTTATACAACGTAGATATCGGGTCACACCATTATAGCGCGGCGCAGACACCTCATGAAATCGGTTCTGCCAACTTTCTAGTTCTTCATCAGAGGCTAAAAAACAAGAGCTATCCTTATCCCACTTAAGATTCCCATTGGCAGTTGGGTTAATCGAGTCTCCCTCGCAAAAATTTAGCTTATATATTTGATCGATCTCATCCTCAGCGCGCATTGGTTCAGTATACCTTTAGCCTTCTGCATGAGCTAGAGGAATGATTACCCTGACTCCATTACTTTAAAATTACATTCTCCTTCTCTTCAGATTGATAACACCATCCATGTCAATGGCCCAATCGAATGCTAGCAGCGCAGGATAGGGATCAATATCATCTACAATTTGTATGACTTCAAAGTCTGCCATCACCTTAACACCCTCTATATTGACCACAATTTGTGACAGCCTCCCTAAAGGAATGATCTTCTACTAGTTGGCCATGCGCAGTTGGATAGTAGACCATTCCAGCTTTGGCTGTCCCATGCGCTGCCATGTTTTCTTAGGTATAACATTAGCATCCAATCCCCGATCTAAAATAACTTGGTCCATTTTGTAAGAACCAATCTGTGTAGTCATACGCATCTCCCTACTCGTTCTTTTCTTATTCTTGTATATTTTGTTGATCACTAATTGTTATACCATGGGTTGTTCTTTCTCTGTGCAGTTATCTATCAATGCTTGTAGATTTTCGACAACCTTCTTGTTGCGCAGAAACTTTATACATGCTTGTATAAATGGTTTGATCTCCTCCTCTCCTCATGCTTCCTTCAGTGTTCTACCAGTTGCTGATGTACTTCGTACTGCAAATTATTTTGGTGCTTCAATAAAGGTCTCTTTTTTGCACTGAAGATTAAAGCCTTCTTTGTTTTCAAGTTCTTTGCAATTACATACATCAGTGGCCGGTAACTTTCTTTTATCTTCATTGGTGGTTATACCACTCCTAGTAACCACATTTACACAGGGATCTTCCTCACGAGTTTCTGTGTGAACCATCTGAAGGTTTTTCATTGGGGTCTGCATCTTATTTTCCTACATTTTAGTAATCAAGACGGGAAACTATTCTATGACAAGATCAAATTTTATACAATACCTGTAGGATTTTCATGCTATATTTGGATAGTCGCGCGCATAATGGACAAGATCTCCACAGTTATAGCAAATGACTTGTCTTCTTCCTCGGCCAGCTGATCCACCTCCTCGGCCTCTTCCTCTACCTTGGAATCCTTCGCGCCCAGAAGGGGATGCTGGTGATGTAGGCTCAACCTCCATTCTATATATCTATGCTTTATCTAACATCATATCAAAAGTGCAACAATGCTTCTCATCATGCCCTAATGATGAACAAAATTTTCAAAATAACTGCTTCAATTCAGGCTGATATTTCCTGATCCTTGGGCAAGAATTTGTGTCATGTAATCCAGAAATTTGACAGATAGTGCACCACACAGGATTCTTCAAGGGAATAGGACCTCCAGCATTTAGATAATTGTTGAAGATAGGACACTGGTTTTTATAGTGCCCAAAATATTTTCATTTTATACACCATACCTCTGCGCAGACCTCCATGTCTTTGTATTTGCACAGACTTTGAATTTCTAGATGCATGGCTTCCAACTGATCCTGAATCTTTTGAGTTCCCAGTGCAATAGGTGTTGGGGTAGCCTCCAATTTCATTGCAACTTCCACAACGTCATCTTGTGTGGAAATATTTTGTGGACCTAATGGCTGGCACAAATGTGGGAGAAAAATAGTAATGAGCCATTCCTTATGTTTTGTATCATCAATAAGAAATCCACCATCTCTGATGGTGTGCTTCAACCTTTGATCGGCCTCCCATACAGATTCATTAGGCTCATGACGAATATCCTTCATTTTTGTCACAAGCTGCACGTATGACTTAGGTTTCTTAAATTGCTCTTTTAGGGCCGCTTTAATTTCTTCCAAGGTAGCAGTAAGGTTTGCTTGAGTGTACCTAATGTACCAGTCTAATGCGCGATCTTGGAATGCAGTATCCAGCTACGGTTTTAAAATATCAATATTGTTAACTCGATGAGCCTGCCATATAGCCTTAGTCACAAACTAGAAGTGATCAATATCCTCCTTTCCAATGCCTCTGAAATCAGGTTAAATTCCTTAATGCAACCATATCTACTTCAGGGGGAGGTGGAGGTGGTGGTGGAGATGGATTGTGTGGTGGAGTAGGTGATCCGTGATGTAAGTTTAGAAGTGGAGTGGATGGGTGGGAAATAGAATCAAGGTTTTTTTATGTGATGAACTTTCTTCTTTAGAGTCACTTGAGCTAGCAATTTCTGGTTTAGGTTCACTATCATATCTAGGCTTTAGAGGGCTATAAATGAACTTTTCAGAATCTCTACAGTAAGCTCTTCCATTGCGCGTAGTTAGACCTTCTTGATGCATTCAGGTGGTATGTTCCCACAGACAACCTCGTTCACATAATAGCATCTTCATTAATAATTTCAATGAGCACATGAACTTACCTCTAGGGCCTTTGAAAAACCTTATTTCTTCTTCAGAATAGGACACAAATTTATCAATGGAAAATTCAGTCACAAATTCTCCCAAGAGGCGATCAATCCAATGATCTACTGTGCGGGTGATCTTATTATCAAACTTATTTGTTTGTTGGATCAATTCAAGATTCCACTCAGTGACGACATCGTCTTTTATGCAACGATGGAATTAAGCTAAGCGCGAAAACCACTCCTGTAGTTCGTGCACAAAGGAGCAAAAAAAAAATTCATGCACTTTTGTATAAATATATTTTTGTACCCACTGCTCATCAGATAACTTAGTACTTCTATTATCTTGGAGTGAAAATTCAAGGATATTTCTATCCAGCCAATATTTTAATTTGTTTCATGAAAAATGCCACAACATCAAATATCCCTCAAAATTATCTCGGTCCTGACAACAGAACCATTTGTCAGCTTGAGGGGTTATGACCCAGGTTCTGAGTTTATGGATAAACCAACAAACCCCCTAGCTACTTTCCCTTTCGGCAATGACCTGCTTCCGCAGATCAAAATCTCACTCGAAGTAGTATGGGGGTGTGTTGGAACTAATTTTCCGCACCTTAAGGGAGAAAATAATGAAGTGGTCCTTAGAAAAAACGAATGCAAACTTATATCACTTGTAAACAGATGCGCGCAACAATATACAACAGAAGCACAGAGAATGCGTAGTCTTTATTATAATAACACAAAGTCATTGTTCACCTTAGCGCAGATACAGTATAAGATAACCAGATCCATATCTAAACAATGCAAATAATTAAATAGATCTATCAACCATCAATAAGCATTCATAATCCTATCATATATCCTTGTGCAATCATCAATAACTAAGACAGATAATGCGATCTTAACATAACATAAGCAATAAAAAAATTAGATGCATAACACAGTAAGCTTTCCAAAAACGGTCCTTTCTATTAGTTTCATTTCTGTTCAATACATCAGACTTACAATACATCAACTTTCCCTTACAAAAGCCTTCCGCGCACATAGCCAGTGGAGTCCGCACACAGCCAAAAAAGTCCACACACAACCAGGACTAGGTATATGCACACACAGCCAGCAGGAGCCTTTCAACCCAACCCAACAACCCTTACAAACACATCAGCTTATAAAAGCATCAATATTATGAACTTAGTTAGAACCAACTACTTTTCTCAGACTCAGTCTACTTATTTATGTTCGCCTAGTGCGTAGATACTATTGTCTCAAACCATGGCTTGAGGCCCACAGTTTACCCTTAAACCCATTTACATCAAAATTGGGGACTTTGACCCACCCCAAAGCCCTTTGACTCCCTTTGCACAGTGCGCACATACAAAATTATACAAAATGACTTTGAAAATTGTGCCTCAGGGGACCCCGCTCTAACAATAGTCATGAATGACAGCAACCTATGGTTGTATGCATTGCTATTGTTGTTTTATGTTAGCTAACTTATATGTTGTTGATGAGCATCTTATGTGTTAACTTATTGTTGTTATACGTTATTTAACTTGATGATTAGGGTTACAACATTAATATCTTGATGTTATATGTATCATGCTAATTTGAATTTGCCTATGCAAATGATTATGGTTATGAAATTCAAGTATGAGTTGACTTATTTGTGATATTATGTCATACTAATCTAGGTTGACTTTGCATATGTGATTATTATGCAAGAAAGATAATTTCTTATGAGATTATGATGTGAACATGTTAGCTATTTATTGTTATGGATATCATGACATTATTTATGTTGAGTTGAGGTGTTGTGAATTTATATTGTGCTAATCTAGATTGATTGTGCAAACAAGATAGCCTCCCATAAGATACATTAAGGTATGAGTTGTATTATGTCGTTTACTTCGTGCTTGATAGCTTGATTTTTTCGCCTAGTTGATTTGTATAACCTGATATGTTTATAGTTTGTTTGAATGTTTGTATAATCGTATAATATGAGTTTTATCTATAAGATTGCATGAAGAAATGATCTTGTTCTAAGATGGTTGTACTAACACACTATGTATTGAGATATTTGATATGTACTTGAGTGTAAGTAGGTGATAAGTTGTAGCATTATGTATTATGATCGATGAATGGGAGTTGATTGTTGATTATAACATGGTTGATAGGCTTGGTAAAATTTTATTTCAAATTGATATGTTTGTTTTCTTGATCTTTGGTACGTATGGCTAACGTGTGTGTTCTGTTACAGGTCAGCGTGCTTGGAATAACAAGGTAAGGTAACTAGTATTTTATTTTTTTTATTTATGCACTAACAATTATGTGTTTATGGTGGTATGATGCAGGGGATTGCATGGCAGGAGACTTCCATGAGGTCTTGAAAGAAGGCTCAGGTTGAAATTTCCCTTGGAAGCTCTGGGAACCATGGGGATTGAGTCATGGTGTTTGTTTCCACTTTCGTGCTTTCAATGGTTTTGATTTGTTTGCGCTTGATTTTTGGTCTTGATTGCGTCTAGTGCATGATCATGTCACTTTATTCATGGTATCGTATTGCTATTGGTTTTCAAGGTTTTCCTCTTATTTGTTTCTTTTCTTTCCTTTTATTTTTTGAGTCTTGGGAGTTGTTTGGGAAGGATGAAAGTTGATGGACCTATGGGAGAACTTTGTGGTACCCAACAAGTAATGTAAGACACAGATGAATCTCGATTGCATGAGTAAGTGAAACGAAAGGTAATAATATGAAAGTCAGATGGACTGGTTGTGTCCATTGTGGTAAATGGACGGTGGCAGTATAGACATGAGAAAGGTAACAAGAAAGGTAAAGTAAATGGATTTGAGGCGTCAGATTCCTTGGCTATGTTAGGAAATTTTGTTCTCAATATTGTGCATTTTGTGCACGGATAAAGGAATTTCTCTTAACCCATACCTTATGATATCTACCAATTGTGTTGTGATCATGATTATGTTGATATTTATATATGTATACATGTATGTATGTATGTATGTCATGTCTAATAGGGTCTTCATGGGTCTAGATGCTAATGTTTATGTGTATACATGTGTGTATGTATGTTATGTCTGGTAGGGTTGTCATGGATCATGGTTGTTTGATGCTAAATTTTTATGTGCATATATGCGCATATGTATGTAATTGTTTGAAAAGATGATGATTGTGTTATGCTAATGATTATGTATGTATCTATCTATGTCACCATTTGACAGGGTTGTTAGGGATAATTCTTGTAAAGGAATGATTGATTATGCAGGTGAATGACATGAAGAGGTTCTTGGTTATGAGGAATCAATTGGAAAAGTAGCCTTGACAGGTATATGAGGTGAGTATCATGTGGATATGATTTAATGTTATATGCTTGTACTATTCCTATGTTTATGTTATGGACAGGTAATGTTGAGGGGTAAAATAGCGAAGTGAAGGTAGTGTGATTTGTGGCATGCTAGGATAAGAATGGATAATGGAAAGACACTAGAAGCAAGGTTGATTGTGGGGTCAGTATGTGGTCTATGGATGTGTAGTACTATTGTTGTGTATATGTTGTGCATGTTGTATATTCAGTGAGTGTACCTATGGTGATGTGTACATGTTACATATGTAGTATTGTGTACACATGATGTTGTATGCCTGTTGTATATATGGTGTTGTGTGTATATTGCATATGTAGTGCTAGGTATAGATGGTGTTATGTACATGTTGGATATGAGGTGTTGTGTACATATCGTACTATGCATGTGTTGGATATGCGGTGTTATGTGAATATGGTGTTGTGTGCATGTTGTATATGTGGTGTTGTGTACATATGGTGCTATGTACATGTTGTATATGTAGTGCTATGTACATATGGTATTGTGTGCGTGTTGTACATATGGTGTAATGTACATATGGTGTTGTGCACATGATTTTACATGTGGCATTGTGTGAATGTGGTGTTGTGTACATGTTGTACATGTGGTGTCGTGTACATGTCATACATGTGGCGTTGTGTACATGCGTTGTTGTGTACAAGTCGTGCATGTGGTGTTATGTACATGTGGTATTGTGTACACATTGTACAGGTATTCTGGTGTACATTTGGCGTTGTGTACACATTGTACACATGGTGTCGTGTACATGTGATGTTGTGCACATGTTGTGCAAGCAGTGTTTTGTACAGGTGGTACTGTGTACATGTTGTGCATTTGGTACAGGTATACATGATGTATTGTGTGCTTGTCGTACATGTTGTGTTGAGGGCATGTGGTAATATGTATGTGCATGGTGTAGTCGAGGTATCGTGACATGTGTATTCGTTGTGTTGTACTCTGTATATGTATATTTATATGTATTCTGTTGTATAATACACCAGGTGTAGGTGGATTTTTTGTATGTTGGTGTAGGCATATGTATAGCGTTGTATTGTACACTAGGTGTAGGTGTATCATATGCCGGTGTGGCTGCATGTATTGTGTGGTGTTGTATGTCATATGTGGGTATACGTGTTGTGATGCACACTATGTCTATGTGTATGTGGTTGAAGAGAAGGAATTGGGTGCTTGTCGAGTGTGGAAACCGATCTGGTTTGTGTACAAAAAGAACAAAGGAAGAAGTAAGGACCTATGAAGGATGAGTATCGGTATTTTAATTCAGTTCTACTATGCATGTGATCTATGATTCTAACTTATGATGGTTAAATGTGATTTATGATTATTTTTTATGAGGATTTCATGTGATTAATAATTTTCACCTATGATGGTTGTGTTTTTAGCTAACTAGATGCGATATGTTTATACATGATGATTTGACCAAACAACTAGTTTGACTTCTGTGACAGGAAGTGAACACCAATGACGTATGATTTGAAGTTATTTCAAATTATTTTTAATATAATGTAGGTTGTGTGCTTGGTAAAAGAAAGCATGTAATGCCCGATTTGGGATGGTCGAAACCAACTACAAGAACTAGCAGCGTCAGCAAAAGTAATTGGAACATGCAACTGTATGTTGGTAAAGCACTTCAGGAGTAAGGCCATTGTGGGACACTAGTACCCAATAGTGTCCATTGATTTCCATGAGCATGTTATGACTGATATGATGGTTTGAAGCAGGTATATGCCTTGGTTTTTGTATCTTCAGATGCGAGGAAACCTTGCCAAGGGATAGACTTCCCGATATGGGGGTGTCAACAGAACTTGGAAGGTGTGTGAATACACCGAAGGGGGTGACCGGATTGCCTGAGGGACTGTGTAGCAGAGAAGGGAAGGTCAGGGATGGATTTGTTTTGGTCATTAGCATTTCCATATGGAATCAGATGCACATTAGGAGTGTGCCCTGGAAAAATGAGTCAGTAACTATTCACTGAGATGACAACAGCATGGGATTGTAGAATTGGACATTGGATGCAGATTTGACTTTGGTAGTGGATTCTAGACTTCCTCGGAAGGAGGTGAATCTTGGTATTACTTTAAGGGTGGATATTTAGGCCTCTGGACTCCCTTGTTGCTGATACGGGCATCATATCCTTCTATTTGTTGGCTGAGAAAATGTGTATGTGTGTATATGTGTATATTATTGTAAATACTTTATCGAGTTGGATTTATAAAGCTCCATAGACAGTATGATTATTTACTAGTTGAAGAAATTGTGGTTGTTATTGTAAATATTGTAATGAGTTGTGTTATAAAGCTCCAGTACACGGTATTATTTTCATTGTGTTTTTTTCTTTTGAGCAAGTTATTCATTGTAAATACTACAACAAGTTGTGTTGTAAAGCTCCATAGGCAGTATGTTTTATTTTTAGTATTTTGTTGGTTTGTAGGTGTCATTGAACATCGAGGACGGTGTTTCCTCAAGGGGGATGGTTCTGTAACAACCGTGGTAAAAATCCATGTAAAAAAATATAACACCACAGTTGATGGGACACGTATTTCAAGTTGAATGGTGCGCAAGACATCCTAGTGGGTGTTCATTTTGGTTATTATGGCTAAATGAAATTGGAAAAGGCAATGGCAAAGGCATTGGAAAGGCATGAGGCATTTATTGGCATTTATTTATGAGAATAATGGAAATTAGGAGAAAAGGGAGATTAAAGGTCACAGGTTGCATGTGAGGATGAAATTGAAGGAAAATAATGGAAAATGAAGAAATTAGAGGCCTCATTAATAAAAAGTCTTATGAGAATCAGTTGGTAAGATTTTATTCAATGCAGTTTTGGAGCTCTCATTATTCTCTCTCTCTCTCATACTTTTAGATACTTAGAATTTTCTTGGAGAACTCTTGGAGAGTGTGGATAATTGGTGATTTCGAGAAAAAAAGTAAAAGGAAGAGAAGGAAAGCACAGGATGCCATCAGGATCAACATCTACAACAGGTTCTGAGTGTAGGTACCGAGTTGCATGTATGTTTTCCTCACTATTTTTGGCATGCATGGTGTATGCATGTGGATTTTCCTAGCCTTTCCATTTCCTAGATAGCCATGGTGTTATGGATTTATTCCATTGATTGTTTCTAGTTGGTTCTCATGATTCCTTAGGTTGTTGGGTTGAGTTATTGTTTCCTGGAGCCTTAGTTGGATAAACGCTCTAGAGCTATAATATTAATTTTTCAGAAATATCACAAGTCTGTGCCAGAGATGGACTGCGGGGGCATTTACTGGATATGTCACCTTCTAATGAAGGGTGAGATCTGGAGGCTTTCTGGCCCTTTGAAAACTCTGTCTACAGATATGTGAAATCTCTTAGTATGAATGGCTAGCAACCCAAGCCTGGAAAACGCATTTCCCAGGAATGGAGGCAGCAGGATTTGATCCCTGGTCTGGGATTCTTTGAATATATATACCTAGAGCTGAAAGCCAAGAGTGGTCTCTAGGAGCTTGAGACAAGTCTCTTTTGCCTGTTTGTCTTCAGAAAATGCCCAATGAAGAGGGCTGCATCAACAAATGAACATGTACTAGCATAGCAACGTTATATGAGAGAGCTAATGTGCATGAAACAACTAATAGTCACTGAATATATATATAGCAGCAAAGGAAATATACAAACAATTAAAGAATTGTTCACTCAAGCTGAGTAAAGAGCACCTCAATGGCATGCATATGGAAGCACGTCACAATACTGCTACACAAGAATGCTTGTGACTAAAACTACGCAGTCAATAGATGGTCTTGCTACATATATAATGTCAACACATGGATATGGTAGTATAAAGCTCAAAGAAAGATGGGGGAGCAAGATCTCAAACCCTGAAATCAATAATACATCAATCCTTGGAAGGATTGGCTGCAATGTACAAAAAGGCAAAATGCCGGAGTTGCTGCCTCTAAACTAGAATAGCACTGCAACTATGGATGGAGATGGCTGAAGATGCTGCATATTTTGAATATATATCCTCCAATAGATCTTTCAAGAGAGAGGCTGATCCAATCCCTGAATATTTCTCCCTCCAAACTAGTGGTGCAAACCCCCACTGCAATTCTGCTCAGAAATAACGCAATCAAAGGAAGGGACTACGCTGTGAATGATGAGAGGAGTTGGGCCTAGTGAAAAGATATAGAAAATGGATCTAAAATATCCTCTAGTGGCCTCCCGAATGCAAAGAAGCTCTCTCCTCTAAAATCAAAGCTCCAAAAGTGATGCTAAGGAAACCTCCACTGCAACCCAGCAACACAATGTTTCCTGCACTGTTGAAAACGTTGTACTGAAGGGAAATTATTTGGCCTTGAACCAGAATGTGGAGAAGCTGAAGAAAAAACCTTCAAGAGGCTTCTCAAGAAGGAGGGAATCCTAAACAGGAATTCCCTTGTGCTAAACAACACAGCTATCTCAATTAAGCAACTGAAGAGAGCATCAATTCGAAATATCCATGAATGAGAAAATGATTTCTTTTTCCTCCTTTTATGCCAATGAAGGCTCCTTGGACATGGACCCCACACATTAGGGTTTCTTCCTCCTTAAGAAATTGTGTTGGCTTCCCAAGCAAGCCACACCTCCATCTATTGCGTAGTTTGACTTGGTCAACATGACCTAGCCTCCTTGCAATTATCCATTTTCACACATGGGTGTGCAAGACAAGCTCCAATGATGCTTCTCTTTCATTTCATGAGGGAATTTATTCATATTTTATTCATGAATGGGTCTCCTTGCCCATTTTATTCTCCTCCTAGCTGAAATAGCCAAAATTAATGTTCCAATTAGCTCTATGCTAATTTGGGAACATTACAGTCATCCCCTCCCAAAGATTGCTTGTCCTCAAGCAAGTGTGAGGTTAGAACTGATTTATTCCTCCTCCTTTCCCTGTAGCACCCATGTATGATGCTTGCCTCCAAGTAGCAAGGTGCCATTTCATCAATCAAGTCCTCACAATGTCCCTCCCAAGTATGCAAGTCAGCTGCCAAGCTGTCATCATGCAATGGTGAAATACTCGAGAGGATAACAGAGTGATGCCTAGAGGTCCTCTTAGAGTATGGAGTCTGTAGTGTAGGGAAAACTGTCATCCCCATATGGTCCATCCATCCCCAAGCTATGTGCCATGCAAATTGATTCACCTCCCAACTAGGCAAATCCTGAAATCTTTCATCCACCTTTGGCTCCGGCAAAGTAGGTGGGATGAAAATCTGCTCATGGTAGACCACATAATCTACCCCATGTTGTCTACCTCTCCACTTAAGATAAGTGTAAGGTGTATGCTGATCTTGGGCTGCAATAAGGTTGCCATCAAGTGGCAAGATGAAGGTTGGGCCTCTAAAGGCCTCTCCCCTAATGCTGCAAATCCTGCTGGCCCAAACATCTCCACATGTGATGAGTTGGTAGTCATCCTCATATGGCATCATGTCCATCATATGGATCACATCATAAAATAATGACTGTCCTAGAATGGTGGCCATCACAACTATCACGCTCCCCTTAGATCATGCACTGCAAAAAGAGAGGGATCCTCCTCCCTCAAGGGACACACCCAACCAAGGTGTCTCTCTCCTGATCATGCTCCTTATAAGAATAGGAGTAGCAGCATAAGGAGCCAAGATAAGCATCATTCTGGCTTCCATGTGTAGAAATTTAGTGGGGCTATGGTTCCTCATGTGTAGCCAGCACAGCTTGATCCCCAAATGCAATAGAGAATGTAAAATATTGTGGTTTCCCAACCACCTGTGTGCTGCCCCATTCTCCTTATGTGTTTGGAGGAAAGGAACAATGTAGGATGCAAAGTGATCATGCCCTTCAACACATAGCTCTTCCCCAAGTCTCCCTAGTGGATGTTCATCAATCCTGCTTGGGGTCTTCAATGACCCAAGAAGCCTAAGAAAAGGAATGCCCCTTCCTGGAGCAATGTCCTGCACAAATATGGTCAAAGGAAGTATACATGCAAGATAAAAATTAGAATGTATATGACTAACATTCTTACCATTTTCTCTGCTCATGTAGGTGGAGCAGCTCATGGATATGCCTCCTCCCATCATCAAGGAGAGAATGAATGGCCATGCTAGCTCTCCCAAAGAGGGATGTGCCTCCCCTACATCTGCAAGACTTTTGCATCTCCCCATGTCCTGATGTGTCCCCTCCTCATGCAACTAGTCACCTAACACCATGCAGGTAAAAATATCCCTGGAATACTCCACCCAAAATTGGGAGCTCCAATGTGGATCCATCCTCCATAATGATAGCGCTGATGATCCCCCATGTAGACTCACTGTCAAATGGTTGCTTCCTTCTTTGAAATCTCCCATGCCAAAGATATAAGTGGGAAGATTTCCATCCTTCCTCTGATGTTTCTGCCTCAGCACAGAACCTGAAATGGGAGTGGGAAATAGTGATGATGAGAGAAAACTCCTCTTCTTCCTGCAACTACCCAAAGCTCCCTGAGCTGTATCAAGCTCTCCCAAGGTCTCCACCTCTATGAAGTCAATGAGTGGTGCCCCAAAATGTGAAGCATCCCTCCTCCTCTACTGATCCAGTGGTCTCCTCGATAGAATGTCTCCATGCAACGAGACATCATTATCAAAGGTAGATTGTATATATGAATGGGCAGATGTGTCCATGCCCTCACTGCGCAATCCAGTCTTCCTCCATGGTGCATCAACCTCTAAAAATGAGTAAGGGTAATTACTCCTCATCAATCGATGCTGACTCTTCCCCTTACCTTCTCCTTGTGTCCCCAAGTTTCCACACCTCCTCATCAATGGCACAGATGGATCATGTGTTGTGCCTTGCTCTCTATACATGAGATCCTGGGGTCCCTCTTGCAATGATGCAAGAATCCCTCCACTTGGTGAAAGGGCTCCACCTTCCTCTGCATGAGGTACTAGATACTCTCTAGTTGTGCTAGCATTGTTGCTCCCAACCTCCTCCTCATGGGTGGGCAACCTCCTAATAATGGGGTCCTCCTTTGGGAAAGAGACCCTCATGCTTCCTTGCTCAAGTGCATATGATGCAAATATTTCTTCCAGCAAGGTATGGTGTAAGGTCCCAACCTCCCTTATGGTTGTGTGAAGTAGAGTGGAGTCCCAAGTTTCATCCATCACATGTAGGGTTCTGTTTTGAGTGTGTTCCTCCACATGTGTTTTATGAATCCTCTCATCAAATCTCTTTGCTAATGAATGAGATAAAACATGTGCATTTTTAAAAGGAAAGGATTCAAAATTCCACCAGGTGTAAGCTTTACCTCTCCAGTGCAGAGCTGCAAATGTGGTTGCTTCTTCTTCAGAAATGTTGTGTTGCTACAAAATGGAGTCTAGCCCTTCCACCGAAGCTTTGGCTGAAACTGTAAGTGACCCATCAAAAATTGAGAGAATGGATCTATCATGCTGCTGCTTCCTCTCCTTGGTCACTCCTCCTTCTTCTCTCATCTCAATTATGTCACTGTTGGACATAGGACTGCGCTGATCATCATTGTGTGTGGCTGCATGCTCACTCCCACTATGTGAAACTCTAGAGTTTGTACTGGAATCAAAACCCTTTGGAGATGCTCCATCCATCTCCTCCCTTGTCTCCTTGAGACCTCAATGAATTCTTTGAACAGATTTAGGAAGAAGCCTTGTGAGCTTATCCTCCTTCCTTTTTCCAAGAGATGGAGTCTCTCTCTTGCTGGTCTTCTTGTCTCCTTCTAGATGTGAATACGAAATGTAGGGGTCTTCCTTTTTTGTTTTCTCTTCCTCCTTGGGGAGGTTCTTCTTCTTTTCAAAACTGGATGATATCAATCTCATCCTCTGTTGAATTCTTAGTTAAATTTAGAGGGGCGGGGGTGAATCAGTTTAACACGTACATGAGATTTTAAAATTTCATCAGCTTATTTACAGCTTACTCTTACAACCAAACTTAATATATGAACAATCTTAATAAGTTGCAGAAAGTATTAAATTAATGTGACATCAAACTTGTTATGAGAGCAGCAAACATTAAGTAGCTTTGGTAAATCATCTAAGCACATAGGCAACACAGATAGAGACAACAGATATACATGGAAACCCATAAAGGGAGAAAACCACATATTATTATTGTTGTGATGCAAAGGCAAGATCCAACTCCCTCTCACCACTGTTTTTCTGCAGGCGCCAACCTACAAGAGGCTCCGACCTCAATTCTGCAAGCTACAACTTGCAAGGAAGCTCCAACTCCCTTCGATTTTCTGCAGGCACCAACCTACAGGAGGCTCCAACCTCAGTCAGCTACAACTGATAGCTATCAAGTTTCAACTTGATAGGGAAGCTAAAACTTCCTCAATTTATCCAAAGAAATGTTTGCTGATTTACCTCAGATATCAACTCTATTCTTTAGCATCTCTTTCTGCTCCTCTCTTCCTTATCTTCTCTGCCTCAATTTTCCAAACTCTGCATTCTCTATTCTCACTCTCTCACTTTCTCCATATCTATGTGATATTATTTATAGAAATTCCCTTATGACTGTTAGTATTCCTCACGGAATTTGAAATGAATAGTCATACTCCTTAGTCTTCTGCCTTCTCATTTCTTTTCCAGCTCACTCAGAAAAAAAATATATTTGTAGGTACTAAACTTAATATTACAGTGGGAATTTTTTTCTTTTCCGGAGACTTGCCAATGCATCACAATCAATAAAAATCAATTACAACATTTACATTCACATTTTCAGTTACATAACGACACTTTTACTCAGCCCATTTTCTGACTTTTGGCTTTGCTGGCTTTATCTTTTCTGCTGTTGTCAGGTAACTGTTCTGCCTTCTTCTGCTCATTGTCTTATGCATATTTTCTAGTTTTCTGTGCTTGTACGCCTATCAAATTCATTCCTATGCATATTCCTGTTCACCGTGATTGTGTGTCTGCAATATATATAACTGCTGACTTTAAATCTGGGCAAATTCCAATGCTTTGGTTTCCTTTACTTGCAGTTTAAATAACTGAATGCGGAGGCTTTAATATCGCCATGGTTATAAACCCAATATATGCCCTCTATGCAAGGTTTTCTCCTTCTATTATTTCAAGCAATCAATGTTCATTCTTGGAATTATTATTTTGATATTCGAACCTTAGAAACCATAACCCAATGGTTAATCAATCATTGAATCGTTCAATATGTGTTCACGGCTTTCACAAATCGGGCCTGAAGTTTTAACATCTATTGTGTCCTCAACTCGCTTGCTCTTGGCAATGTAACAATAATGAATCATTTTAATATATAAAATGCCCTTTTCGGGCCCACTTCGCCGAGCTTGCATCATTCTCTGATGCGATGCGATCACTCCGATTGCAATTAATCGCAATCGCAACTTCCAGTTGTATGTTCTGATCTTCTGCTCCTTCTCCGATGCGATGAAACACTATTCATTTGGATGTGCCGATGTGATGGGTTCGATGCGATTAATCACTGTTTACCGGAACTCAAGCATGTATGAGTTACAATTTATATGCCCATCGGGTC
This sequence comes from Pinus albicaulis, assembly GCA_034641835.2. NCBI lineage: Eukaryota > Viridiplantae > Streptophyta > Pinopsida > Pinales > Pinaceae > Pinus > Pinus albicaulis. The sequence continues at coordinate 98,927,979 of CM076579.1, read as the reverse complement.
CAAAACTCAATCGCAATCGCAACATGTATTTGCATGTTCTGATATTCTTATACTCCGATGCTCTGATGCGATCAATCACTGTTTACCGGAACTCAAATATGTATTATTTGCAGTTTATATGCCCATCGGGTCTGGAACTCAATCGCAATTGCAATTTATATTTTCACTGTTCCGATATTCTTATGCTCCGATGCGATTAGGCCAGAATTCAAACACATATTGATCACATTTTATAAGCCCATCGGGTCCGGGCTTCAATCGCAATCGCAACTTTCTGTTCATATGATCCGCTACCAACCTTTTTCCGATGTGATTGATGAAGGTCCCACCTTATGGTACTTCGTATATAGTGCACTGCACACACAGATATATATATATATATATATATATATATATATATATATATGCTTTTCTGTTTGTTTAAAAAGGCACTATACTTATATAAAGTGTTGCATATATATATGTGTGTGTGTGTGTGTGTGTACTTTGCCGCTTGGGTTAATATTCTCGGAATAATATATAGGGGTGTCCCACAAAGGTTAATAACCTCTTCTACCCATTCATTTTATTATATTGATCCATGCCTTAGAATATAAACTTCGACTTTGATTAAACCCGACTTCCGGCAATAATAACCTCGGCCTTTTCATTAGGCGTAATGTATCCACACACACACATATATATATACATCCTTCCTAACTCAAATGTTAAGGCCTATAAATAAACCTTAGCGTAGATTAAGTCCCAGCACTAACCTTTATAATTTTCAGGCCCTAGCATTTAACATACCTCTTTGTAACTTTGACCACGATCCAACGGTTATAAGCCCGTCGCGCTGCTTCAGCTGATCCGATAGATATCGCTTGCCTTAAATGCACGAACAATAATGCACGATGAGAGCGGTTTTCCGAAATCACTTGATGCCACATGTCAGACAACGTTTGGAATCGCTCCGAAATCTTGAATACCGCTTGCCCGACGAAGGCGGTGCGATGAAAACCGAAAACCTGCCTTTACTGTTCACTCCACTCGTGGTTCCGCTTCTGCTCACAATTCCATTCTGTTTCATAAAGATAGTCACGTTTTCATTGTATATAATCTCGGTTCAAACTATGTTATATATAAACCCGTCTTGTTTTTGTTATATGCCTCAACATGACACTTCCGCTTATTATAACGCACATTTCCACTAACACACAGGTTTATTCCCAATTCTCTGTAAACATTTCACTGCTTTGATAACGGCTCTGCTTCTGCTGCTCTGCCTCTTCTGATGCTCTGTCTCCTTTCTCTCTCTCTGCCTCTGCTTTCGATATGCTTTTCCTATCTCTGCATCTGCTGCCTTCTTTGCGATCAATGAAAACATTTTCAACAGTCTCCCCCTTTGGCATTGATGGTAATACACTTTCTCTGTTTTCCTTTTAGGATCCTTTCTCCTTTTGCTTACTCTTCCCCCCCCCTTTGACATCAATGGCAAGGGGTTGCACATCTCTAAGTGTACATTCTGTCCTTGAATCCTTTGATCCTGAGGACCTGTTTCCTGCTTCCTTTGCTGGCTGATCTCCCCCTCGAATGATATTTTCATTTATGTTCTCCCCCTGAAACTGTGCTTTCTCTTCATATCAGAGAGTAGCATCTACAGATACTACCCCTAGTCTATATCTCAAATATTCAAATGGTTCTCTAGCAAGCGGTTTGGTAAATATATCTACTGTCTATTCTTTTGTTGGTACATATTTCGATTTTACTATCTTCTGAGCCACTTGTTCTCGGAGAAAATGATATTTGATTGGGATATGTTTATTTTTTGAGTGAAGCACAGGGTTTTTAGATATACTTATAACACTTGTATTATCACATTTGATTGAGATAGGTTCATCAATGCTTACCTTCATGTCTTGGAGGGTTTGCTTCATCCACATGACATGTGTACAACATGTTGCTGCTGCTATATATTCTACTTCTACTGTAGACAGAGAGATAGATGTTTTTTTCTTGCTTAACCATGCCACCAGACTTTCTCCTAAACAGAATGCACCTCCACTTGTGCTTTTCCTGTCATCCACACAGCTGGCCCAATCTGCATCTGTGTATGTTGTCAAAGTGAAGCTTTTGCCTTTAGGATACCAAAGTCAATACTGTGTTGTTCCTTGTAGATATCTAAATATTCTTTTCTCTACAAGAAGGTGGTTTTGTTTAGGTGTTGCTTGATATCTAGCCACTATTCCTACTGCTAGCATGATGTCTGGTCTTGATGCTATCAGATACAACAGACTTCCTATCATGGATCTGTAGATTTTTTGATCTATATTAGCAGATCCATCATCAATACACAACTTGCATCCCGTGATCATGGGAGTTGACACAGGTTTGCAGTCTTCCATTTTGAACTTTTTCAACATTTCTTTTAAGTAATTTTCCTGTGAGATGAGTGTGCCTGTGTTCTTTTGCTGAATTTGAAGTCCTAAGTAGAAACTAAGTTCTCCAATCATGGACATCTCAAACTCTGATTTCATCTCCTCAGCAAACCCTTTTGCTAGTTCATCTCTGTTTCTTCCAAAAATAATGTCATCAACATATACTACAACAATCAGGAGTTCATTTTCATTGGTTTTTATGTATAGATTGATGTCTACTCCACCTCTCTTAAAGCCTTGTTTTTGCAAATAATTATCTAGTCTTGAGTACCAAGCACGAGGAGCCTGTTTCGGTCCATAAAGAGCCTTCTTCAGTCTGCATACATAGTTTTCTTTGTCTGTTAATGAGAAAAATTCTGGTTGTTCCATGTAGACTTCTTCTTCTAAATCTCCATTCAGAAAAGTAGATTTTACATCCATTTGATATACCTTGAAGTCTTGGTAGCATGCAAAGGCCAGAAACATTCTGATGGCTTCCATTCTGGCTACAAGGGAAAATGTTTCATCGTAATCAAGTCCTTCGATTTGTGAATATCCTTTGTAGAAAAGTCTGGCTTTATTCCTTATTACCTGTCCTTCCTCATTCATTTTATTTTTGAACACCCATTTTGAGCCTATGACATTTTTCCCACTGGGTCTTGGAACTAGTTCCCAAGTGTTGTTCTTCTCAATTTGGTCCAATTCTTCATTCATGGAATTCACCCAATGTTTTTCTTTGCTGGCTTCTTCAAACTTCTTTGGCTCTATTTGTGATAACATGGCTATGTATACCTCTTATGTCTGTTCGATGAGCTGCCTTCTTGTCTAGACCCCTTTTCTCTTGTCTCCTATGATCTGAACTTCAAGATGGTTCTTCTGAGTGTAGCTAGAAGGGGCTTTAGAGCTCAGTTCAGCATCGTCTGTTGTATTGCTTGTTTCATCATCATCTTGATCTTCTTCTTCATGGTTGTCTGATGGACTGCTGCAGTCTGTATATTTTGTATTGTTTGGAAGTTCTTCATCAAATCTCAAATCAATGCTTTCTACTATTTTTCGAAGAGTCTTGTTGTAACACCTATACCCTTTACTTTTGGAAGCATATCCTAGAAAAATCCCTTCATCTGCTCTTGCATCAAATTTCCCAAGATTTTCATCATTATTCTTTATGTAACACTTGATTCCAAAGATTCTAAAATGTTTGATTGAAGCTAGTTTCCCATGCCATAGTTCATAGGGAGTCTTGTCACTGCTTGGCCTTAAGTGAGCTTTATTAAGGATATGCACCACTGTGTGTACTGCTTCTGCCCAGAAATTTTGAGGAATATTACTTTCTTGCATCATGGCTCTGGCAATTTTTTGTGTGGATCTGTTTTGTCTCTCTGGTACTCCATTCTGCTGAGGTGTCCCTACAATAGTAAATTGTTTCTTTATTCCATGTTCATTGCATAGGTCTGCAAAGTCAAAATCAGTGAATTCACCTCCTCTGTCTGATCTGATGCATTTTAGCTTGCATCCTGTCTGATTTTCTGCTAAAGCTTTGAATATTTTGAATTTTTCCAGAGCTTCTGATTTATTCTTGAGAAACGCAACCCATGTCATTCTAGAGAAATCATCTATTATCAGCATGAAGTAGGATTCTCCTCTTGGTGTTTTAGTTCTTGCAGGTCCGCACAGGTCCATGTGCACAAGTTGTAGTGGTCTTTTTGTTGATAACTCATCTTTGGCCTTAAAGTATGTGCGGATTTGTTGCCTAATTGACATGATTTGCATATGGTATTAGAAGGCCTTTTTATTTTTGGCATGTCTCTGAAATCTTTCTTCTTACTTAGTCTGATGATGTGATCGAAGCTGAGATGTCCCAATATTTTATGCCATAACCATGACTCCTCTAGTTTGCTAAGATGACATGCTTCATCTTCCTCTTTCACAATGTAAACATTACTTTCTGTTCGAACTCCTTTGAGCAGAGTCTTACTTGTGGTACTTGATCTGACTTCACAATCTTGTGCTCTAAAAGAACTTTACAGCCTTTATCACATATTTGACTGACACTTAGGAATTTTCTTTTAGCCCATCTACAAATAATACATCTTGGGCCTTTCCTCTGCCATTGTCTAAGCTGATTGAGCCTTTTCCTTTTATTTTTCCTGATTTATCATTGCCAAAAGTGACATTGCCAGATTTATTTTCATCAAGAGTTATAAACTTGCTTCTGTCTCCAGTCATGTGTTTTGAGCAACCACTATCCAAATACCACTAGCTTTTCAAGTCTTGAGCAGTTAGAGCCAAGTCACATTTATTCACCTTCTTTATCCACTGGAAGTACCCTTTTGTTTGGTATATTTTGTGAGGTGATGAACTACTTCTTCTGAGAGGACATTTGGAAGGCATATGTCCAACTTGATTGCATACACAGCATTTGATCATAATTTTTGCAGAATTGTGAGTATGAACAAAATTTCTTTGATTCATAAACCTCCTTGAGGTTTTGATCATCAATATTTTTCCATACTTTCTACATTCAATGATCTTATGGCCAAATTTCTTACAATAAAAACAGTAATCGTAGAAACTATTCGCATACCTGATGTAAGGTTGTCTTCTCCATTGGTTTGTTTCAGACAATCTATTCAATGTTTGCATCTTTTGCTGGTTTGAATTACTCCTCCTTGCATAAAAATATGTAGCAATGTGTCCCAACTTGTGGTAGACATAACAGGTGGCATTCTTCATAGGAGGGAAGAATCTCCTTTGATGGCTTCCAAATTTGACATACTCAGGGGCATATGATCCTTTTTCTGTTGTCTTAGTATTTATTGCATTCTTTGTAACTAGAGGTTTCTTCTGATCTCTGTCTTCCTCATTACATGTTTCTTCTTTTGCAGGAATTGTTTGAGCTGCTTCATCATTCTTCTTTGCTTTAACAAAAATAATATCTCTGTTTTCCTTTTCTTTGCTTTTACTTGATTCTCCTTCATATCCTATTCCCGTTTTTATCATAGGAGATCTTTGAGCATCCAGAATTTCATTCAAATTACTAGAGCTTGTTGTTTGAGAGGAATTTGTAGATACTTTCCTCTGAGCATTTTCTAATTTGTTCCTCAGACATACAACTTCTTCTTCCAGCTTCTCTTGTTCTCGAGTTTTATCCTTGATTTGCTGAAGTAACATGTCTTCTATTTTCTTGGCTTCTTCAAGCTCTACCTTTAGCTGCATAAGGACATTTGAATTCTTCTCTTCTCTTACATACTTGAGGAGAATTTCCTTTTGTTTTTTGCACTTCTGTTTGAGTCTGTCAATCTCCTCCAGAGCACTTCTTAGCTCCCCCTCAAGGTCAACTTCACCTTCTTCTTCTTCATCTTCTATCAAGAGTCCTTCAAGTTCTTCTATCGCCATAAATAAAAATTCAGAGGTTCCTTCTTCACTTGAGGGTTCATCTGAGTCTTCAGATGTACTGCTGTCTTATTGAGCATAGAAGGATTTTCTGTTGAACTTCTTTCCTTTCTGCCAGTTCTTTGATGTATTTTTCTCTGACTCTTGAGCCTGATTCCTTACTTTCTTATGAGGACACTTAGCAGCATAGTGTCCAACTCTTCCACAGTTAAAGCATTTGAAAGGAAGTTTACCTTTGTATTTACCTGAGCCTCTATCCAATTTCTTGACAAATTTTGCATCTTCTTCATCCGAGTAAGAGCATATGTCTTTCTCTTCTTCTTTCTTCTTTTATGTTTTAAAGGCTGATTCCCTTTTACTTGGCTTCTTCTGTGGAAGCCTCATTTCATATGTTGTTAGATTTCCACGTAGCTGGTTCATGGTCAAGGTCTCCCAATCAGTTGTTTCTTCTATTTCAGACACCTTGGGATTAAACTTGGATAGAAGAGATCTTAGAATATTTTGCACAATTATACTTTCTGGCATGGTTTCTCCAAGAGCTTTAATATTGTTAACAATTTTTGCAACTTTTAGAAAGAAGCTAGCAATGTCTTCATCATCATTCATTTTTAAGTTCTCAAACTGGGCTCTATAGATTTGAATTTTGGTAGTCTTTACCTTCTTGTCTCCCTCATGGATGTTCTCTAGAGTATCCCACATCTCTTTGGCAGTGTCTTTGTGCATTACTTTGATAAACTCTGCTTCACACAATCCATTTAAGATGGCATTCATGGATTTTGCGTTAGCTACAAAATATTGTTTGGTTTCTTTCTCTGAGTCAGTTGCCTTTAGGGAATATCCTAATTCCACAGCAGCCCAGACTTATATTCCTAGAGACATTATGTATGTCTTCATTCTGATTTTCCAGAAAGCATAATTAGTACCAGTGAAGAAAGGGGCTTTATTGGTTGAGCTTCCTTCTTGACTAGCCATCTTAGAGGCCTAGGATCTCCTTTTAGTGGTTAAACTGGTATAAAAGGAACCTGGCTCCGATACCAATTGTTGAATTCTTAGTTAAACTGAGGGGGGGGGGGGGCTGAATCAGTTTAACACATACATGAGCTTTTAAAATTTCATCAGCTTACTTACATCTTACTTTTATAACCAAAATTAATATATGAAAAATATTAATAAGTTGCAGCAAGTATTAAATTAATGTGACATCAAACTTGTTATGAGAGCGGCAAACATTAAGCAGCTTTGGTAAATCATCTCAGCACACAGGAAACACAGATAGAGACAACATATATACGTGGAAACCCATAAAGGGAGAAAACCACATCTTATTATTGTTGTGATGCAAAGGCAAGCTCCAACTCCCTCTCACCACTGTTTTTCTGCAGGCACCAACCTACAGGATGCTCCGACCTCAATTCTGCAAGCTACAACTTGCAAGGAAGCTCCAAATCCCTTAGATTTTCTGCAGGTACCAACCTACAGGAGGCTCCAACCTCAGTCAGCTACAACTGACAGCTATCAAGTTTCAACTTGATAGGGAAGCTCCAACTTCCTCAATTTATCCAAAGAAATGTTTGTTGATTTACCTCAGATATAAGCTCTATTTTGTAGCATCTCTTTCTGCTCCTCACTTCCTTATCTTCTCTGCCTCAATTTTCCAAACTCTGCATTCTCTATTCTCACTCTCTCACTTTTTCCATATCAATGTGATATTATTTATAGAAATTCCCTTATGAATGTTAGTATTCCTCAGGGAATTTGAAATGAATAGTCATACTCCTTAGTCTTCTGCCTTCTCATTTCTATTACAGCTCATTGAGAAAAAAAATATATTTGTAGGTACTAAACTTAATATTACAGTGGGAATTTTGTTCTTTTCCAGAGACTTGCCAATGCATCACAATCAATAAAAATCAATTACAACATTTACATTCACATTTTCAGTTACATAACGACACTTTTACTCAGCCCATTTTCTGACTTTTGGCTTTGCTAGCTTTATCTTTTATGTTGTTTTCAGGTAACTGTTCTACCTTCTTCTGCTCATTGTCTTATGCATATTTTCCAGTTTTTTGTGCTTGTACTCCTATCAAATTCATTCCTGTGCATATTCCTGTTCACCGTGATTGTGTGTCTACAATATATAAAACTGCTGACTTTAAATCTGGGAAAATTCCAATGCTTTGGTTTCCTTTACTTGCAGTTTAAATAACCGAATGCGGAGGCTTTAATATCTCCATGGTTATAAACCCAATATATGCCCTCTATGTAAGGTTTTCTCCTTCTATTATTTCAAGCAATCAATGTTCATTATCGGCATTATTATTTTGATATTCGAACCTTAGAAACCATAACCCAATGGTTAATCAATCATTGAATCGTTCAATACGTGTTCACGGATTTCACAAATCGGGCCTGAAGTTTTAACACCTATTGTGTCCTCAACTCGCTTGCTCTTGGAAATGTAACAATAATGAATCATTTTAATACATAAAATGCCCTTTTAAGGCCCACTTCGCCGAGCTTGCATCATTCTCTGATGCGATGCGATCACTCCGATTGCGATTAATCGCAATCGCAACTTCCAGTTGCATGTTTCGATCTTCTGCTCCTTCTCCAACGCGATGAAACACTGTTCATTTGGATGTGCCGATGCGATGGGTTCGATGCGATTAATCACTATTTACTAGAACTCAAGCATGTATGAGTTACAGTTTATATGCCCATCGGGTCCGGAACTCAATCGCAATCGCAACATGCATTTGCATGTTCCGATATTCTTATACTTCAATGCTCCGATGCGATTAATCACTGTTTACCAGAACTCAAATATGTATGATTTGTAGTTTATATTCCCATCGGGTCCGGAACTCAATTGCAATCGCAATTTGTATTTGCATTTTTCCGATATTCTTATGCTCCGATGCTCCGATGCAATTAGGCCGAAATTCAAACACATATTGGTCACATTTTATACGCCCATCGGGTCTGGGCTTCAATCGCAATCGCAACTTTCTGTTCATATGATCCGCTGCCAACCTTTTTCCGATGCGATTGATGAAGGTCCCACCTTATGGTACTTCGTATATAGTGCACTGCGCATATATATATGCTTTTCTCTTTGTTTAAAAAGGCACTATACTTATATAAAGTGTTGCATATATATATATATATATATGCTTTGCTCTTTGTTTAAAAAGGCACTATACTTATATAAAGTGTTGCATATATATATATATATATATATATATATATATATGTATGTATGTATGTGTACTTTGCCGCTTGGGTTAAGATTCTTGGAATAATATATAAGGGGGTCCCACAAAGGTTAATAACCTCTTCTGCCCATTTGATTTATTATAATGATCCATGCCTTAGAATATAAACTTAGACTTTGATTAAACCCAACTTCCGGTAATAATAACCTTGGCCTTTTCATTAGGGGTAATGTATCCACACATATATATATGTACATCCTTCCTAACTCAAATGTTAAAGCCTATAAATAAACCTTGGCATAGATTAAGTCCCAGCACTAACCTTTATAATGTTTGGGCCCCAGCATTTAACATACCTCTGTGTAACATCGATCATGATCAAACGGTTATAAGCCTGTCGCGCTGCTTCAACTGATCAGACAGATATCGCTTGCCTTAAATGCACGAAAAATAATGCGCGATGAGAGCGGTTTTCCAAAATCACTTGAGGCCACATGTAAGACGGCGTATGGAATCGCTCCAAAATATTGAATACCACTTGCCCGACGAAGGCAGTGCGATGAAAACCGGAAACCCGCCTTTACTGTTCACTCCGCTTGTGGTTCCGCTAATGCTCACAATTCCATTATGTTTCATAAAGATAGTCACATTTTCGTTGTATATAATCTCGATTCTAACTATGTTATATAAAAACCCCTCTTGCTTTCGTTATATGCCTCAACACGGCACTTATTATAATGCACATTTCCACTAACACATAGGTGTATTCCCAATCCTCTGTAAACATTTCACTGCTTTGATAACGACTCTACTTCTGCTGCTTTGCCTCTTCTGATGCTCTATCTCCTTTCTTTGTCTCTGCCTCTGCTTTCGCTGTGCTTTGCCTGTCTCTGCATCTGCTACCTTCCTTGCCATCAATGACAACATTTTCAACATCCTCTTCATTATCTATTCTCTTTCTTTCTTCAGCTTTGAAAGCCATAGGCTGAGCCAAGAAAGGAGCTCTAATACAACTGTAATATTCCTTTTTCAGAAATATCACAAGTCTGTGCCAGAGATGGACTGCAGTGACATTTACTGGATATGTCACCTTCTAATGAAGGGTGAGATCTGGAGGCTTGCTGACCCTTTGCAGAATCTGTCTAAAGATATGTGAAATCTCTTAGTAGGAATGGCTAGCAACCCAAGCCTGGAAAACGCATTTCCCAGGAATGGAGGCAGCAGGATTTGTTCCCTGGTCTGGGATCCTTTGAATATATCTACCTAGAGCTAAAATCCAAGATTGGGCTAAAAAAAAATGTCTCTAGGAGCTTGAGACGAGTCTCCTTTGCCTGTTTATCTTCAGAAAATGCCCAGTGAAGAGGGCTGCATCAACAAATGAACATGTACTAGCATAACAACGTAATATGAGAGAGTCAATGTGCATGAAACAACTAATAGTCACTGAATATATATAGCAGCAAAGGAAATATACAAACACTTTAAGAATCACTCACTCAAGCTGAGCAAAGAGCCCCTCAATGGCATGCATATGGAAGCATATCACAATACTTCTACACAAGAATGCTTGTGACTAAAACTGTGCAATCAATAGATGGTACTGCTGCATATATAATGTCAACACATGGATATGGTAGTATAAAGCTCAAAGAAATATGGGGGATCAAGATCTCAACCCCTGAAATCAATAATACATCAATCCTTGGAAGGATTGGCTGAAATGTACAAAAAGTCAAAATGCCAGAGTTGCTGCCTCTAAACTAGAATAGCACTGCAACTCAGAAAATGGATGGAGATGGCTGAAGATGCTGCATATTTTGAATATATCTCCTTCAATAGATCTTTCAAGAGAGAATCTGATCCAATCCCTGAATATTTCTCCCTCCACACTAGTGGTGCAAACCCCCACTGCAGTTCTGCTCAGAAATAACGCAGTTAAAGGAAGGGACTGCGCTGTGAATGACGAGAGCAGATGGGCCTGATGAAAATATATAGAAAATGGATCTGAAATCTCCTCTAGTGGCCTCCCGAATGCAAAGAATCTCTCTCCTCTAAAATCAGAGCTCCGGAAGTGATGCTAAGGAAACCTCCACTGCAACCTAGCAACACAATGTTTCCTGCACTGCTGAAAATGCTATACTGAAGGGAAATGATTTGGCCTTGAACCAGAATGTGGAGAAGCTGAAGAAAAAACCTTCAAGAGGCTTCTCAAGAAGGAGGGAATCCTAAACAAGAATTCCCTTGTGCTAAACAACACAACTATCTCAGTTAAGCAACTGAAGAGAGCAACAATTTGAAATATCCATGAATGAGCAAATGGGTAATTTTTCCTCCTTTTATGCCAATGAAGGCTCCTTGGCCATGGACCCCACACATTATGGTTTCTTCCTCCTTAAGAAATTGTGTTGGCTTCCCAAGCAAGCTACACCTCCATCTATTGCGTAGTTTGACTTGGTAAACATGACCTAGCCTCCTTGCAATTATCCCTTTTCACACATGGGTGTGCAAGACTAGCTCCAATGACGCTTCTCTTTCATTTCATGAGGGAATTTATTGATATTTTATTCATGAATGGGTCTCCTTGCCCATTTTATTCTCCTCCTATCTGAAATAGCCAAAATTAATGTTCCAATTAGCTCTACGCTATTTTGGGAACATTACAGTCCTCCCCTCCCAAAGATTTCTTTTCCTCAAGCAAGTGTGAGGTTAGAACTGAGTTATTCATCCTCCTTTCCCTGTAGCACCCATGTATGATGCCTCCCTCCAAGTAGCAAGGTTCCATTTCATCAATCAAGTCCTCACAATGTCCCTCCCAAGTATGCAAGTCAGCTACCAAGTTGTCATCATGCAATGGTGAAATACTCAAGAGGATAACAGAGTGATGTCTAGAGGTCCTCTCGGAGTATGGAGTCTGTAGTGTAGGGAAAAATATCATCCCCATATAGTCCATCCATCCCCAAGCTATGTGCCATGCAAATTGAGTCACCTCCCAACTAGGCAACTCCTGAAATCTGTCATCCACCTTTGGCTCCGACAAAGTAGGTGGGATGAAAATCTGCTCATCGTAGACCACATAGTCTACCCCACGCTGTCTACCTCTCCACGTAAGATAAGTGTAAGGTGTCTGCTAGTCTTGGGCTGCAATAAGGTTTCCATCAAGTGGCAAGATGAAGGTTGGGCCTCCAAAGGCCTCTCCCCCAATGCTGCAAATCCTACTGGCCCAAACATCTCCACATGTGATGAGTTGGTATTCATCCTCATATGTCATCATGTCCATCATATGGATACCCTCATAAAAGAATGATTGTCCTGGAATGGTGGCCATCACAACTATCATGCTCCTCTTAGAGCATGCACTGCAAAAAGAGAGGGATCCTCCTCCCTCAAGGGACACAACCAAAAAAGGTGTCTCTCTCCTGATCATGCTCCTTATAAGAATAGGAGTAGCAGCATAAGGAGCCAAGATAACCATCATGTTGGCTGCCATGTGTAGCAAGTGAGGGGGCTATGGTTCCTCATGTGTAGCCAGCACAGCTTGATCCCCAAATACAATAAAGAATGTAAAATATTGTGGTTTCCCAACCACCTGTGTGCTGCCCCATTCTCCTTATGTGTTTGGAGGAAAGGAACAATGTAGGATGCAAAGTGATCATGCCTTCCAACATATAGCTCTTCCCCAAGTCTCCCTAGGGGATGTTCATCAATCCTGCTTGGGGTCTCCAATGACCTAAGAAGCCTAAGAAAAGGAATGCCCCTTCTTGGAGTAATGTCCTGCATAGAGATGGTCAAAGGAAGTATACATACAAGATAAAAATCAGAATGTATATGACTAGCATTCTTACCATCTGCTCTGCTCATGTAGGTAGAGCAACTCATGGATATGCCTCCTCCCATCCTTAAGGAGAGAATGAATGGCCATGCTAGCTCTCCCAAAGAGGGATGTGCCTCCCCTACATCTGCAAGACTTCTGCATCTCCCCATGTGCTGATGTGTCCCCTCCTCATGCAACTGTTCACCTAACACCATGCAGGTAAAAAGATCCCTGGAATACTCCACCCAAAATTGGGAGCTCCAATGTGGATCCATCCTTCATAATGATAGCGCTGATGATCCCCCATGTAGACTCACTGTCTTATGGCTGCTTCCTTCTTTGACATATCCCATGCCAAAGATATAAGTGGGAAGATTTCCATCCTCCCTCTGATGTTTCTACCTCAGCGCGAAACCTGAAATGGGAGTGGGCAATAGTGATGATGAGAGAAAACTCCTCTTCTTCTTGCAGCTACCCAAAGCTCCTTGAGCTGTATCAAGCTCTTCCAAGGTCTCCACCTCTATGAAGTTAATGAGTGGTGCCCCAAAATGTGAAGCATCCCTCCTCCTCTCCTGATCCAGTGGTCTCCTTGGTAGAATGTCTCCATGCAGCGAGACATCATCATCAAAGGTAGATTGTATATATGAATGGGCAGATGTGTCCATGCCCTCACTGCACAATCCAGTCTCCCTCCATGGTGCATCAAACTCTAAAAATGAGTAAGTATAATTACTCCTCATCAACCGATGCTGACTCTTCCCCTTACCTTCTCCTTGTGTCCCCAAGTTTTCACACCTCCTCATCAATGGCGCAGATGGATCATGTGTTGTGCCTTTCTCTCTATACATGAGATCTTGGGGTCCCTCTTGCAATGATGCAAGAATCCCTCCACTTGGATAAAGGGCTCCACCTTCCTCTGCATGAGGTACTAGATACTCTCTAGTTGTGCTAGTGCTGTTTCTCCCAACCTCCTCCTTATGGGTGGGAAACCTCCCAATAATGGGGTCCTCATTTGGGAAAGAGACCCCCATGTTTCCCTGCTCAAGTGAATATGATGAAAATATTTCCTCCAGAAAGGTATGGTGTAAGGTCCCAGCCTCCCTTATGGCTATATGAAATAGAGTGGAATCCCAAGTTTCATCCATCACATGTAGGGTTTTGTTTTGAGTGTGTTCCTCCACATGTGTTTTATGAATCCTCCCATCAAATCTCTTTGCTAATGAACGAGATAAAACATGTGCATTTTTAAAAGGAAAGGATTCAAAATTCCACCAGGTGTAAGCTTTACCTCTCCAGTGCAGCGCTGCAAATGTGGTTGCTTCTTCTTCAGAAATGTTGTGTTGCTGCAAAATGGAGTCTAGCCCTTCCACCCAAGCTTTGGCTGAAACTGTAAGTGACCCATCAAAAATTGAGATAATGTATCTATCATGATGCTACTTCCTCTCCTTGGTCACTCCTCCTTCTTCTCTCATCTCAGTTATGTCACTGCTGGACATAGGACTACGCTGGTCATGATGGTGTGTGCCTGCATGCTCACTCCCAATATGTGCAACTCTAGAGTTTGTACTGGAATCAAAAGCCTTTGGAGATGCTCCATCCATCTCCTCCCTTGTCTCCTTGAGACCTCCATGAATTCTTCAAACAGATTTAGGAAGAAGCCTTGTGAGCTTATCCTCCTTCCTTTTTCCAAGAGATGAAGTCTCTCTCCTGCGGGTCTTCTTGTCTCCCTCTAGATGTGAATAGGAAGTGTAGGGGTCTTCCTTTTCTGTTTGCTCTTCCTCCTTGGGGAGGTTCTTCTTATTTTCAAAAATGGATGATATCAATCTCGTCCTCTTCATTTTATGTTCTCTTTCTTTCTTGGGCTTTGAAAGCCACAGGCTGAGCCAAGAAAGGAGCTCTGATACCACTGTAATATTCCTTTTTCAGAAATATAACAATTCTGTGCCAGAGATGGACTACGGGGTCATTTACTGGATATGTCACCTTCTAATGAAGGGTGAGATCCAGAGGCTTGCTAGCCCTTTGTAGACTCTGTCTATAGATATGTGAAATCTCTTAGTAGGAATGGCCAACAACCCAAGCCTGGAAAACACATTTCCCAGGAATGGCGGCAGCAGGATTTGATCCCTGGTCTGGGATCCTTTGAATATATCTACCTAGAGCTAAAATCCAAGAGTGGGCTAAAAAAAATGTCTCTATGAGCTTCATACAAGTCTCCTTTTCCTGTTTATCTTCAAAAAATGCCCAATGAAGAGGGCTGCATCAACAAATGAACATGTACTAGCATAGAAGCGTTATATGAGAGAGCCAATGTGCATGAAACAACCAATAGTCACTAAATATATATAGCAGCAAAGGAAATATACAAACACTTGAAGAATCACTCACTCAAGCTGAGCAAAGAGCCCCTCAATGGCATGCATATGGAAGCATATCACAATACTACTATACAAGAATGCTTGTGACTAAAACTGCGCAGTCAATAGATGGTACTGGTGCATATATAATGTCAACACATGGATATGGTAGAGTAAAGCTCAAAGAAATATGGGGGATCAAGATCTCAACCCCTGAAATCAATAATACATCAATCCTTGGAAGGATTGGCTGAAATGTACAAAAAGTCAAAATGCCGGAGTTGTTGCCTCTAAACTGGAATAGCATTGCAACTCAAAAAATGGACGGAGATGGCTGAATATGTTGCATATTCTGAATATGTCTCCTCCAATAGATCTTTCAAGAGAGAGGCTGATCCAATCCCTGAAGATTTCTCCCTCCAAACTAGTGGTGCAAACCCCCACTACAGTTCTGCTCAGAAATAATGTAGTCAAAGGAAGGGACTGCGCTGTGAATGATGAGAGGAGCCGAGCCTGATGCAAAGATATAGAAAATGGATCTAAAATCTCCTCTAGTGACCTCCTGGATGCAAAGAAGTTCTCTCCTCTAAAATCAGAGCTCCGGAACTGATGCTAAGGAAACCTCCACTGCAACCCAGCAACACAATGTTTCCTGCACTGCTGAAAACGTTGTACTGAAGGGAAATGCTTTGGCCTTGAACTAGAGTGTACAGAAGCTAAAGAAAAAACCTTCAAGAGGCTTCTCAAGAAGGAGGGAATCCTAAACAGGAATTCCCTTATGCTAAACAGCACAGCTATCTCAATTAAGTAACTGAAGAGAGCAGCAATTCGAAATATCCATGAATGAGAAAATGGTTGCTTTTTCCTCCTTTTATGCCAATGAAGGCTCCTTGGCCATGGACCCCACACATTAGGGTTTCTTACTCCTTAATCAATTGCATTGGCTTCCCAAGCAAGCCTCACCTCCATCTATTGTGTAGTTTGACTTGGTCTACATGACCTAGCCTCCTTGAAATTATCCCTTTTCACACATGGGTGTGCAAGACTGGATCCAATGATGCTTCTCTTTCATTTCATGAGGGACTTTATTGATATTTTATTCATGAATGGGTCTCCTTTCCCATTTTATTCTCCTCCTAGCTGAAATAGCCAAAATTAACGTTCCAATTAGCTCTATGCTAATTTGGGAACATTACAGTCCTCCCCTCCCAAAGATTGCTTGTCCTCAAGCAAGTGTGAGGTTAGAACTGAGTTATTCCTCATCCTTTCCCTGTAGCACCCATGTATGATGCCTGCCTCCAAGTAGCGAGGTTCCATTTCATCAATCAAGTCCTCACAATGTCCCTCCCAAGTATGCAAGTCAGCTGCCAAGCTGTCATCATGCAATGGTGAAATACTCAAGAGGATAACAAAGTGATGTCTAGAGGTCCTCTTGGAGTATGGAGTCTGTAGTGTTGGGAAAACTGTCATCCCCATATGGTCCATCCATCCCCAAGCTATGTTCCATGCAAATTGAGTCACCTCCCAACTAGGCAACTCCTAAAATCTGTCATCCACCATTGGCTCTGGCAAAGTAGGTGGGATGAAAATCTGCTCATGGTAGAACACATAGTCTACCCCACACTGTCTACCTCTCCACTTAAGATAAGTGTAAGGTGTTTGCTAATCCTGGGCTGCAATAAGGTTGCCATCAAGTGGCAAGATGAAGGCTGGGCCTCCAAAGGCCTCTCCCCCAATGCTGCAAATCCTGCTGGCCCAAACATCTCCACATGTGATGAGTTGGTATTCATCCTCATATGGCATCATGTCCATCATATGGCTCACCTCATAAAATAATGATTGTCCTGGAATGGTGGACATCACAACTATCATGCTCCTCTTAAAGCATGCACTGCAAAAAGAGAGGGATCCTCCTCCCTCAAGGGACACACCCAATAAAGGTGTCTCTCTCCTGATCATGCTCCTTATAAGAATAGGAGAAGCAACATAAGGAGCCAAGATAAGCATCATGTTGGCTTCCATGTGTAGCAATTGAGTGGGGCTATGGTTCCTCATGTGTAGCCAGCGCGGCTTGATCCCCAAATGCAATAGAGAATGTAAAATATTTTTGTTTCCCAACCACCTGTGTGCTGCCCCATTCTCCTTATGTGTTTGGAGGAAAGGAACAATGTAGGATGCAAAGTGATCATGCCCTCCAACACATAGCTCTTCCCCAAGTCTCCCTAGGGGATGTTCATCAATCCTTCTTGGGGTCTCCAGTGACCCAAGAAGCCTAAGAAAAGGAATGCCCCTTCCTGGAGCAATGTCCTGCACAGATATGGTCAAAGGAAGTATACATGCAAGATAAAAATCAGAATGTATATGACTAACATTCTTACCATTTTCTCTGCTCATGTAGGTGGCGCTGCTCATGGATATGCCTCCTCCCATCCTCAAGGAGAGAATGAATGGTAGTGCTAGCTCTCCCAAAGAGGGATGTGCCTTCCCTACATATGCAAGACTTATGCATCTCCCCATGTGCTGATGTGTCCCCTCCTCCTGCAACTGGTCACCTAACACCGTGCAGGTAAAAAAATCCCTGGAATACTCCACCCAAAATTGGGAGCTCCAATGTGGATCCATCCTCCATAATGGTAGTGCTGATGATCACCCATGTAGACTCACTGTCATATGGCTGCTTCCTTCTTTGACATCTCCCATGCCAAAGATATAAGTGGGAAGATTTCCATCCTCCCTTTGATGTTTTCGCCTCAGCACAGAACCTGAAATGGGAGTGGGAAATAGTGATGATGAGAGAAAACTCCTCTTCTTCCTGCAGCTACCCAAAGCTCCCTGAGCTGTATCAATCTCTCCCAAGGTCTCCACCTCTATGAAGGCAATGAGTGGTGCCCCAAAATGTGAAGCATCCCTCCTCCTCTCCTGATCCAGTGGTCTCCTCGGTAGAATGTCTCCATGCAGTGAGACATCGTCATCAAAGGTAGACTGTATATATGAATGGGCAGATGTGTCCATGCCCTCACTGCGCAATCCAGTATCCCTCCATGGTGCATCAACCTCTAAAAATGAGTAAGGGTAATTACTCCTCATCAACTGATGCTGACTCTTCCCCTTACCTTCCCCTTGTGTCCCCAAGTTTCCACACCTCCTCATCAATGGCACAGATGGATCATGTGTTGTGCCTTGCTCTCTATACATGAGATCCTGGGGTCCCTCTTGCAATGATGCAAGAATCCCTCCACTGGGAGCAAGGGCTCCACCTTCTACTGCATGAGGTACTAGATACTCTCTAGTTGTGCCAGTGTTGTTGCTCCCAACATCCTCCTCATGGGTGGGCAACCTCCCAATAATGGGGTCCTCCTTTGGGAAAGAGACCCTCATGCTTCCTTGCTCAAGTGCATATGATGAAAATATTTCCTCCAGCGAGGTATGGTGTAAGGTCCCAGCCTCCCTTATGGCTGTATGAAGTAGAGTGGAGTCCCAAGTTTCATCCATCACATGTAGGGTTCTGTTTTGAGTGTGTTCCTCCACATGTGTTTTATGAATCCTCCCATCAAATCTCTTTGCTAATGAATGAGATAAAACATGTGCATTTTTAAAAGGAAAGGATTCAAAATTCCACTAGGTGTAAGCCTTACCTCTCCAGTGCAGCGCTGCAAATGTGGTTGCTTCTTCTTCATAAATGTTGTGTTGCTGCAAAATGGAGTCTATCCCTTCCACCCAAGCTTTGGCTGAAACTATAAGTGACCCATCAAGAATTGAGAGAATGCATCTATCATATTGTTTCTTCCTCTCCTTGGTCACTCCTCCTTCTTCTCTCATCTCAGTTATGTCACTGCTAGACATAGGACTGCGCTGGTCATCATGGTGTGCGGTTGCATGCTCACTCCCACTATGTGCAACTCTAGAGTTTGTACTGGAATCAAAACCCTTTGGAGATGCTCCATCCATCTCCTCCCTTGTCTCCTTGAGACCTCCATGAATTCTTCGAACGTATTTAGAAGAAGCCTCAGGAGCTTATCCTCCTTCCTTTTTCCAAGAGATGGAGTCTTCCGCCGGCCTTGCCTTCTTTAGATGTTAATAGGAAGTGCAAGGGTCTTCCTTGTCGTTCTTCCTCCTTGGAGAGGTTTCTTTTCAAAAATGGGATGACATCAATCTCATCCTCTTCATTTTCGTTCTCCTTCTTTCTTGGGCTTGAAAGCCACAGTCGAGCCAAGAAAGGAGTCGATACCACCGTAATATTCTTCGTAAATATCACAAGTCCGTGCGCAGATGGACTCCATGGGGGCATTTACCGGATATGTCACCATCTATCATGGTGATTCGAGGCCGTCGTCCTTGCGTACTTTGTTCATATATGAAATTCCTTAGTAGGTGTTGAGTCCCACCGATGATTTTTTCCAAAGCACATTTTTCCTATGCATACCTTTTTCACTTCCTAAACCTCCAAATTCTGTCAATATCATGTGCAAAAGAGCATTTAACATGGTTTCTAATTATATTTTTGTGCTTGCTATTTGGATCTATATTTGTTCATTCACCAAGTGACCTTAAGCATTTTCCGGGCAGTACTGGGCTTGAAATCTTCCGTTATTTTGGGGCACCTCTATGCTGGTGTGTTCGTTATGGAAACGAGCCACATGGGCAAAGAATGACGAGACATGTTCGTGGTCCTATTGGTTCAAGCAAACTCGTCCAAAGAAGCCGCGGTCAAAGGCGTCCACATGGAAGTCAACCATGGAGTTTGCGTCACGACTCGTTTTCTGGCACATAAAGATCCATACGCTCGTTTTGCTCCTCGCCACATGAGGTTAAATCGAAGACTGCGTGCAGCTCGGGAGTCGAATTCAAGCATCCACCTTCCGTAGATTCACTTTCCAACACGTTACCATACCCTATATCCGGACGTAGTGGTTCACATGGCCTTCTCGCCAAATATATGAACGTATATTGCTGCGTTTGTTGTTATATATAGTGCGTTGCTACGTATATGAAGTTAGTTGTTAGTCGTTGTCGTAACATAGTCTCTCGTTATTTTTAATTAGTCCGTCCGTAGTGATTACGCCGCACTTTGTGCCGTAACATTACCATTATGTAATGAACTGCGTAATATGAGAAGACCGTTTTTCAAACTTAATTCATGTTCAAAGACCGCGTCGCCGATGTAGAGGCCCCCGGCCGCCTGGTTTTT
The DNA here is from genome assembly GCA_034641835.2 of Pinus albicaulis. NCBI lineage: Eukaryota > Viridiplantae > Streptophyta > Pinopsida > Pinales > Pinaceae > Pinus > Pinus albicaulis. Next base: position 98,907,616 of record CM076579.1, on the reverse strand, counting down.
TTGTGTATTAGTGTGTAATTTTAATTTTCATTCCATTGTGTCATAATCATTCATATGTTCATATATTGCATTTGTTTCTATTTCTCGTTCACATATCTACAATTTCCATTTCATTGCTTCATGTTTTATGATTACATAATCGATCGTGTTCTTATCACAGTTATGATATAAGTAAATTTCAGTATTTTTATAGCTTTTTGACTAATGATACAGGATCTAACATTGTTCTCACGTTAGTTTGCTTTTCAGAGTTTTTGCTTAATTTCGTATTGTCGTACATTTCCGGCGTTCGTTCGCAGTTAAAATTTAGATACACTAATCGCTCATAGCATCTTCGCTGTTTCTCCCGAAAGCTGCTGTACCGGACCGATGGTGAGGGACCGCATTATAAAATGTGTAGTTTAGTATAGTTTTTCGCAAATCCCGACATATTGTTGCTCATAGCATCGCCATTGCTCTCCGAAAGCCACACCGGACCGATGGTGAGGGACCCATTATGAAATGTGTAGTTGTGTACAGTGCTTTTTCGCAAATTAGATATATTAAATCATGCAGACATCTTCGCTGTTTCGAAAGCTATTGCACTGGATCGATGGTAGTGATTGAATCATGAGTGTATGGTTTAGTATTAGTTTATTTTCTGCAGAATTAAATATCACATAAGTTGTTTATGATTATCTTCCGAAAAATCATACTGGACACGCAATGATGAAGGGTCGAAGATAAATTGATGTAACTCGATTTAGATTTATTTTTGCTGTACTTGAACTTCTTAAGCATAAGCCTTGTGGTTTAGTTGGCAGCAAGAATAGTTTAGTTTTCATGCTCACTAGTTTTCATCGTTTTGATTTATTAGATTAGCAAGACTCTTTTCATTTAAAGCAAGACATTTTCATTTTCTTTCAAGTCTTGTCATTGTACTTTTCGCTTTGCTTTTAAAGTTTCAAGTTGGTAAATCATTAGGGATATCACTTCCTCGAACAACATAACCAAACTTGTTTTTATATCTTAGAATTTCCATTTTCACCTTAGAAAACCAAACGACAAAAGTTAATAGTAATACACTTGCACATATAGTGCGCCGCACTTCACCGCCCATTTATCTTTATCACAAATTAAATGCGTAATTTAGGACACACTAAATTGACCAAACATTTTGCGCTCGTTGTCAGGAAGTGTAACTAGGTAGCCAATTTCCTTAAAAAAAAAAAAACATAAAATCATAAAAAGAAGGGAAACTAGTAACTTCTTGCCATGCCTCTCTTTACCGTGATCCGGAGGACTTGGTGAAAGACTGGTTTAGTAATTTCTTTAAGTATGCTCTCTTCTTTGCATCCTAGTGTGATCTCAGAAGATCGGAAGAGAATTATTAGCCCAACTTTTAAAAAATAAAAAAGGACATGCATAGACAAGAGATTTAGAAAGGCCAGACAAAGCCAAGAGTTCGATTTTCATAACTCCATCTTCTTCAAGGCATAGACCAGATTCACCACCATCTACCCAGTCTGCATTTTTAAGTCAAGGAACAACACTAGAGGATTCTCCTATACCACCTACTAAACCCACTTAGAAAACAAAGAGACTTTTCTCATCCTTCCTTGGTAGGAAGAAATAGGAGGACTATAAGGACTTAAAGAAACTATCATACAGAGAAGTAATAAATAGGAGGTGGGAGGAAGGGAGAGGAGGGAGATAATGGAGATAACAATGGTGAAGGAAATGATGGCAGAAATAGGGACAATTTGCTTGGATTCCCCATAGCCACATGAGTGAAACCATGCTTAATAATGAAAATATCTCACCATCCGTTCTCCCTAACTTTATGGATTACGAAGTGAGGATCCCTAAACATTTCTCGTTTGAGTTTGGTTGTGTGCCGAACTTTATACCTTATAAGGGAAGATTCTCAAAAATCAAACTGTTTTCCTTCAACATTGAAGGAATTGCTGAATGGTTCATGGGATTAGCCACTAATCTATTAGGACTTGGAATGATATGAAACAAACATTTTTGGATAGATACTTAGATCATTGTATGCTCACCAATTGCCATGATGAGGTATTCAAATGATGCCAAAAGAAGATGAAATTTAAGACTTAATTGAAAGATTTCCAATACAACTTGAAAAGAGCAAAGATGAGCAACTTAGATAATGAAAACCTTGAAAGCCCTCCTATTAAAAGCCATTAGAGATGAATGTATACATTTTAAACATGATGGGGAAAGGAGACATTTCAACTTCCATTTCGTGGATATAAATGTTTAACCATGTATCCATCTTCAAGGGGAAAAAATTCCAAAAACAGAAAAGGCTTCAGGATTTCTTGCTAGGCTAACAAACTTCCGCAACTGACTGCAGAAGTGTAGATTGGTAACATGCTTGATGAGTTCAAAACCGATATCTTAGGGAGTCTTAGTGGAACAACTAGACACCCTTAAAATCCAAAACAAGGTAGCTGCAAATGGAAATAGCCATCTTTGTCCGAAATGTAGGAAGAAACATGCTTTAAGGGAATGTCCCTTGATGCAAAGTCAGAGAAATGTGCACATTTATTGAAAATCATGAGATCATGATTGTCCTTCAATCCCCGGACTCAAAGCCGTTTTTTCAAGAAGATCCAAATTCAAGATAATCTTCCGTTTTGTCGCAAGGAGACCTCGTGTGATTAAATAACCAAGGGTTTAATAACCCTAAGAATCTTCAAACCCCACCCTTTCAAATTGGAATCCTTACAAACAACCTTGGCTCCAACATCAAAATTCATATCAGCCATGGGTACAAAGGATGTAAAATCCTTATGGACATTCTGTTTACTTATCAATATCCTCCATCTTTTTCAAAATCAACAAGCTCCACAACTTCAAGCCCAAATCCACAACTTAAGCTGCTATTTGGCTACCAACAACCTTTCAACAAAATACAAATCCTCAACTCATGCTCCCATACCAACAGAAGGACAAATCAACCTCCATCAGCTTACCAAATCCTAACAATAAGAATCCTCAAACTACTTATATGCAGAAGGACAATTTCCTACCTATATGATTGCCTTCAACGATGTAACAACTCAACTGTAGAGTTTTTAGAAAACCTTCTATAGATATTCAAGAGCAAGATACCTTCGAGGAGGATTCTCTTTCAAGTCAATATGTCTTGAGGAAGAATCTCTCTTCAAAATCCAAAAATTCAAAAAGAAAAAGAAAAGCCTCACATCCACACCCTGAGAAGTGAGCAACTGATTTTCATCTACACTCTCCTTCTCCTAAAGACTACAAATTGATAAGGGGGTGGAAAAACAAATCTTGTTGCCTAACTATGACTTTGATGAATGAAGACAATGTTTGTAATTGCAGATTCCATTGCTACAAGCCATTCGAGAAATTCTATTTCTAGCAAAAAACCATAAAGGAGTTGAGTTTAAAAGACTAAAAGAAGGAAACTAAAAGACACAAGAAGAATCCACCCGGTAGGAAAGATCACAGCATATTATGATGGAAAAAATTACTATGTATATGTAGATCCAGAAGTCCAATTGTCAAGACACATATAAATGGAGAAATTCAAACAGGTTGATTGACTTAGGGGCTGCTATCAACACAGTGAGACAGATTAATGGAATACATGAAACTTCCTAACCTTTCTTTACACCTACTTTATTGCAACTTGCGCATCGACTTCCGTTATTAAAACCGATGGTGTATTGTAGATATTCTACTTCTAGATTCTTGGGAATATCCAAGAGACTTTATTATTTTGACTCCTACACACCCAGAGGAAGACATCCACTATCTTAGGAAGACTCGTTAAAGCAATTCTTCATGCTTTTATTAGTTGTAGATCCGGAGACATGTACATTTCAAATGGTAATTTGACAAAGAAATTCAATTTGGTATCCCTCCAAAGAAGAGCAATCACAGAATAGGGAGACAATGAATGGGTCGAGATGATGAGAACACTATACAACTCCGTTCTACCATTTCTCAAATTAGTGAGGATAGTCACCTCGAATACTTTAGAAAATTTTGAGATATCTTCGAATATGACCCCATACACTTCTACAAGAAATCACATAGAATATTTATCATCTAGGACAAATGTCTTTACCTATGGAAGAGTTTGGTAATTTCGATATTGAGATTTTTCCAGACATCAATATCAACAAACATTTGGAGAAGTCACAACAAGAAGAACTAACCGTAATCTTGCAAAAATTCTACCGCATTTGCATGGGAGTATACCCATTACGAAGGGCATGGATCCTAAGACTCTACATCCATCATATATATTGAGGAAAATAGTAGACCAATCGCACAACCTCAAAGAAGGAGCTAGAACGACCCAGGGGAGATAGTGGAAGAAGAGTCTAAAAAACTTTCTCACGTAAACTTCATTTATCCAATTTCAGAGTAGCCGATGGGTTTCTTTCCTTTGGTTATAGTATCTAAAAAGAATGGTAAATGGAGGGTATGCATCGATGACAGGAATTGAACAAAGCAACTGAAGGATCACTTTTCCTTTGCCTTTATTGATCAAAGTATTAGATACATTAAAGGTGAAAAGTACTTTCATTTTTGGATGGTTTTAGTGGCTATAATCAAATTCAGTAGCACCCCAAGATCAAGATAAGACCACATTTACTTTTGTCCATGGGGAACTTTTCGTCACCGAGTGCTTCCTTTTGGGTTATAATGCACTGAATATTCCAAAGAGCAAGATTAGAATTTTTTCTGATCTAATCCATGATTGTGGTAGAGGTTTATATGGATGATTTTACAGCTTTATGGTAACTATTCAAGAGGCATTAGAAAATTTGGAAAAGTTCTCATAAGATGTAAAGAAACAAACCTTCGTTATTACATAAAATGCCAAGAGCATCAAGGGATTGTCTTAGGACATCATATTTAGAGATGTGACTAAGGTTGATAGATCAAAAGTTGAAGTCATCTCCAAGTTGCCTATTCCAAATTGTCAAAGAGATGTTAGGAAGTTTTCTAGACTTCATCGGTTACTATAGAAGATTTATAGAAACTTCACTAAAATAGCATCTCCACTCTTCAAATTGCTTACAAAAGATCATGGAATTTGAATGATCCGATTGTCAATGCCTTTTGAAACTTTGAAACAAGAACATTCAAGTACCTATTTTGAGAGGACCACCTGGGAAACTTTTCCATATTTCTACAGATAAGCTTCGCATGGCGCCCTCTTGAGCCGTGTTGGGTCAAAAGATTTAATTTTATGCCATTTATTACACCAAGAAAATTTAACTCTACTTAGTAGTTGAACTATACCGGTGGATCGAAAAAGAGTTTTTAGCCGTTGTTCATGCAATTAATAAGTTTAGACATTACACAATGTGCTATGAAACTTTTATTCATAATTTCACCATTCCGTAATTAGATATTTAATGAACAAACCTGCGATTAAAGGCAGAGTGACAAGATGCTTTTACTTTTGCAAGAATTCAATATCGTGTTGGATAGACTGGTGAAAACGTAATACAAAGAGGTCGATTTCTCGCTCTAGGATTCAGAATACTAAAGAAGATTCTCCTCGTAGAAGATAAATTCTTGATGAATACTTGTTTGCGTAACTATTAAGACCCTTGGTATGCGTACATATAACTATTTGTTATGGTGGAAACTACCTTCACATTTATTTCCAAGAGAAAAACGGAAGATTATTCGTAGAGTTCAAAATATCTGCTATGGATTTCTAACGAATTGTTTAAAAACAGTGGCCGCATCTTAGATCAAGATGTGTCGTGAAGATGAAATGCTCGATATTCTTAAGGCATGTCATGATGAACCATGCGCGACACTTCATGACAAAAAAGGACGGCCGATAAATCCTTTTCTTTGGGATATTATTGGCCTTCCCTCTTCAAAGATGCAAAACAATATGTCAAAAGGTGTGATAGCCGCTAAAGAGTAGGGAAACCTACCCCTTCAAATGAAATGCCACAAAACACATGTACTCATTTAACCTTTGGAAAATGGGTTTAGATTTACTGACCTATTAATCCACCATTCTACAAAAGAAGGTATATTGGTTTGTACCGATTATGTCATTAAATGGGTAGAAGCTAAAGCATTAGTATCCATGCATCAAAATTGCTTATTCATTTCTTTAAGGAGATATTTTCTACCGTCATGTTCCAAGAGAAATTCAGACAGTATCGGTGGGAGCCAATTCACATCCAATTTGGTGGAAAGCTGATGGAAGAATACAAAACTGGGAAGTACGTAAGACTACCCTTACCCCCATCCACAAGAAATGGTCGGGCGGGAGTCCACAAACAAAGTTCTTGGAAAGTATCATCACCAAAATCGGTTTTATCTACATAGAAGAGATTGGGCAGCTGCTTCCCGTGGCCTTTCAGGCCTACAACTACATGGGAGGAATACACCGAGACATTCTCCCTATGAACTTGTTTATGGGAAAGAAGTCTTGCCCCCATTGGAGTTCCAAGTCAAGACCTTCAAGATAGTGCAAATGTCACTGGGGATGACTTATCAAGCCTAAAAGCATAGAATGAGCAAGCTGAATGAGCTAGATGAGATCAAGACAAAGCAATTAAGAACTGACTAGTTCAATATCAAAGAAATAAATGAAAAATGCATAAATATATCAAAGATAGTTAAAGTTTCAAGAAGGAGATTGGACATTGTTATTTGATTCCAAGTTTAAAGATTTTCAAGGGAAATTTACCTTACCGTTCAACAGCAGATCGATAAGATCTAGCAATGGAGTCAGAAGAATCAAGACCATTAATGAAGCTTAAACTCCTCTTATCATGGAATGGGCTAGCGATTGAAAGTTTATCATAAGCCACTTCTTAAAGAGGATTTTGTCAAGATGTTTCAGAAAGTTTGTAATCAGCGTCGGCAGTAAGCTGTACACCCTTTTCCACCAAGCTCAGCTTTTGTTTTTCGCTAAAAAAAAAAAAAAACATATAATAATAATAATAATGGTATAAGCCTCAAACCAATCATTGATTGGTGTTCTATACGTAAAAATATAGGGTGAAAATCAAAACTCCGACACTTATATTTTCCAAAAATCTTCCTTCATTTCATAAGCTATCACCCACCTACTTCATTCCACTTATTCCACTTCATTTCATTTCATTTCATCTCATTCCACTTCATTCACTTCATTTCATTCCATTTATCAATAAAATCTTTTTTATGACCATTTCATCCGGGTCATTTCATTATTTGTTTATTTCCATTCATCAAAGTAATAGTCATGGCCGCTTCCGCAGCTCGACATCCGTTTCAGCTCGACTCAGCTCGTTAAATTTTAAGGTATTCAGCCTACTACTCGTTTTCAAAGAGAATGTACAACAAGAAAGTTATTTTCATAATTATGAAATAAAAATGTGTGTGAGAGGATCAAAAGGAGTATTCGGTAGACACCAATGGAGATCAATCAGCTGAAGACCAAAGGAAAAGGCAAAGACTCCAAAGGTATGAATAAAGTTTATTTCTAAAATAGTATTGAAAAACACATTTTATATAGTTTCAAACCATGAGCCTCATCCAATACGCGCAATGATTATATCGATACCCGTAACTCACGATCTCCATGTTATCCTTTCGGTATTTATTCACAAAACTAAGCCATCATTAAACCCCGATTTTCACTTATGATCCAATATCCCACCTATGATAATGAAGCGTATTTGGATTTGACTTAGGACCTCACCGCATAAACTCATAACCGTTAATCAAACGTGTTCATATTTAATTGCGCAACACCAAAATTCAAAAAACGCGTCGTAATGTTATACTTTGTTAACCTCTCTCGTCGTGTTCGAAACCCCACTCTACTCATTCTCTACCCCGTTTCCACTCCATTTCGTTCCTTTTGCTCATTCTCACCCCGTATACTTAATTAGCGCCTTACCCATTCTCGTTTATGGCACTATTCTCATTTTATGATATATCCTACGGCATCATTGTGTCGATCCTCAGTAGTATTCCATCGTTCCATTTACTCTTAAACCCTCACGAAAGCAAATTTGTGAAGTACGTAGAAGTGAAATGGGAAATTATTAAGGGCGCAGCGAAGGACCGAAGTTTATAGAGGGATATCCCATACAGTGGAGATATTAAATAAAGCAAATGGTCGGCCAGTTTATTCGTAAATCGTAGGTTACCACAGAGAAGTTAACAAGCATTTGCAAGGTCAAGCGGATGGCTCGTATAGTTGGAGACCCCTTGGTGCCAAATAATGAAGCAACTATAGCAACAATGCACAACTTTTCCAGAGGGAGAGCGTTGGTTCGTAAATAAAAGCATCAAAGGATGAGGCAGGAGAACAATCCTACGAAATCAAGGTATGGACATCACCGTTTTTAAAAGAGGAATCAGGCATGCATTGAAGGAAGAATGGGCCACTTATCATAATTGTTCAGAAATTCATTACATGAAGGCCGTTTTGGGTCTTTACATGTACCATACTGTGCTATTGATGAATTTTCTAGAAACCAAACTCTCAATCTCCTTATTTTCTATTCAATAACTTGAAGAAAATGGTCAGACTGCTCAAAACACTTAGAGATGTAGAGCCTCATCTATATCACCACGGCCTTATAAAAAATTCCGATTGAAAGGAGCTTAAAGCAAAGAAAGACACATGGAATAATTCTAGTTAGAAATTTTCGAGGAACCTCAGAAATGTTCCCTGCCATGTACCAATTAGGAAGGAGAAGAAAAAGAATGAATGTTGAAACCCAAATTACTCCTACTCAGAAATTCCAACTAGCACAACAAGAAGAAGTAGAAGGAAAGAACAATAGATGAACTAAAATACTCCTACTTCTACTATGAAAAGAACTTAACAGAGAAGAGAGATTGTAAAAAGGAAGAAGAAGGAAATCAAGGCTAAGAAATAATAATACCAAAAGGGAAAGAAAACTATTGAGGTCAGACATAAACTCTTCTTCTTCAAGAAGAAGATCATCAAATACCTTCAAAGATTAGTTTATCTTCAAAAAATGTTGATCTATATCCAAGAAGGTGAGAAAGGAAAACAAAGAACAAAAATAGATGTGCACTCACAACATGTGAGAGAAGCAATAGTGCTTAAAGTGAAATTCGAGAAAAACACAAATTAAGGGTCCCTATTTTATTTGGATGGTGAGGAGACATTCTATCAGCCTCAACCGAATATAGTCCATCTCGCCGGCTAGTTGAACTCGGTTCATTCTAATCGACAATGAGCATACTCCATCTTATTCTCGCAAAATATTGATGTAAGTCCTCTCGACTCGTATTTTTGAACATACCTCTTATACATTTTTTTGGGGACAAACAATGAAATGACACCTCGAAATAGACCCCAAATGCCAGGAGGTATGACTATACAGAATCCTTGAAAAGGCGTACTTATAGTCCAGTAGTGGCTTTTCCATTCAAACATACATCATAGATGATTTAGTTCAATCATTAAAAATGAAATTTTTGAGCCTGAGCTTAAATAGGCAATATCAAAAAATGAAAATGAAAACACGAAAGAACAAGGCAAGTCAGACAAGATCATCCATGACAATACTATGTTACATTTGGGAATATGCGAAGAAGAATAAGAAATTGAAAAGGAAAATGCGTAATTGAGCAGCACGGTAAATATCAAATTTAGTGCTTAATGAAGAAACCTAATGATGGCGTACTCAAAGAAGAAGAGAAGAGGGTTGATGCTGCTGAAGTATCAAGGCACATGAATTGAAGAGAGTATCAAATTTGGTTGCATGGAGACATGCAACACCTTCACGTGGGGGTATGTTGAGTCCCAAATTTGCATCTTTTCCACACATTTTTTCCATACCTTTTTCACTTCAAACCTCCTAAATTGTCAATATCATGTGCAAAAGAGCATTTAACATGGAGCGAATAGTATTTGTGTTTGCTATTTGATCTAGATTTGTTCATCTCACCACACTGCTACTTTCCACTGCTGTAGAACTTTCCTCCAAGTACTTATTTTGTAAAACTCTATAAAGCACAGTGTGTTCATTAAGTGAAACGAGCCACATGGCAAAGTAGGAATGACGAGGACATGGTTCGTGTCCTATTGGTTCAAGCAAACTCATTCAAAGAAGTCATGTCAAAGGCGTCCACATGGAAGTCAACCATGGAGTTTCATGTCACGACTGCTTGTGGGTACATACGAAGATCCACGCCGTTTCTAAGCCTGGGCGGAGGTTAACCGACATCCGTGCGTAGCTCGGAGTCGAATTCAAGCATCCACCTTCCGTAGATTCACTTCTCTCCAACACGGCCATACTCCCTATATCCGTGACGTAGCGGGTTCACGTGCTTCGCCGTGACAGAACTTGGGGAGACAGTTGCGCTTGTTGTTATAAGGCGTTTTGCACACGCATATGGAAGAAGTTGTTAGTCATAGTTCAGAACATAGTCTCTCGTTATTTTTAATTAGTCTCGCTCGTAGCATTGACAACAGACTATAGCCGTAACACACCATTCGTAATGAACCGTTTTTTAATATGAGAAGACTCGTTTAAATCCTAATTGTGGCTTCAGTATCATACAAAAGTTGATGTAGGCCCCGCCGCCCAAGGTTTTTTTGTGTATTAGTGTAATTTTAATTTCATTCCATTGTGTCATAATCCATTCATATGTTCATATTGCATTTGTTTCATTTCCTTCGTTCACATATTTGCTAATTTCCATTTCATTTCGTCTTCATGTTTTATGATTGTTAATCAATCGACTTCGTTGTTCATTGCAGGTTATAGATATATAAAATGCATTTTTATAGCTTTTTGACTAATGACATGGATCTAACATTGTTCCGTCGCTAGTTTGCTTTTTCATAGTTTTTGTTTAATTTCAAAAGATTGCCTCAGACATTTCGCTTGTTTTTCTCGTCGTAGTTAAAATTAGATATACCAATCGCTTCAGCATCTTCGTTGCCTCCGAAAGCCACAAATCGGACCGATGTGGTAGTGGACCGCATTATGAAATGTAGTTTAGTATTAGTTTCTTTCCAAACTCGATATATTGTCGCTTCACAGCATCTTCGCCGCTTCTCCGAAAGCCACAACAGACCGATGGTGAGTGGACCGTATTATGAAATGTGTAGTTTAGTACAGTTTCTTTCGCAAATTTAGACATATTAAATCATGCATGACATCTTCGCTTGCTCGAAATGTTCGGGATCGATGGTGAGGATTGAATCATGAGGTATGGTTTAGTACAGTTTATTTTTCGTTAAATTAAATATCAGCTACACAAGTTGCTTATGATTACTCGAAAATCATAGCCGGACTAATGATGAAGGGTCGAAGATAAATTGATGTAATTCATTTAGATTACTTTGTTGCAATTTTGAATTTTTGTTAGTAGTTCTTTGTGTTTATTATAAAGAAGAATAGTTTAGTTTTCATGCTCACTAGTTTACCGTTTTGATTTATTAGGATTAGCAAGACCTTTTCTATTTCAAAGTTAAGACATTTTCCATTTTCTTTCAAGTCTTATCATTGTAATTTTCAGTTTGCTTTTAAAGTTTCAAGTTGGTAAATCATTATAGGGGATATCACTTCCTTGAACAAATACAACCAAACTTGTTTTCATTTTAGAATTTCCATTTCACCTTAGAAAAACCAAAAACGACAAAAAGTTAAGAAATAGGTTATCTTGCACATATAGTGCGCTGCACTTCATCAGCTTACGATTCCCGGATTGACAAATTAAATGCAGCAATTTAGGACACACTAAATTGACCAAACAGTAGGAATGGCTAGCAACCCAAGCCTGGAAAACGAATTTCCCAGGAATGGAGGTAGCAGGATTTGATCCCTGGTCTGGGATCCTTTGAATATATCTACCTAGAGCTGAAATCCAATATTGGGCTCAAAAAAAATGTCTCTAGGAGCTTGAGAAAAGTCTCCTTTGCCTATTTATCTTCAGAAAATGCCCAATGAAGAGGGCTGCATCAAAAAATGAACATGTACTAGCATAACAGCATTATATGAGAGAGCCAATGTGCATGAAACAACTAATAGTCACTGAATATATATATCAGCAAAGGAAATATACAAACACTTGAAGAATCACTCACTCAAGCTTAGTAAAGAGCCCCTCAATGGCATGCATATGGAAGCATATCACAATACTGCTACACAAGAATGCTTGTGACTAAAATAGTGCAGTCAATAGATGGTACTGCTGCATATATAATGTCAACACATGGATATGGTAGTATAAAGCTCAAAGAAATATGGGGGAGAAAGATCTCAACCTCTGAAATCAATAATACATCAATCCTTGGAAGGATTGGCTGAAATGTACAAAAATTCAAAATGTTAGAGTTGCTGCCTCTAAACTAGAGTAGCACTGCAACTCAGAAAATGGATGGAGATGGCTGAAGATGCTGCATATTATGAATATATCTCCTCCAATAGATCTTTCAAGAGAGAGGATGATCCAATCCCTGAAGATTTCTCCCTCCAAACTAGTGGTGCAAACCTCCACTGGAGTTCTACTCAGAAATAACGCAGTCAAAGGAAGGGACCGCACTATGAATGATGAGAGGAGATGGGCCTGATGCAAAGATATAGAAAATGGATTTGAAATCTCCTCTAGTGGCCTCCCGGATGCAAAGAAGCTCTCTCCTCTAAAATCAGAGCTCTGAAAGTGATGCTAAGGAAACCTCCACTGCAACCCAGCAACACAATGTTTCCTGCACTGCTGAAAACGTTGTACTGAAGGGAAATGATTTGGCCTTGAACCAGAATGTGGAGAAGCTGAAGAAAAAACCTTCAAGAGGCTTCTCAAGAAGGAGGGAATCCTAAACAAGAATTCCCTTGTGCTAAACATCACAGATATCTTAGTTAAGCAACTGAAGAGAGCAGTAATTCGAAATATCCATGAATGAGCAAATGGTTGCTTTTTCCTCCTTTTATGCCAATGAAGGCTCCTTGGCCATGGACCCCACACATTAGGGTTTCTTCCTCAAGAAATTGCATTGGCCTCCCAAGCAAGCCACACCTCCATCTATTGCGTATTTTGACTTGGTCAACATGACCTAGCCTCCTTGTAATTATCCCTTTTCACACATGGGTGTGCAAGACTAGCTCCAATGATGCTTCTCTTTCATTTCATGAGGTACTTTATTGATATTTTATTCATGAATGGGTCTCCTTGCCCATTTTATTCTCCTCCTGGCTGAAATAGCCAAAATTAATGTTCCAATTAGCTCTATGCTAATTTGGGAACATTACAGGAGCCCGGCAGACAACTGTTAGGTTGAGTTACTAGTCCTAGAGCCTTGGTTGGACAAATGCTTTGGAGCCCTAGATGGGTTGAGTTACTAGTCTTGGAGCCTTGGTTAGAAAATTCTCTCGAGCCCGAAAAAAATTTGGGTCAAGTTGCTGGTCCTGGAGCCTTGGTTGGAACAAACTCTTTGGAGCCCTCAAGCAGCTTGGATAGAGACCAATCTATGATGGTTGTGTTGTCCGACCATGAGGTGGAATCATTGATTGAGGGTTGAGGTGGTTTTGCCTATGGAATCCTTGGATTGATTTTGCGTAATGTGTTTGATGAGATCCCACATTCATGCTTGTAATATGACATGGGGGTGATTGGTTGAAGAGAGATATGGCTCAGTGCATCTATGGTTGGGTGGATCGTGGAAGTCCCATCTCCGATTGGTTTTTAAATTCAACAATGAAGGGACCATTATTTTGGTATTTCGTATGCAAATGTACTAGTTATTATGTGGATTATATTGTTGTTGTATCCACTATATTTCTGTTCTTATTATGTTGGTTATAAGCATGTGTTTTATCAGTGATGATGTATAGTTCTATCCATGTTTTTACTTGTAAAGGTATGCACAATGTATCTATGTTCAAATAGATTTTACTGCAGCTAATGATGTAATGAAGGAGTGGTTCTTAGTGATTCTCAGATAAGTATGAGACCCCTATGCTTAAATCTATTGTTTACACCTGTAGATTCAATGTTTGTGACATTTTTGAAAAAATTCCTGTGATGTCTAGGAGGTGTCCATTTGAGTTATTTTTGATGTCATTGCTTCTATATCAGTGTCCTATTGTTATTTATGATCCCTTAAGTTTTCATGAACTTCTGGGTAGTGACTTGGTCCCTCGTCTTGAAAAGGTGACTCAAATCCTGAAGCCGCAGGCACATAACTAAGCATTTGGGGCCCTAGTTGCTGGCATGCAGTGTTATGTCTACAGCTACAACCTCCTAGCCCATGGAATAGAGTGTTATGCTGGCGGATAGCTCAAATGGGGTCAAAATGTTAGTGTGACCCAAGGGTAAGAGGCCTAAATGGTGTGTTACCTCCTAGAGGTGTTGTGGTTGTTCTACAAGGTCTGTAGGTAGTGCTTTCCATCGGTTCCACTTCCTTAGGGTCACATAGGAGGTTGAATCTCATTATAGCAGGCTTTCATCACATATTTACCCTGGCTGGCCTGTTGCTTGGGTAGATGTGGGAAGTGGGTGTTACATTTTCAATATAATTTATTGAAACAATTCTACAACAATTAGATAGTCTGCAAAAATGTTTTCCTTTTCATCAACATTTTTCAGTTTTCAGCACACAGTTATAAGCAGAGTTGCTTCTTTGTGACAATAATATAATGTCAATGAAAAACACCTCAAATCAATTAGTATTGAACTTTTTTTTATTCACAGAATAACAAAAAAAGTTATCTTTTTTTTCTCTAAAAAAAGTATTAAAACAATTCAAAAATAAATATTGAAGACATGCAATAACTAGTTTAGTTAGTATACCCTTTTCCTGTTGTATTTGAAAAAAAATCAATTTATACTACTATATTGTTTTTGTTATTCACATTTGATTATGATTAAATTAAGTAATAATAGATATTGAACATTACTAATGTTATTGTCATTAAGTAGTTTTATAAGTAAGATAATTCTCTCACATTAATCTATTATTAATGAGCAAGTCTCAATCAACTTATCTTTTAACAAAAAAATATAAATAATAAAAATGAATTATATTATTATTTCAATTCATAATTTATTTTTATCTTATCAACTATAAAGTGGTCTAAATTTCCTATAATAATAGATAATGATGATGTAGATGATGATGCGAATTAACATCCACTAAGAGCGAATATAGTCTCGTGGACCTTTCTATTCCAAGATCAGCATAGTTTTGTTGAGTTAAAAGGTCAAAAAAGTTGGTTAGATCACAAATATTTTGAAATTTACTATATTAAGACACCAAAGATTCGGTGATTTTATATAAATTTGTTTTAGGTAGTTTATCATGGTAATTTTATCACACAAAAAAACATGAATATTAATAATTAACAATAACTTATTATTGTTCATTAAAACTTGAAATCTTTGTGTTACAAATTTTATCATGATAATTTTATCACAAAAATAGTAAATATATCCATTCAAAATAGTGAATTAAATGATTTGCTAACTCTTTTTTGGAAAAATTCAATCTATTCAAAAAAATTCTAAATTCATAATATAATTCCAAATTTAATAACATGTGTATTCTACCAATTTAAACATATTTAAAATCTAGATTATAATTTTTTTTAGCTAAATATTAACATTAAAAATATCATATATTTAAAAAATAATCTAATGAATAAATAGATTTAGAAATTGTATTGATTACTTATATATAAGTATTCCTAAATAAGAAAAATTGTATTCTCACCTTCATATGGATATTTGTAATCTTCTTAATTTATTTTCTTCTCAATAATTTCCTTTAATTCATTCGAAGTGTTTTTGCTATCAAAAGTTTTGTCTTCTATGTACAATAATGTGACTCATGTACAATGCTGTAACTTTTGGTTTTGGTTGTATGCCAACATAACTAGAATCTCCTTTCATGCATTCTAATACTATTGATGTCAAAAGTTTTGTCTCCTATGTACAATAATGTAACTTTGGTGCTATGGACAAAATATTTCATTCAATAAAACAAAGTTCATGGAAGTGAGGTCAAATGGTACACTATGTTTTGTGTGGAAGTGTGAGTGGGGAGTGAAGTTGTACAACGTGAAAGTAAAAGTACTCGGGATCAAGATAAACTATCATTATTATTTTAAAGGTTTGTATTTAACATAGATTATTAATATTAATTTATTATTTTTTAATTTAAAATATTTATATTTTACATAAATTATTATTTATTATACAGTAAATATAATATAAACTCTAAAAAAAAAAATTATGAGATAATGGTTTTTATTAATTATATAATTAATGAATTGGTAATATTTTTGTTTTAAATGAAAAAGTTAAGTTCAAATTTATTATTGTTATTTTAATATGGATATTTGTTATCTTTTCGTATAATTTTTTATTTTTAAAAGTTATTGGTTTATATTTATTGTAGTTGGTTGTATGGAAATATATATATAATTCAGAAGTATTAAAAAAATAATAAGTTTATTAAATTTCATTTATTATATTGGAATGATGTTTTTATTAATAAAATTATAATTTTTTTAGGAGACAAAACATAATATGCATATCACATTAATTATAACATCAATAACACATAAATTATAACATCAATAACATATAAATTACATAAATTTTATCTTGCAAAATTTAAATGGGAAAAAATAACTAATAGATATATTATTATCATATGGGTTGAATGCAACCATGCTTTCACTTAAAAGCAGCTTTGCTCAATTCATGCACATTCCAATGGAGAATTATCAAGTCTTTTAAAGGATTCATCACATGTAATCGATGTTCTCTAATACCACAAAATGTCAAAACCATGGGCTCTAATACCACATGCCACCAAAACCATGTGCATGAAACCCACACTATGGACCTAAAAACTTAGAATTTTTCATTGAGTCAAGCTTGCCCTAACATTCCCCACTTTAAACTTAGACTGGGGAGATCCACATGGTCTCTTTCCCTATAGCCTAGGTCTACTCTTAGTTCCTTATTAACTGAATTTATTAATTTTTTATATGATTATTAATTATATGTTTTCCCCTTGATCGAGGTGATGGTCAGTGGGATGTTGGAGGTCGCGGGGAGGTCACCACCACATCACCTCCCACAAGTTTTAAAAGAAGGGTGGGGGGAGGGGTTGGCATGACCAACCCTCCCCATGCAATGCACATGCGAACTACATACACTATTCCCATTCCAATGTCAACCTTTCCTTCTTTCAATTATTTTGCGAGGGGAGATCTTGCTCCTTGGATTTTTTGATATGCTTGGACCTTTCCCCACCATACGTGGGAAAATTACCTTAGGCGTCTAACAGAGGAAGTTTTGTGTGTAGTGGAAAATACTGAGAGTCGTGGCATAATCCGTGGGCTTTTAACCAAGCATGGGCGTTGCCCTTTTGTGATGGATTAGAATTAACTTGCTCCCAGGTGCAAAATATATTGGTATTTGGGTCTAGATTTTTGCACCATAGACTTTAGAAGCCAAGCAAAGGTCAGGAGTTAGGCTTTGGGTAGGAAGAGATTTTAAAATTTGGGACTTCACTGCCTGCATTAGAGTTGGAGGTTGTAGGATCATGTGACGTCTACCTTCCTTCAAAGTGCACGACTCTATTAGTTCAAGTTTAGTGGACTAGAAAATCTAGGGTATTTTCTTATCCATCTGGCTCTTTAATATCATTCTGTAGTTTTATTTCTCATTGGTAGATACTTGTTTTCTTAGTTTCGAGTTCAGCAGGGTTGGGTTGTGGCAAGGTTTTTGGTGTCCCCTAGCGTGATACAGGCCTTTCCATAAGACTTTCACCTGTCATTTCCTTTTATTCACTCTTCTATGTATATGGGCCTTTCCCACCCTAGTTTCATAGAATCCCTTAGAATTTGTGTCTTTTGGGTTTTCTCAATCTTATTCTTCTAGGTCCTGGGTTGTTGTGGGAAAGCTATCTAGCCTATATATTTCCTTTTTGGTGTAATATGCCTTGAAAATGAATGCAAAGCCGCAAAGGGGTGGGAGGCATAGACCCTTAGGGAAGGTCTCATTCCTAGGAAGTTGCATCCATATTCCATTCTACCACACCCCTTAAAGTTCATGAATAAATTTGTCAACTTGAAGCCCTCACAACCAATGATTAACAAGCTTATTCAGATTATGAAATCCAAGGGGAGGTATCTAATTAGGTTCCTGACCTTGGTCATACCAAGGGAATACAGATCCAGTACTCAAACTCCATCACCCTCCATTGGAAAATGTAATATCTTGTAGTCAGGGTGTTTGTTAGCTTGAGGGGTCCTGAGCCAAGTTCAGATTTTATCGCGTAACCAACAAACCCTCCAACTATTGGCCCTTTCGGCAATGACTTGCTTGCGCAGATCAAAGTCTCACCCGAAGTAGTATGGGGGGGTGCTAGAACCAAGTTTCTGCACCGTGAGGAAGAAGATAATGTAGCTTCCCTAAGCAGATTGATTGCAGACTTATATCGATCATAAAAGTATGTGTGCAATTTAGAATAATACCTTATCAGATCACAACACAGAATCACAAATCACTTCGTCGTAGATATATTATATCAAAATCAGATATAGATCTATATCAATTTGCTGAGCTGCTGAGCCTCAAGATCCTTCTACTGTTCGCTTTGGAGAAAGGTTGCAGGCAGCTAAATGTTTTTAGGGACTCCTTGAACATGATAAACTGGATAAAAGGTATACAGATCTGTAGAGTTCATCCTTTACAAAATTTGTTCTGTTCCATTGGAGTGATCCTCCGTTCCTTTGCCTCTTTCTCATGTCAACATATCTATCGTGAAAATAACGAGAAGGCGGATCAAGCTTCTAAGAGGGGGCTGTTGTTGGATGAAGGCATCTGGAGGGTCAGAGAACATATGGAGGGTGTTATCTTTGAATATTTCCACCCATCTTTATTCGATTAGTGGCTACCGGACTTTGCTATGGCCTGTCCTTTGTCTATTGTTTTCATCCTCTCAGTGTGAGGACTGTACAGTTTTTAGAGGAAGGGTGGGAATTTCTTCATCTGATGGTTGGACTACAAATGTCGTGAGATCTCCTTCATAAGGTGTGATGATTCTACATTTCTGGAGGATGTGGGCTACTTTCATTTGTTTGAACTTCTGGGAGGCTTCCGACTGATACTAGTTTCCAGGGGCTTCGTATACACCTATGTGGTTTTTAAATATGATCTCATTATACATCTTATAGTGGGTCGATGTCTCATATGGTTTCAAAAACTTTCTTTGACTTTCATGGACAGATTCTGTGGACAGATTGACAGATAGCTATGGGTCGTAGTCTCAAGACTGGCTTCACATTTTTTTCTTTGACAGATTGACAGAAAATGTGCTTTCTCTGCTCTTTTGTGCTTGGAGAGTGCGTTTTTGTTGCTGATCTTCACATTGAAGGTTTTTCTTCTGTGGGCTAGACACAGTGTCTCTGGCATGAATGGGTTCCCTGGTCTCTTAACTATTTCCTGGTTACATTCCGAAGGGCGTTTTTGCTGGCTCTGTTGTTATTAAAGGGTGATTTCGATTGGCTCTGTCTCTGACTGAACGTGCTTCTGTTCCATTAACAGAACTGTGTTAACTTCACTCTATTGGCAGAGGTACGTTGTGGAAATGTCTTTAAGCAGCGCTGTGGTTGTGCATATTAGGATTTGCCTACATATGAAGGGTGTTTTCGCTGGCTCTGTCTCTGACTGAACGTGCAACTGTACCATTAACAGATCTGTTTTCTTTTCTCTATTAGCAGAGGTACGCTGTGAGATAGTCTATAAGCAGCGCAGTGTATTTTTTGTCTTCTATCAGCTTCTGGACCATGCATAGTTTCTCACTATGTATCTGTCACTGTAAACAAACTACAGGGTTTGTCTTTCAGAACACACAAAAATGTGTTTTTCACAATGTAATTTTATAACTCACCTGCAGTAAATAAAATTACGCTTTTTTCTCGAGGAAAAAAAAGGTGTAATCACTTAATTAGATTCATCCATGTATTCTATCATCAATATAACGTCATGCATAAATAACAGATGTATTTGCGCATATAAAAATAAGCAACACAGAAGAAATGCGGAACAACAAATAGATCATTCAGGTTGATAACACAATGTTCCAAAATCAGTCTTTGTATTAATTCAAATCAATTCAATACATCAGACTTTCCCTTACACTTTACCCTTCCACACACACATCCAGCGAAGTCCGCACATAGCCAGGACTAGGTCTCCGTGCACACACCAGCAGGAGCCTTTCTACCCAACCCAGGCATAAACCCTTTCAAAAATACTACAGAAGCCTAAACATTCAGATCATAACATTATATCAAGTCAAGTTACTTCCATAGAATTGATCTATCTATTTATATCATTCTAGCGTGCAGATACTATGGTCTCAAACCATGGTTTGAGGCCCACAGTTTACCCTTAAACCCTTTTACATAAACATAGGGAATTTGACCAACCCAAAATCCCCTTGACTCATTCATGCAGCGCACATATACAAAAATATACCAAAACGTGTACCCTAGAGAACCCCGCTCCAACAGGCCCCAACACAAACATGTTACTCGTCCCGATTCACTCTAGTGTCTGCTCCTTCAGTTTGGCTTGGAGTGCATTGATAGAATATTTGAGAGGGAGCACCATTTCTAGACTCTACACAGCAGCTCCCTACGCTTGAACAACCAAATTCTCAGTGGTGGGCCCTTCAGTGGCCAACTCGATACTTCACTGCATATACTGAATAGCCTTCAATGTAGTGTCCAATGTTTGCAAGAGCTGAAGAGCTTCCTCAGCCCATGGTTGCATTCATGCCTCCAGCAGCTGCTCTTTGCGACGCATCTCCTCAATCTATGTTTGGATAATCTGGCCCTCTTGTAGGTGGGCGAGGCACTGTGGAACAACAAGGGTAGGTGTCATCGTTCTGATCTCAACAAACTGTTGTTCTTTCATGTGCAGCTCGTTGCGTAGCTGCTGTATGAACGGTTCAATATAAACCAAAGTCCAGACACACATAGCCTAATCTAAAATATTGTTACACTATGTGTTTGCGCCAGTATTATTGTCATTGGCCTTATTGACTTTGGCAGCTCGCTTTGCACAGACTTCAGGTGGAGTTTTGGGTTGCAACTTCAATTGTAGATCGGCAATTTGATGTTCAATCTCGTCACAGATAGCCTGTACTTTGGTGCGCGAAGCCTTTAAAGTGGTAGCCATTCCTTCCAATTTCTCTTCTGGGGTAGTTGTGGCCAAGACTGCTAGAACTTCAGTGCATACTTAGTGGATTTTCGCTTCAAGTGCAATGCATTGGGCTTTGGCTACGTGGTAGGCTTCCTCTACTGCTTGTTGCTTTTGTTATGCGTCTGCATCCTACTTCTTTATTTCAGGTGTAGCTTTCCTGTAGGTAAAACAGACAAGTTAATATTAATATCACCTGCACCTCTAAATTGGGCACGCTGGTTGGCATCTACATGGATGACCATCATAGGGATTTGCACAAGTCAAACATCTTCGATCATTGGTAAGGCTATGTCCAATGGTTGCGCTTTGGTTACATGTGTGCTCATGTCTGTCTGCCTCGCCTAAGAAACGCTCGCTTGAATCAGGTTCTCTTGCATTTTTAATTCTTGGATCCCTACCTATACCACCTCGAGTGCAATCTTATACTATACTTCCATATCCATTCATCGATCCTTGGTCGTAGGCATGATTGTGTTTGCAATCTTGTTTAAGTCATCCTCAGTCAATTTCATGTCATCCCCTCTAGTGTCCTTAGAACCTTTTCTCTTCTCCATCATTCCTCCAGTGGTCTGAGAACCGCGCTTTGTTCCTTTAGAAGTCTGCACTTCGACCTGCTCCATGGTGTCCTTTGGCGCAGTACCATTTTTCTCTGGCTCCATATCTTTATCCAAGTAAATAGTTTCACTGGTGGTTGTCGGTGTGATTTCTTTCTCTTTCGACTTTTCTATTTTTTTCTCAGTGGTTTTCTCTGGCTACATACTAGTGCATGGCTTCATCAGTGTCTTAGGAATGGATGTGGACACACCATGTTCTAACCACGCGGGTGGCCATTCTGCAGTGATGTGGATCAGATAATATTTCGTGACTAAATATGGTAACTCGTACCAAACTCCCTCCATGGCACCTTTCGCGTGGATGTGGATATTATGGAAAGTTTCTTTAAAGTCTCCTATCATTTTATACTACTCATAAAGTGTTGGGGACAACCTCGGCTTAGACTGCACTGCTTGATAGAATGAGGTGTCGAAAATTACCCAGAAAATCTTATTCACCATAATGTGCGCAGGGTCTAATGAATTCCAAAGTTTTGCATACCATGTGGCCTCACATCTAGGGATTTATCTTGGGAAACTAGGTATCCTTAGGGGTCTTCCACCCATTTAAAGCAATAAACAACAACAACCAAGCATAATGAAATTTATTTCCCTCTTCATGTGCTTCGCGCACATTCTCCAAAAATTCCTTGCACAGATAATGTGACCAATTTTAGTTCACCCCCTTTTCACATCGGTCTACGAGAGAAATCACTTTCGTAGGCACCTCCTTCGGTCTACATTTGTGCATCATCTTGCAGGCCAAGATGAGCGTTCCAAAATGAATGACAGGGCCATTTATCTCACTCACCACAAATCCCCTGATTTTGCGTGAGACTTAGTATTTGGCTTTGATCTTGTCTCCGATAGCTTTCTCTTGTGCTTTGCGCCCAAATTCAGCCATTGGATCTGCTCCCTAATTAGGTAGGCCAGTGATCCTGTGGATCAGCACATCACCAATGCGAATGCACTCTCCCAACCATAGTGCATCATCATTCACGAGCACAAGAAACTTCCGGACACATATATCGTTTATTGGGCTCCGCCCAAAGTGAGGTATTTGTAGTAAATTCAACATACCTACCTTGTGTAGACCCAACACCCATATCTTCGGATTTAGGCACATGATTCCCCCTTCATACTAGACATGGTTGAGGTAGAGCTCTGGCGCGAGTTTAGGAAATGTATCCACTTACTTGATGTCCTAATCCTCCATTCTGAGTTGCGGCACTTTTTCAAGCATGTCTCCTTCCATTGGGACATTTTCAAGGATCAAAGGCATTTATATGCTCGCTCACTCCTTGTCAAGATATTTGGGAACCCTTACCATCAGTTTGCATGGTGTGACATTGGTTGGCAACCGTGAGAATGGGGCCACTTCAACCACATCCTCCTCTTCCTCCAGAATTATCTCAGGGAGCTTTGTCATTGGTCTTTTCAGGCGCTAAGCTGAAGTGGAGTGTGGCTTCGGAGTCTTCTCCCTATGGTATTTCCTTGTTCTAGATGTTTTCCCCTTCGTAGACTTTGTGGGCGTTAGTGTTTCAGCCATCGGCGCAACAGGGACCTCTGGCGCAGCAAGGTCATATTCAAGTCATGTAGTTGTCATATTGGGCGGAATTACGTAATCCAACCCTCTGTGGCACAACTCTTCCTCGAATCCTAAATCCAAACAAGACATAGATAATGAGTATGCAGCAGAAATCAAGGAGTTCAAGGCAAATAATTTACTCAGAAAGAAAAGGGAACTATTGTGACCCCATAGGTCATATTTATACTTGTGACACGTCTTCAATGATTCCTTCTGTATTAGTATGTCTCCATAAATTACAAAACAGTCCCAAATCTGGAAAAATACCTTCATTAAATGCAACCTAGATGCTCCAATAAATGGTAATAAAGTTGTATTTTCTAGATTTACTATTCCAAAGGATAGTTTTTGGCACCTCTGCGACCCAGTCAACCTCCTCGTGCAACTACCATGAGCGTGTCATGGCTTTATGTGCATAAGCCATCCCATCTATGTAAATCTGATACTCTAGTGACATATTCATTTGGTACGCAAAGGGTCATACCTGTACGGCTTTAATCGGCTTCCATTGACATAACCAGGAAGGTATTATCCACTCAATGTGGCCAGGCGCACTGCACCTCAATTAGTGATTTCCTTAACAACATATGGCCCTAGCCAATGCATCTTCAACTTCCCTGGGTGGCACGCAAACTTGTTGTCATATAATAAGACCAAATCATATTCCTTAAACACCTTTTGCCTGATGTGCCTATCATACCCTGATTTTTCCTGTGCCTTCTGAACTTGCTAGTGATAATTTTCAATAAAGTGATCGTCTTCTAGTGCGACCAACTGCGACAACCATTCCTTCATGGAATATGCTTATGCCATATTTGTGAATGCTGCAACGCGTAGACTAGGGACAATGAAATCCATCCGCAACACATCTTGTTTCCCATATACCATCCTGAAAGGTGTCCTACCAGTCAACTTCTTACATGTGGTTCGATATGCCCATAGAACTGCAGGTACGCGCTCATCCCGATAATTTCAATTAGCATTGCACACCTTAGTAAGCGCAATCTCCAATATCTTATTGAATGCTTCAACCGTGTCATTCGCCTAGGGATGATAGGGAGATCTCTTTTGATGATGCATCTGGAACTCCTCTGTCAATGCTTCAATGGTTTCATTCAAAAAATGTGTACCCCGATCGCTTATTAGAATCTTAGGACATCTAAAGAGAGTCACAATATGCTCAAATATGAAGTGTACAGCGGTGTTTGCATTAAAATCCTTCACAATTCTAGCTTCAGCCCATCTGGTTACATAATCTGTCACAGTGATAATGTAACATGCACCACTCTTCTTTCCTATAGGATTAATAGGTCCAACAAATTCTATAGCCCATTTCTCAAATGCTCGTAGTGCCATTTGTGGATGCAAAGGCATATCATCTCTGCACGATGGCTTTCTAGTCCTCTAACATACATCACATGCACGACAATGCGCATAGGCATCATTGTCTAGTGTGGGCCACCATAAACCAACTCGCAAAATATTATGCATGGTTTCCTAACCTGCATAATGACCACCAGAAACCCCTCCGTGAGCTTCATCTAATTTAACACATCTTTCATACTCCAAAACATTTCTTCGCAAAACTTCATTTGCACCCATTTTGTACAATTCTCCAGCAATAATAGTGAAGTTTTTTGCACAAGCCACGAGCTCTTTCTTCTGTTGAACTATATATTCTTCAGGGACACATCCAGTAGTCAGAAACTGAATAATATCAGGTAAATGCTCATCAACCACCTTTATCGCAAACAACTGCGTGTCTGTAAATCCATCCTCCAAGTTCATAGGTTCTTCACCAATCTCAATGCGCGACAGATGGTCTAGCCCAACATTCAATCTTCCAGGTTTTACAGTAATTTCAAAGTCATATTCCTGGAATAACAACAACCACATGTAGATATTCCCCCCCAACACAGGCTTATTGACCAAGTACTTTAAGGTAGAATGATCTGTAAACATCTTGAAATGGCCTCCTAACAGATAGTGGCAGAACTACAGTGTGTACACCATTGATAGTCCTTCTCTTTCTGTGGTTGATTAGTTCCGTTCTGCGCTTGAGATTTTTCGGCATGCATAGGAAATATGGTGATCAATCTCTCTTGCTCCTAGCTACGCTAAAATAGCTCCCAGCGCAATACAGAAGGGATCAACATGCACATGAAACACCTTTGACCAATCTAGAAAGACCAGTATGGGCGCAGTGACCATATTTTCCTTACGCAATTCAAAACTCTTCTAAAAATACTCATCCCAACAGAATGTTGCATCCTTCTTGAGAATATTCTCCATGGGTGCAGTTATTAGCGCATAACCCTGAATAAACTTCCGATAATACCCAGTGTGCCCCAACATTGAGCGTAATTGTTTGACATTCTTAGGAATCTCCATATTAACTATTACTACGATCTTCACAAGATCTACCATCAACCCTTGGTGGAAGAAAATTTCTCCTAGTAGTATCCCAAATGGCACACAGAATATAAACTTCTTCAAATTCAATGAGATCTGGTATTTTCTATAGGTGTCCAACATTAAGTGCAGATTTTAAACATGCTTCTTCAACATCCCAAACACAGTCCAATCATCAAAGTATACCTCCAAGAAATTGTGGATAAAATCTTTGAAAGTAGATACTACTACGTACGAGAAGATGGCAGGCGCATTCTTCAAGCCAAAGGGCATGAATGTATATTCGAAAGATCCCCATTCAGTTGCAAAGTTGGTATTAATGTGATATTCTGGCACAATCCGGATCTGATGATACCTTGAAAACCCATCTGTGAAGGAATAAGCTTCTTGGCCTCCAACATTATCCTAGATTTCATTAGAGAATGGAGTTTGGAATGAATCAAACACACAAACATCATTTAGTTTGCGCAGATCTACATAGATCCTGATTTCTCCTTTGGTATTCTTATCTTGCACTACCATGGGACTTACCCAATCAGATTCTCCTATTGGTTCTATGATGCCTGCAGCAACCATTTTTTCCAACTCTTCCTTCACCTTCTGCTTATATCTTGGATTCGGTCTATATGGGTGCTACTTCACTTGATGCGCATCAGGTTTCAAAGTGATATTCATAACTCCAAGTTCCCAATAATTTATTTCAATTATGATTACTTTGTAGGGAACAGGTCCTAATACTCGGTCAACAACTCAAAAAAATTTCCTATTGTATCATCATCCCATTAGTCTCCAATATTTTCCAACTTAGGTTTCTCTTCAGACCCAATATTCACCTATCATATCTTTAGGGGTTTTGTCACATATAGCGATGTGATCGAGGGCCCAACTACTGCACAATGTCCCTCAGATTCTCGAATCGTGATATTCCTTGGATTCTCTTCACTGTCTTGAACCGTCAGATTTCTGCAATTCACAATATCTTTCATCTTCACATCCCATGTTGGTGGAGCACACTCGATTGCAGGCTTTGTTATATCAAACATGACTTCTTTAATATTATGCAAATCTTGGCCAATTATCAAATTCACTCTCAAAGTTGAATAATAGGATAAATCTCTCCGTCAGCGTAGACCATTCACTAGTACTGTTACACCATTTTTTGGTCCTCTAACCTACTGTCATTAGATGGACCCAAGTACACCTGTAAGACCAATTTTACCCTAAGTAAAATTGCTTTCACTATGTAAAATAACTTAATAAAACACATTTATTAGGTTGTTTATGGTCTAAACAGGAAACCCCAAAAGGAAATATTAAACAAACCTATATTTGTTTGATTTTCCTGGTCATGTTTAACCCAAAACAAAGAAATTAATTAGATAAATCTTTATTTATCTTATTTTTTTCTAGGAATAATTATTTAAATCTTATTTAAATAATATTCCTTGTTAAATATGACTAAATCACTCATAAATAATTAAATAAATCATTATTTATTTGATTATCTTTTAACCACTTCCATAAAATGATAAATAAACCATTTATTTATTTATTATTCATAAATAAAGGAATCGACCCAAGTCAAGAACCCTTTTCCCTCCAACAAATATAATAAAATATTCCTAAAGGGTGCTTCTAGAATTCGATTAATAATATTTTATTCATGCACCGAGTTCTAGACCGCCCCAATATTTTGTTATAAATAGGGAGGAGTTTTCTACCATTCTTCACCTTTTTTTTTTATTAAGTCACTCTAGATCTAAACTCTTGGTGAACTACTGTGAGCCATTGTCATTGTCATATTTTCCATTAATTCTTTGTGTGAGCTCCCTTTGAGTTCTATCTTTGTCTGGGTTTTCTACACCAACAAGAGAGATGAATGCTAGATCTGAATTGCTGAGGACTTCCAATAACCCATCCCATTGAGGAGAATTGGAAACACCTTATTTTTTTCCTCCTAGGTGCCCTTAATACAAAATTCTTTCAAAAATACTGTTCTTGTCTTGTCTATTGGATGTATGGAGCAAAACCTTATTTTTTACTGCTTGATGTCTCTCTATGCATAGATCTGGTTTTTTGCAGCACTTGTCTTGATCAACTAACTACAGATCTGAAGATATTGGCAGCCACATTTGATGTTAGGGCTATAAGTTATGCGTAGCTAAAGTGGTCTTTTTTCGTACGCTTCGACAAAAGATTCACACTAACAACTGGCGACTCCACACAGGTTTTCAATTACGACCGCTGTCGTTTTTCATATTCCTGCATATCCAGCTACTTCAGATCCTAGGGTTTCTTTTCAGCTTTTTGTTTTTCCTATTTTTATGTTTTTTTCTATAAAACCCTAAAACATTAAAATTTCTAACTTGCGTGTTTACGGCCCCTATTACGCGGTGACGGACATCGTATAGCCCAGACGACAACACCGGAAATACGCTGGACACCGGAACTTGGTCGCACTTTTCGGCCCGGAACCTGTGACCTGACTCCAGGTGCGCACCAGCCACGTATCTCCGACTTTAGCACGGAAAACGGTCGGAACATGTTGCGATTTTACGCTCTTTTGCAATTATAAGGTTTTTCTAAAGCTTCTGCCAGGGTTTTCCAGCCTCTGTCTTAGCCCATTTAGACCTGTTTCTGATCTTTTTTGCTCATCTAAGTGGGAACATAGCCCCTAGGGCTTTAGTACCCTCCACTTTTGGTGGAAGAGTTTTGACTGTTTCAGGTGTCTGTTTTTGATTTAAATACCTTCGGATCCCAGTACCTCCTTCCGGACCCTTTTAAACTTCTTTTTCCCCGCTAAAACACCTCCACAATTTTTGTTTGGATCTGCACCTTTAGGCCTCCTCTTTGTCCCTTCACTTTTCTTTGATTCCTCCTTTCCACGACCACCTTTTCTCACTTCTCTGCAGCGTGATACACTTTCTCTTTTCGGCGATTTCTCCATAGATCCTGGTCCCTTTCGACCCTAGATCTGTTGAGCTCTTTTTGTGTGTTTACATAGTTTGTCCCTTTCTTTTCAGCATAGTTTTGAGAGACCCACTTTCTTGGGTTAGATAGATGCACAAGTAGCTGTTATTTTTCTGTTATTTCAGCATTTTATTCTGTTCTCTGTAGGTTTATTTTCAGCTACGCAGCACACTTTTCTCTTGCTCTCAAAACGGAAAGGGTTCTCTCTGGTGATCACTGAGATCAATGTCTGTGTCGATGAGCCACTGCTAGCGAGAATCTTGGTTTGGAACAGGGGCAAAGACTTTAAAATCAATTGACACTGCACCTTTCTGCCCTTGTTTCGACATTGTAATCACTTGATTCTGCACCTCCCTGCCTTTGTTGATCGTTCTTCTTCCCCTTGTGCCATGTTTGTGTGGTCACCATTGCACCCCCAATGCGCACATCCTGGAGACTTCTTGGCCTTCACCCTCAGTTTTCGGTCGGTCGACCTACTCCTTCCCGTCGTCGACGAGTTAGTCCTCCTCTGAGTCCGTACTCCGACTCCTCTTCTGATTCATTGGGTTCTCCTTTTACTTCTGGTTCTCCCCCTGTCACCTTCATTATATCTGGTCCAGGGCCTAATGCTAGCGGTAATCCCGGCCCTAATGTCAGGACTACTGCTAGCGAAACCGCCACGGGAACTACATGGCAGGCCTTAGCCTCCCCGATCTCAATCAGTTGATCAATGACCCCATCTGCCACGATGTTGGTTGGCTTGCTATGCCAACCAAGCTCCCCTCCGACATCCCTAAGTTCAAAGGCCTCGCTGGAGAAGATCTAACCAACCATGTCCGATCTTTCCACATGTGGTGTTCCTCCAATTCCATTACCGATGATTCCATCCGTCTTCGGTTGTTCCAAAGCACACTTACGGGCGAAGCTTCTAAATGGTATGTTGACCAGGCCACCTCTTCCCATACCACCTTTGCGACCATTGCCCAAGCCTTTTTATCTTATTTCTAGCTCCCTCTCCGATACGATACTGGTACAGAGCTTTTGACTTCTTTCAAGCAAACCTCTTCGACCCGCCTTTCCACTCATTTCCAGGAATGGCGGAGAAGAAGGAGCTTACGTCGAGCTCCCACCTTCGAAGATCGGGTTTATATGGACTGGTTCCTTCACACTCTCTTACCTCCCATTGGCAAAGATGTCGCCTCCCATTTCCCTCAAACAGAAGAATCCGCCCTCCAAATCGCCTTGAAATATGACCTGACCTACACTCAGTCTGGTTACATTTATACCGTCCTTCCTGACCTCCCCAGGCCCAGTGGCGCTAACGCCCTGGGGGCATCTCATTCCGCTGACGGTATCATTGGAGCCCTTTCTCATCCGTATGCTCAAGCTTCTATGGGCTATGGTCTCCCTCCGGGAGGGGCCAGCACCTCTAGCACTTTTCCCCCTCCAGGTAGCATGTATCCAGGATACGGCATGCCTCATCCTTTTGCCCAACCTCCTGCTTACCTCAATGTTTCCCAACCTAACCATTATCCTTATCCGCAGCCTGGTGCGCCAGCTCCTCCATCATATGCGCTTCCACCTCCCTTGCCTTCTCCACCCCTGAAACAGCACCTACAGCCCCCTCCAGCGCAAGTATTTGCACAGCAGGGCACGACTAATCTCCCTTCTTCTCAAAGAAGTCGGAGAGGCAATCCAAATCAATCTGCCCCTGGTACTCGTGGACCCAATCCTCAAGGTACTGACCCTAACACTGCTGACCAGCAACAGGGCACTCAGCCCAAGCCGGGCAGGCCTATTCGCACAAATAAGCCTTGTTCGTGTTGCGGTGTTTACGGTCATTACACTCACGATTGTCCCCTCTTACCACAGATGCGGCAGATGTGGGAGTCTCAAGCCACATTGCGAGGACAACATGCCTCCCCTCACGCTCCCCCTAATGTGGCCACTACTCAACCAGCTGTGTTTACTGATCCTTTCCCTCAGCAAGGATTCGTGGCTACCCAACCACCTGACAGGCGGGTCTCCACTCCACCCTCCATTTCTGGTTCCTCTGATTACCAGATCCTCATGATGACCTCTGATCCATCCCCAATGATCGACCTTAACATCAAACTCGGTCTCGCAGTACCCCGCCTTTCCCGGCTCTGGTCGCC
Source organism: Pinus albicaulis (assembly GCA_034641835.2). NCBI lineage: Eukaryota > Viridiplantae > Streptophyta > Pinopsida > Pinales > Pinaceae > Pinus > Pinus albicaulis. The sequence goes on along the minus strand of CM076579.1, from coordinate 98,876,690 downwards.
TCCCGGTCTCTTCCGGTTCTCTGAGCCTGTTCGACATCCAGTGGTTGGACAATCCCTCAGCAGGTGAGGTTCTCCCAAGCTTCCTAAAGGACCATTCTGTTTAATCTTGCTCTGATCAGGCACGCTCATTCGTATAGCATAGTAGATGATTTGGCGCAATCTCCTGCTGCCATTTCCACATTGGAACTCCTCCAATCGTGCCCTTCCCAAAAGAAGGCTCTGCTATCTGCCCTGGGTGCTGTAGATCTTGCTGATGACCAAATGATTGTTTTCGATGCCACTCCATCGGACCATCCTCCTCTTCCTCCTTCTGTCGCCTTCCAAATCCCAGTCAAAATCCGGAACGCCAACGTTTCCCGGTGTGTAATTGATGAGGGGGCATCCACCTGCGTGATGTCCGCTTCGATTTGGAAGCAACTCGGATCTCCTGAGTTGGCCCCTTCCACGATCACCCTTCGAGCGTGGGATGGCCACGCCTCCCAGCCCATTGGCCTCTTCTGTAATTTTCATATCACTCTTGCGGGCAAGACTGTTTGCATTGACGTCGAAGTCATCGACGCTCCTCTAGATTACAACATTCTCTTGGGGCGAAGCTACACCTATGCCATGTTTGTTGTCCCTTCCACGGTTTTTCGCAAGATGTCTTTTCCTCACAATGGAAAGATAGTCACCATGGACCAGTTGACTTATCATGAGCCAAAGTCCCAGACCTCCCCTGAGACGACCATCTCTTATGTAGCCAATAAGAAAACCGTCGATTCCTTGACCAGTGTCTCTCCCGGCGTCTATAAAGACTCCTCTTTGCTTGGAACTTTTCCTGGTATCCCTCCTCCTTCTATCTCTGATCCCAGCTTATCGAATGTTTGCATGATGCAATCGTCTCGGGCTGCCCTTAAGCGGCCCGCTTTGGCTAGTCAACAACCTCAACCTCGCCCACCGCAACCCGCTCCTAGCCATTCATCTCAGCCAGCCGGCCCTCCTCCTTCTATCCCTTCTCCTACAGCTGGTATCCCTGAACCCCTCTATCCTCCTGGGTCGGTTCCCCCAGCCCTCAACCATCTCGGAGCTGTCCCTCCTGGTCATTACCCCATTGGTCAGATACCTTTCATGGCTCCCCCTCCCGGAGTCTATTCGGTCCCCGTCATGGCCACCCTCTCTCTCCCCAACCTGACCCTGGGTATACCTGTCTGGTACCTTGACCCTCCAACTGCTACCCCACCTAGTCACCCCAAACCGTATCTTGCTTTGACACCCGTTCAACCGGTCCCCCTCGCTTCCTCCGTTGCCTCCATGCCCCCAGCACCTCCTCAGGACCCTGCTCCTGTGGCAGCAACTCCAGGACGGAAAGGCAAAACTCGCAAGGGGGCATCCAAAGACAAGGCCACCCCGACTGACCCGGCTCCTCCTCTGCCCGCAAAGCCTTGCGCCTTGTGTGATGTCATCAGTCACGCCACCCATACTTGTCCTGAATTGCCCCGTATTCAGCCCATGGTTAAAGTCGCGTTCCCTGAGTCTACGGTCCCTGACCCCTCTATTCCGTCCTCGTCCGTAACCAAGAACCCAAAGATTATTCGCACCAACAAACCCTGTGCTTTGTGTGGTGTCCATGGCCATTACTCCCACCATTGTCCTCACCTGACGCATTACTGCGCCTCTTTAGAGTTAGTTCAAGAGTATGATGTTGAACAAAATCAGTCCGCCTCTCCCATACTTGCGCAGTATGCTTCAGGATAGCTTGAGGATCCCCCCGATCCCATTGACATCCCCCCCCCCTGATGTCCATATGACGGAGTCTACTACCATCATCCTCTACCTATCATCCTCTGTGAGACCCTTGGAGACCATTCCCTTTGAATCCTCCCCTGTTGTTTCGCTCGATCCCCCTTCAGCGACCACCCTGGGCTCAACATCATTTGACCATTTGTTTCTCTGTTCTTCCATCATTCCCCGTAGCGATCCGTATGCGAGCCTTTCTTCCTATACGGATGATTTAGGTAGCTTTTCCGCGTCATGTGGTTTCCCTTCCACTCATCATCCCCTCTTTTCCCATCCGAATGCCCCCTTGGAAACCTTTTCCACCCATGACCTCATCCTTCCCGCCCATACACGGGATAACCCCACTTGTATCTATGTTGACCTCCGCAGCCCGAGTCCCAGCCATACCTTTTATAGCCCTCATATACCACCATCTAGTTTGTATATGTGTCATAGCCATCCTACCCATCACACTCCCTCCCGCAGTTGCCACTCGATGTCTACTATACACTCACGCTGCCGTCATTTTTCCCCCTCCCCCCATTTTTTGTCTTGTAACACCATTCCACAGGACCTCCCATCCACACCCTATATCGGTTACGTTGATGGTGCAAGTCGTTACTCCCAGAATCTAGCCTCGGTAGGTTGGGCCATTTTCACCCCCTTGCATGCCCTTGTTCTCTCAAACGGGGTCTACATTGGTCCTGCCACCAATAATCAGGCCGAATATGATGCAGTGCGTGGTCTCTTAGTCGATGCCCTCTCTCATCGCATCCTCCATCTGCATGTTCGTTTAGATTCCATACTTCTTTTCATGCAACTAAATGGTGTCTATCGTGTGCATAATCATGTGTTGTTTAGACGATATTTACGAGTGAAACTCTTGATACGTGAGTTTGAAACCATAACTTTCAACCATGTACCTCGAGAACAAAATCACTATGTAGATAGCATTGCAAACCATGTTCTAGATTGGCATTTATCACACGCATTTTATACAAGAAAATAACATTCATAATCATTAAAAAAGATGCATATCCATAATATGTGTTGCAAAACATGTGTTTAGAGTCCATCTACTCTGATACATATGACATGCCCATAGCATGTTACAAAAAACTCAAAACTAGGGGGCACCACCTGTCCCTCCATACACAATAGGGGGAACCACCTGTCCCACACCTAATCACTATCTCGCGGATCCCGAGCCAATGGCTCTGCTCCTACAGCTTGTAAATCACGTATCCCCTGACCGGCCATCGCCATGCGCCGCATGACACCCCCCCATTCCGAGGGTAAACCAATACATGGCTCTATGTACTGGTCGTCTAAGTCTTGACACCTGCGCTCTGAAACACCGGTCAGCAACCTCTCGCATCTACGGCGGATGTCCTCCAGGAGGGCAGCTGCATCCTCATTATGTGCCGCTCTCGATCCACTCGGGCCTGCAGCTCCTGATGCTGCCGGCCGTCCCATATATCCGGCCGGTTTTACCGGAGCTACATCTGCATACCAAAAGTACATGAATCAGTACCCTATCTACTATTCAAAAACTTTAACATGCCCAGAAAAGAGTATTCACTTATCACTTACCATCGGGTCCCCATACTCGACCAGGCGGAAGTGGTAGGTCTGGATCCCCACAATAACTCATCCCACTATAGGGATAGTCATCTATGTATAACGGCATCTGATCCCAATGGGCAAAGAACTCAGGTCGAAACACCCGTCCGACCACCCCTCCTCCTCCTCTGCACAGTAGCCGCCCCCACCGGCGCATCCTAGGCTCTCTTGGGCCCCCATCTGGGAGCTGTATACGAGGTCATAAGGTCGGGATCTTCTCAAAAAAGAAGGAGCACAACAAAGTCCCATATGAGCAATCGTGATTCACTTGCCGCTTGCAAAGTGACAGTTGTCGTTTTAACGACACCAACACCATTTGGGCCCACCCATAGTAGTTCCCACTCAACACACTCTCCACAACCATCATCTGCCCCCCAGTGATGTGATGGAGCGCCTGGTTTCCCAAGATCCGCAGCACTACTGCGGCCACTGCACGGGTCTCTAATCTCTCTAGGTCCCCGATCGGTATCCGAGTCCCTTTGACTTGGAGACCCGGTCGACAATGTTGCTCCACAAACTCCATGATGTTCCACCCTCGCGGTAACATTGGCTGCGTATTTCCCGCCATCCCAAGTGGCGAGAGACCAGTCAGGAAATACAGATCCTGGACTGTCAATTCGATCCTGTGCCCCTGCACTACAAATACCTCATGATCTGGATCCCAATAACTGAAAATCCGGGCCAACAAGGGCTCCCCTGATCTCATCAATGGGTTCTCCAAAAACTTTAGAACCCCAAACCTGGCCAATACACGACGGACACCTTGATCTACCTGGATCTCTGACCGTAATGTACCCAGGTCTCTCTCTCTCCATTTGACCCATATATCTGCCATATCTGCACAAACACATCATCTTTGTCAGTATACAGATAGGAAACACTGTAACCAATCACAAAAACCCAAATCTCAGCCCTAAAATAGCACTGAAATCTCATTCATCCTCCAGGTCGCACTTTTCTGCCCAATCCTGGGACAGGTCGTAGTTTTTGGCTCAAAACCTACTTCCTAGGTCTCATTTTTTGGCCCAAAAAGTGCAACCCGGCCATAGAGGTGAAAGAGGGTCCGTTCCTGAGATTCTGGGCCCTAATCTGAACTTTCAATCCATCAAAATGAAAGAGTAAGGTTAGGCCTCTTACCTGCAACTAACGGATCTCGATTCCAACGGTCGATTTGTCCGCTACGCTCGCCGCACGATTTAGGGCCTTCTCTCCTCTCTACATTCACCACAGCAAAACTAGCAAATGAGTGAATTTGGAGGGAAAACTGCCTTATTAAAAGAGAACCCTTGTTTTTTCTTTCGCCTTCTGCGACCACACCGTAGCTCCGTTTGACAAACCGTCTGCACCGTTGGAAAGCTCTCACCAAGCCCTCAAATGGGTATCTATTATTTTTTTGTGATTTGATACTTCACCAGGACACATTTTGTCCAAGATGGGTCACTTCACCTCCCCCCAAAATCGAATTTCCTCCTTTACAACACTTGTACTTGGGGCACCACTTTGCCTCCATACTTGTCTTTGTTTGTGTCAATTTTCATCATGAGATACCATCTTGTACTCATGTTTTATGGTCCCCCATTGGACCTTTACTGTGTGGAAGCACCATCACATCGCCCTTGTCTAGAGCATCCGAGTTGAGTCATCACTGCATTCATGGAGTCTATCCTGAGTCCCTTTATATCCCGCTATAGTCCTCCATCCTTCATTGCTTGGTCCCTCTCTCATGTCGCACATTATGGCCTTCAGTCCCACTGTCCCCTATCCCTCATAATATTGTGTCAGTCGCTGCCATGTCATTCATGCCCTTTATGCTCTAACAAGGGAATTCATCCATTCGCTACTTAGTCCCCTCCACTTCATTATCATCATTGGTATTAGTCTTTCAGTCGCTCTACTATGTTCTCTCGTGCCCTAGTTGAGGATCCCTTATCGCCTCACCTATGGCGGACCTCCTTCTGTCGACATCAACTCATTCATTCCAGAAGACAGGTCTAGAGAGCAGTGTACCTTAGTTCTAGCTTCCACTCTTGTTCGGTGCCTCGGATCAGGCAAAGGGATCTCTCATTTCCCTTTGACCGAGGTTCTCCTCTGGCTCCTTTCGGCACCCAGTCGAGGCTCTGTATGTGATGGTCCGGTGATGCAACAACAGTTATTGGTGATGCCGGGACATGAGATGTCTCAGCCCTCATGAGGGGGTGGCCCTGCAGGTAGCCCCCCACATGCCCGGATGACCTCTTCATTGCAGCCTTCGATGCAGCTCCATATATTTGATGATGTCGGCCTTAGCCGCTTGCAGCGCCTCTTTTGCATGTATCATTCAGATTGTGTGAGCCCTTCCCCGCTTGTAGGGGCCATTTGGGTTATATTTGTATCTCATGTACTCAAATATTATTGAATAAGTCCTGGCTGTTATCCCAGGCACAACATGTATATGGGATCCCTCATTGTATTTCTATCTGGCTCATGATTATGCCGGCTGTACTTTATGGTTCGGTCCCTTGTTTACTGGACACACTATTCTTTTGTACTTTGTCTCGGCGGGCATAGGTATGCGTCCCCGCCGCCTTTAGCACAGGTACCCTCTCATAAAAAGAGACTTGTTGCACCTGTAAGTCTCGTCTCCTCAGGGTCTAGTTCTTCAGCACATTAGTCTACCTTACATTTCTCTCTCTGACTTCCCTTTTGATGTATGGTGATTGAGTTCTTACAACGTACTTCGGTCATACGATTTTCTCCTAACACTCGCACGCTGGGGGGCAATCTGTTACACCATTTTTGGTCATCTAACCTACTATCATTAGATGGACCCAAGTACACCATGTAAGACCAATTTTACCCTAAGTAAAATTTCCTTCACTATGTAAAATAACTTAATAAAACACATTTATTAGGTTGTTTATGGTCTAAACAGGAAACCCCAAAAGGAAATATTAAACAAACCTATATTTGTTTGATTTTCTTGGTCATGTTTAACCCAAAACAAAGAAATTAATTAGATAAATCTTTATTTATCCTATTATTTTCTAGGAATAATTATTTAAATCTTATTTAAATAATATTCCTTGTTAAATATGACTAAATCACCCATAAATAATTAAATAAATCATTATTTATTTGATTGTCTTTCAACCACTTCCTTAAAATGATAAATAAATCATTTATTTATTTATTATTCACAAATAAAGGGATTTGACCCAAGTCAAATACTTTTTTCCTCCAACAAATATAATAAAATATTCCATAAAAGGTGGATCTAGATTTGGTTAACATTATTTTAATCATGCACCAAGATCTAGAATGACCCAATATTTTGTTATAAATAGGAGGATTTTTCCTACCATTATTCACCTTTTTTTGCCTATTAGATCACTCTGGATCTAAACTCTTGGTCTGACTTTGAGCCATTGTCATTGTCATATTTTCCATTATTTGCTGTGTGAGCTCCCTTTGAGTTCTATCTTTGTCTGGGTTTTCTACACCAACAAGAGAGAGAAATGCTAGATCTGAAGTGTTGAGGACTTCCAAGAACCCATCCCATTGAGGAGAATTGGAAACTCCTTCTTGTTTTCCTCCCAGGTGCCCTTAATACAAAAATTCTTTCAAAAATATTGTTCTTGTCTTGTCTATTGGATATATGGAGCAAAACCTTGTTTTTACTACTTAATATCTTTTTATGCATAGATCTGGTTTTTGCAGCACTTGTCTTGATCAACTAACTGCAGATCTGAAGATATTGGCAGCCATATTTGATGTTAGGGCTATTAGTTATGCATAGCTAAAGTGGTCTTTTTTCGTACACTTTGACAAAATATTCACACTAACAAGTACCTCGGTGTAGCCCTGTCTCCAGATACCAATCAGTAGGTACCTTCCCCAATGTGTGAATAAACATGTGAACCCATTCAAGTCTTAGTTCTACACCCCATACTTGATTCCATCTAGCCAAATGTCTACACGGATAACCCTTTCTAGAGTAGAATTCTTCCATTCTGATGTTTTGACACTCAAAGCGTAACCTCATCATGGGCGCACATTCCTCCCAGTTGCCCATGTTTTCCTTATGATTTTCCCACCATCTTGCCGGAGTAGCACGCAATCTGAGATCCAAAGCATGGAATTTTTCTCCTTCTGGCACAGTACTTTCAAGCTCCCATATAAAAATGTTTATATCATTTAAACCATCACAATGCGGTAATTCGTGTACCTCAAATGTTATACATCGAAGAGATCTGGTCACACGATTACAACACAGTGCAGATATTTCATGCAACCAATTCTACCAGTTTTATAATTCCTCATAAGAATCTAAGAAACAAGAGCTATCCTTCTCCCAATTAATATTTCCATCCGCTTTTGGGTTAATCCAATCTTCCTCGCATAAAGTTAGCTTATTGATTTTATCAATATCATCATTAGTGCGCACAGTCGCTATGTATCTTTTTCCTTCTGCAAGGTCTAGAGGAATGATGACCCTGACTCCATTGCTTTCAAACTCCACTATTCTTTTCTTCAGGTTTATGACACCATCCATATCAATAGCCTAGACTAGTCCCAACAGTGCAGGATAAGGATCAATATCATCTACAATTTGTATAACTTCAAATTCTGGCATCACCTTAACACCCTCGATACTGACTACGACCTACGACAGCCTTCCTATCGGAATGATATTATGCTAATTTTCCATGCGCAGTTGAATGGAAAACCACTCCAACTTGGGTTCTCCCATGCGCTGCCATGTTTTCTTAGGTAGAAAATTGGCATCTGATCCTAGGACTAGAATAACCTGGTCCATCTCATAAGCACCGATCTTTTTGGTCATAAGCATCTCTCTACTCGTTCTCTTCTTATTCTTATATTTTTTTTCATGGCTCTCTGTTCTACCATAGGCTGTTCCTTCTCCGCGTAATTATCTATCAGTGCTTGAAGGTTCTCTACTACCTTTTTGTTGCACAGTAACTTAATGTAAGCCTATAGGAACCGTCTGATCTCTTCATCTCCTCCTGCTTCCTTCATTGGTCTACCTGATGTTGATGTGCTTCCCTCTGCAAATTATTTCCACGCTTCAACAAAAGTCTCCTTTGCATGTTGTAAATCAAATCCTTATTTTTTTCTCAAGTTCTTTATGAATCCATAAATCAGTATCTGGTTGCTTTCCACTATCTTCATTAGTGGCTACACCACTCCTAGTGACCACATTCACACTGGTATATTCTTCACGGGATTATGATCTAACCATCTGAATATTCTATGTTGGAGTCTGCATCTTTTTCTCCTGCATTTTAGCAATCAAAACACGGAAATCTTCTATGACATGATGAAATTGTCTACAATACCTGCATGATTGTCACGCAGGATTTGGATAGTCGCGCGCATAGTGACCAACATCTCCACAGTTATAGAAAATAACTTGTCCTCTTCCTTGACCAGCTGATCCACCTCCTCGTCCTCTTCCTCTACCCTAGAATCCACCATGCCCAGAGGGGGATGTTAGTGAGGTAGGTTCAGCCTGCATTCTATATATTTCAGCATTGTCCAAGATCATATCATAAGTGTGACAGTGTTTCTCATCATGTCCTAGTGATGAATAAAATCTGCAAAACAACTACTTCAACTCAGGTCAATACTGTCCGACCCTTGGGCGGAAATCTGTGTCATGTAATCCAGAAACTTGACAGATTGTGCACCATAATGTGCTCTTCAATGGACTAGGACCTCTCACATTCAGATAATTACTGAAGACATGACATTGATCCTTATGGTTCCCAGCAGCTTTACATTTTATGCACTAGACCTTTGCGCAAACCTTTGATTTGCCTCCCACACAGATTCATTAACCTCCTAATGAATCTCTTTCGTTTCTGTAACCAACTGTGAGTATGACTTAGGCTTCTTGAACTGCTCTTTTAGGGCATATTTTTATTTCTTCCAAGGTGGCATTAGGTTTTTCTTGAACATATATGATATACCAATCTAATGCGTGATCTTGGAAAGTAGTGGCTAGTTGCACTTTCTTAATAGCATCATTATTAACCAACTGAGATTTCCATATGACCTCATTCACAAACCAAAAGTGCTCAGTATCTTCATTTCCAATGCCTCTAAAATTAGGTATTTTCATCGACGCGGCCATAACCTAGGAGAGGTGGAGGTGGACTGTGCAGTGGAGTGGGTGCTTTGTGAGGTGAGTGTAGAAGTGGAGTGGCTGGGGTTGGAAAAAGGATCAAGGTTCTCTGATCATTCTGGTTTGATGAAAATTGTTCTTCAAAGTCACTAGAGCTACTAATTTCTGGTTCACCTTCATTATTAGATCTATACTTCAGAGTGCTATAAAAAAAAATTTGGATCTTCGCGGTAAAGTTTTCCATTGAGCGTAGTCAGGCCTCTTCATGGAATTCAAGAAATATGTTCACATAGAGAGCCTTGTTCACATAATAGCATCTTCAGCAACAACTTCAAAGAGCGTGGGAACTTACCTCTAGGACCTTTGAAATATCTTCTCTCTTGTTATGAAACTAGCTCTCAAAATATAAGAAAAGAGAGATCAATGCCTTATAAATAAGCCACTTCGAAGGGGAAACCTCCTTTACATTACATAAATGAAAAATTCTTAGATGATTTAAATGAAAAAACCTCCTTTCTATATATAGGAATCCATGGTGTCACAATATAATCCTAGCTGACCTAAAAATAATAATGTAAGGGCCAACAACAACAATAGTGGGGTTTTATGGGGCAAAATAATAACAATATGGGGACTACAAGGGTACAACAATAACAATAATTGGGATACACTAACAACAACAAGGGACTACACTAGTAATATAGGGACCTAACATTCCCTCTCCTTCAAAAAAGTGTTTTCCTCAATGCTTTAGTTGCTCTGGATGCTTCTGTATAAAATTCTCATCCTCCTATGTGGAATCTTCAGTGGCTAAGTTCTTCCACTTTATGAGATACTTTGAAATTGATCAATTTTGTAGCTATCGATTTCTTGTTTCCGTGACTGCTTCAAGTTCCAATATGATTTTTCCTTCCTCATCAAGTTCTGGCAATATTGTTTGAACCAGAAGTTTGTCCCCTATAACCTTATTTAATCATGAAACATGGAAAATTAGGTGCACTCGAGAAGAAGCAGGAAGCTTCAATTTGTATGCCATAGTACCAATATTTTGCAACACCTTGTAAGGACCATATTACTTTGGAAATAATTTATTATCCTTCTTAGCTTGCTTTAGGGTCATTTGTTTGTATAGCTGTAGTTGTAAAAATACCCAATCTCCTACATCAAAACTTCTCTCACTGTGATGTTGATATGCCTGTTGTTTCATTCGATTTTGTGCAAAATTTAGGTTATCCTTTAATATTTGGAGAACTTGTTGTTGATGCTCGATGTGATCTTCCACTGCTTGAAACTTAGAATTTTATCTTAAAAATGATGTGATGGATGGTAGATGATATCCATAAAGTGCCATAAATGGGGTCATTTTTGTTGCAATATGCAAGGAAGTGTTATACCACCATTCAACCAAAGGTAACCATTTGACCCATTGTGTTTGTTTATCAGATACAAAACAACGAAGATATTCTTCCAAAAATTTATTCACTATCTCAGTTTGCCCATCGAATTGAGGATGATAAGATGATCAATGGGCTATTTGAGTACCCCAAACAAGAAAATAATTTAGTCCAAAAATTTCCAGTGAAAATGGGATCTCTGTCACTTATAATAATCTTTGGGTTTCCATGTAGCTTTTGAATTATTTTCATAAATGCAGTAGCAAATGTACTTGGTTTAAATGGATGAGATAATGCACAAAAGTGTGCATACTTGGTAAGTTTATCAAATACCACCATGATGATACTCTTTCCTTCGGACTTAGGTAAACCTGTGATATAATCCATTGAAACCTCCTCCCAACGTTGACTTAGAATGGGTAAAGTTTGTAGCAAACCCAGGGTCTTAATTGTCTCAACTTTATTTTGCTGGAAAACCAAACATTCTGCCACAAAATTTTGAATATCAGATTTAAGGCCATCCCAAAAAATTTATTTCTTCACCCTATGGTAAGTTTTTAAAAATCCTGAGTGTCCTCCTACAGGAGAGGTGTGAAATTCCAAAAGAATATTTTGATTTAGTTGGTAATTCTTACAAGGATATAAGCGATCTTTGTACCATAAAGAATCATTTTTCCAACTAAATGTATCATATGTATTGGGATCTTGTTGCAACTTTTGAATGAGTGTCCATACTTCTTCATCATTCTTCCATTCCTCCCTTGCTTCAGTTATCTAATTTGGTTGGATAATAGAAATGGCACAAAGCAATGCTTCCACCTCCTCATCCTTTCTTGAGAGTGCATCTGCAACAACATTTAGCTTCCCTTTTTTGTAGATGATTTCAAAGCCTTAATCCAACATCTTTGTGACCCACTTTTTTTCTCTTCTGAAGATAGTCTTTGTTCCAAAAAGTGTTTATGACTATCACTATCAGTTTTTACCTTGAAGTGTCTTCCCATTAGGTAAGGTTTCCATTTCTTTAGTGCATGTAGTATTGCCAATATTTCCTTCTCATAAATAGCTTTCAGTGAATACTTTCCTTTCATTCGATGAATTTCAAAAGAAATGGGTCTTCCTTCTTGCATTAAAACAGAACAAATTCCATTTCCTGAGGCATCACATTCTACAATAAAGCTTTTTGTGAAGTCTAGTGTAGCTAAGACCGGTGCTAGGTACATTTCCTCTTTAAGATGTTCAAAGGCCTTAGTTGCTTCAGTATTCCATTAAAATGCGTCTTTCTTTAATAATGTTGTTAGTGGTGCTGCTATTCTCCCATAATTCTTAACAAACTTGCGATAATACCCTGTTAACTCAAGAAATCCTCACAACTGCTTTATGGTTGTGGGGACTTTCCATTCCTTAATGGCTTTAATTTTTTTAGGGTCTACCTTAACACCCTTTTGAGATACAATATGACCCAGATATTCCTCCTCGTGTACTATAAAGAAATATTTAGAGGTTATTGCATATAATTGTTTCTCCTCCAATAGTTTGAGCACCCTGTCAACATGTTGAACAAGATCCTTCCAAGACCCGATGTAGATTAGTATATCATCAAAAAATACTAACACAAATTTTCTAAGGAAGGGTTTAAAAATGGAATTCATCAACCCTTGAAATGTAGAAGGTGCATTGGTAAGGGCAAAAGGCATGACCAAAAATTCATAATGACCCTCATGAGTTTGAAATGTTATTTTTGGAATATCGTCAGTCTTCATTCTAATTTGATGATATCCTGAATGAATATCCAACTTGGTAAAATAAATTGCTCCATGTAATTCATCCAATAATTCATCAATCGTACGAATGGGAAATTTATCTTTAATAGTGAGCTTATTGATCTCCCTATAATCTGGACACATGTGCCATGATCCATCCTTCTTTTGCACCAATACTACTGGAGTAGATAAAGAACTTTGACTAGGTTGAATTATATCAGCCTCTAACATTTCTGCAATCATGTGTTCAGTTTCACTCTTTTTGACATAAGGATATCTGTAAGGCCTAATGTTTGGAGGAAAAATTCCTGGAATAAAATGAATATCATGATCATGATCACGAATAGGTGGGAGTCCTTTGGGAGTTTCAAACACCTTGGAATGATTTTCCAAGACTTTTTGTAGATATGGAGAAATAGATGATTTTGATGTTGGAACTTCTAGTGAGCATAACTGTGAAATTATGCCTCGTTGTTCTTTCTTCAAAATATTTTTCATGACATTAGAGATTATTATCTTTCCCGGCTTCCCTCTGATACCCTGTAATTCAACTTCATTTCCTTCCGAAAAAAATTTCAAGAAAATTTCTTGAAAATTAAAATCTACTGTCCCCAAAGATTTTAACCATTGTACTCCCAGTACAACATCAGCACCTCCCATTGGAATGGAAAGCATTGGACTATTAAATACATATTCCCCCATGGTTAGCTTGATATTATGGAATTTTCTAGAGAAATTTATAGTCCATCCATTTGAAACCATCACTTGACATTCTGGTGCTGGGTATAGGAAGTAATTCAATTCCTTTGCTACCTTACAATGAATAAAATTGTGGGTACTTCCTGAATCAATCAAGACTATTACATTTTTATTGATATGTCCTTCTATCTTGAGAGTTTGAGGAGTGGTAATTCCTGCCAATGCATTACAAGATATGTTCAGACTCATTTCTTCTTTCTCTAGGGTTGGTTCCTGGTGTATATCCTCTTCTTTTGAAGTTTCTTGTTCATTTTCTTCCTACTCTTCACAATCTATGTAAAATAATTTCTTCTCAGCACACTTATGACCTTTAGTGAATTTTCTATCACAACTATAGAAAATCCCTTTTGCTCTTTTTTCTTCCAATTGTTGTGGTGTCAACCTTGTAGGTTGTGGAAGTCTAGGAATAAAAACACTTCCATCTTTATAGATGTGAGTGGTAGGCTTCCTTGTCGCCATAATTTTACTTTCAATTTTTCTTGCCAACCTAAATTCCTTCTTCAATGAATCAATTTCCCAAAGGCAAACCTCATGTTGGATGTTATCCTTTAAATTCCATATGAAGACATCAATCTTGTGTTCTTATGGAATATTAGTTACCCTTATATTCGATTTTGGGAAGTCCTCAATGTGCTCTACCATTGGACACTTTTGTTTGAGATTTATAAATTGGGTAAATAAGGTGTTTCTCTTTTTATCCTCATAATGTGCTATCATATCCTCCGTAAAAATTGACCAAGTGACAATTTTTTTACGAGAGCAAAGCCATCGATACCATACAAATGTATTTTTTTCTAAATGTAAATTTGCAATGCATACCTTTTGTGTGTTTTGCACATTATGGAGATCAAAATATTGCTCCATCTGTAGTATCCATGTTACAGGATCCTTTCCATAAAAATTCCTCATATCCATCTTTTGAATATGGTGGGTCTTCCATCCAACATTAGAGTTTATGAAATCACGATTAACATTTATTTTTTTGTCATCATGAGTTTCCTGTACTACCTTTTCGCCATTAGGAATTGTTTCTTGTATCAACATTATCAAACCTTCCTTCAAACCCTCCATGTTTTCTTTTAGATCATTCTTCATGTCTTCCATGTTAGCTTCTATGCCATCCATCTTAGCTTGCATGCCATTCTTCAAACCATCCCTCTTAGCTTCCACGCATTTCTTCAAACCATCCATATTAACTTCCATGCCTTTCTTCAAACCATACATATTAGCTTCCACCCCTTTCTTCAAACCATCCATCTTATTTTCCACACCTTTCTTCAAAACTTCCATTTCATTTTTTGTTGCTCTTTGCGAGAGCAAAATTTGTTGCACTTTCTCTTGTAATTTTGATATATCATGTTGCACTTCTTCCTCTTCATGAGTCATAGTAGAGCCTTTTGAGGGCTTAATGGGTGTTGAGTTCTTTTTAGGGGGAATTTTAGAACCCAATACTGATATATATGCTTCAATATTCCCTTGGAAACACTTCAAACTAATTTTTCAAACAAGACTTATGCAATTTGAAAAAAAATACATACATTTTTCTTGCTTTTTTAGGAGCTCGATATTCAACTGATGTATCTTTGTAATTTTAGATCCCCTAGATTTTATCTTTAGTCCTTTAGTAGCCCTCTGAATCTTCTTTCCAATGCCACATGTCTGGCTTGATTTGGATTCTTCAAGAAAAAGTTATGTCCAATCTCCCACAATGACTTAATTATGGACTGGTTCAGTAGAGCGAATGTGTACGATGTGCCACATGTCACTATTTCCTCCTTCGAACCTGAAATGATTACACTGAAAGCTACAGTCCATGTACTTTCGGTTACTTTTTACATAATTCCAATATGATGCTCAGAGAGAGAGTTATGATGATTTTTCCAAGGTCACCTCTTTTAGATGAAATTCGAGAGCCTATAAAACCCTAAATTACACATATCATATCTTCGAAAATATTGTGAACCAAGATATGAAATTTTTGCAGGACGTTGCTTAGAATTTCTTCACAAATGGGTGTTTGTTTTAGCTTCTGAACCTTCGTAGAAAAAACGTTATAGCGAAAATGCTACGATGACCTGTTTGAAGTAGTGAAACCCTAGAATCCAAAGCTCTGATACCAAATGTTATGAAACCAACTCCCAAAATAGAAGAAAAGAGAGATCAACTCCTTAGAAATAAGCCACTTCGAGGGGGAAACCTCCTTTACATTACATAAATGAAAATTTCTTGGATTATTAAAATGAAAAAACCTCCTTTCTATATATAGGAGTCCATGGAGTCACAATATAATCCTAGTCGACCTAACACTAATAATGTAAGGGCACAACAATAACAATAGTGGGGTTTTATGGGGCACAATAATAAGAATATGGGGACTACAAGAGTACAACAATAAAAATAATGGGGATACACTAACAACAATAAGGGACTACACTAGTAATATAGGGACCTAACATATCTGCTTCAGAATATGACACAAATTGGCCAATGGAAAATTATGTCACAAATCCTCCCAAGAGGCAATCGATCCAATGATCTACTATACGGGTGATCTTATTGTCTAAATTTTCTAATTGTTGGATCAATTCAGGAGTCCACTCAGTGACTGCATCGTCCTTTATGTAGGTATTGAATTCATAAATCGCGACAACTACTCTTGCAACTCAGTTGCAAAGGAGAAAAAGAATATCTCGTGCTTCTATATAGATGTATTTATGTACCCACTTTTCGTCAGATAGATTAGTACTTCGATTCTCTTGGAGTGTGAATTCAAGAATCTTTCTATCCAACCAATCTTGCAATTCATTCCGCGAACAGTGCCACAACATCAAATCTCTCTCAAAATGATCCTGGTCCCAGCAACGGAACCATTTGTTGGATTGAGGGGTCCTGACCCAAGTTCATAGTTTATAGCGCAACCAACAAACCCTCCAAATATTGGCCCTTTCCACAATTACCTGCTTGTGCAGATCAAAGTCTAACCCAAAGTAGTATGGGGGGGTTCTAGAACCAAGTTTCCGCACCCTGAGGAAAAAAATAATGTAGTGGCCCTAAGAAGATTGGTTGCAGACTTATATCAATCATAAACAAATGTGTGCAATATAGAATAATACCTCATCAGATCACAACACAGAATCACATATCACTTTGTCACAGATATATTATATCAGAATTAGATCTAGAACTATCACTTAAGAAGATTAATCCATGTATTCTATCATTCATATCTACGCAAATATCATATCTACGCAAATAATCCATGTATTCATATCATTCATATCACTTTGTATATAACTTCATGCATAAATAACAGATGTATTTGCGTAGATATGAATAAGCAACACATAAGAAATGCAAAACATCATATATATAATTCAGATCGATAACACAATGCTCCAAAATCTGTCCTTGTATTAATTCAGAAAATTCAGTACATCGGACTTTCCCTTACACTTTACCCTTCCGCACACATAGCCAATGGAGTCTACACACAGCCAGGACTAGGTCTTCGCGCACACAGCCAACATGAGCCTTTCTACCCAACCCAAATAGAAACCCTTGCAAAAATATTACAGACGTCTAAACATTCAAATCATAACATTATATCAAGTTAAGTTATTTCCTTAGACTCGATCTATCTATTTATATCATTCTAGCGCGTAGATACTATGGTCTCAAACCATGGTTTGAGGCCCACAGTTTACCCTTAAACCATTTTACATTAAAATAGGGACTTTGACCCACTCCAGAGCCCCTTGACTCATTCATGCAGCGCACATATACAAAACTTACACAACAATATACCAAAACGTGTACCCCAAGGGAGCCCGCTCCAAGAGTCTTGAAGGAGAAGCATGAAAACCACGATGATAGCATCCCTTCTTTGAATGAAATCAAGGGGGTGAAATGATATCAATGCTCTTATCTTGCTAGTTTGGATTCCCAACTAGCTCGCTTGGAAATCCACCTTCAGCGTAACATAAAGCCTCTTGCTCTAGTCGGTACCAGTGCTCAAGACCCAACTCTAGTTACTTGAAGTTTAGTTAACAGTCAACAAATCAAGTTTCCCTAGTGGAAGATTGAGACTGAGCTTTGCATGAACAATGATATATTTATTTGATGTATGTTGAAATTTTGAGGTAATACAATATTATATATATGTGTATGTGTGTGTGTTTTGAAATATCATGGTTATTAATATGAAACATTACTACTTAAATTTTATTTTAATTGAAAATTTTGTTTGTAATTTTATTAATAAAAAAAAAATTACATTATAGCAACTTGAGTTATTACTTTTTACTTTTTTATTACTTTTTTAATTGAGTCACTATTATTATTATTTTTAGTATTAGTATTATTATTATTATTATTAATGTCTTATTTAAAGGTCTCTTCCATACTGAGTTGTATTGTGCCTCAAGCCATATCTAAATAACTATATGTATTTTGAGAGTTTTAATAAAATTGAAAAAGAAAAAGAAAAAATAAAAATTAAAAAAAAAAATATATATATATATATATATGTGTGTGTGTGTGTGTGTGTGTATGATTTATTTGGGGCGGTTGAAAGGAATGATTGACGTCCTCCCCACCCAACTTCAATTCCCATAAATGTCATGATAAGCTTTAATGTAATGACTTTAAACCTATGATATGATAGACATGAAAGTAAGTGAAAGTAAAATAACTATCCTTCTTTATTATTATTATTTTTTAAATTTTATTTTGAAATATTTTTAATAAACATAAATTAATAATATTATTTATTAAAATAATATAATATAGCAAATATATTATAAATTATGTAATATTTTTTAATTAAGCAATAATTGTAATTTTTTTTTAATTAAACCATTATAATTAAGATTTTAACGTCATCCAAGTTTAATGTTACCTTTAGATCATTTTAACCACCAAAATAAATAAATATATATATATATATATATATATATATATATATATATATATATATTTATTTTAACTACAAAATGTCCATTATCACATTTTTCACTATCAATCTTTCATACATATATATAAGTGTATGTAAAACCATAATGCCACTCCACTTTTACCAACCAAACAACCTACCATTAATGATTTTTCCTTTTTCTTAATTGTTGATAAAGGAAAACTATTTGCTTTAATAATTAAATTGGTCAAGATTCTTTGCCACAATCATGACACAACTAAGTTACCTCATGCCAATGCTTTTATTGAGTAGAATTGATGCAATTCTGAATTAACGTGTGGAGTTTATCCATTTAGGTTATGATGTTTGAAGTGTTCGCAATATTTGTGAATGTACCATCACAATGGTTAATTGAAATGATGGTTGGACCGAACCTGAAATGGAAAACACTACTGCAAAGTATGTCATAGAAGGAGCTTCCCCTTCTAAATATTTCCAACTAAGAATGATCACAAGTCTTGCATGCCTCAAAGCCTCCATGATTTATCCTTCTAGGACTAGCAAATCCGCAAAATCTCTTGGCAACCCATGGATGGTGGATTAACTTCATGCAACAGACATCAAGCAGGCTGTGTATATATCCTCAACCATTGTCCTCATATTGTAGTTGTCCTCCAAATCTTTCCATAGAAATCTCCAAGATTCCCTTACAAGGTGAATTTTGGATATAATGTCTTACTCGTGAGTTCCACACAATCATTTGCATGTGCTCTATAGGCTTCCATAGAGATGTCCTTATAGTTTCCGAAGTGTTGTGTATAGGTTCCCTTACAAACTGCTTTTGTTAATAATTATATTTGAGGTTAAAAAAGATTTACTAAATAAATTATTCTTACTTTTATTAAAATTATTTATTATTTAATTTATTAGGAAATAAATAAATATGTAATATTAATATGTGATACAAATTAAATTTATATTAAGTAAATATAAGAAAATAAAAATAATTAATAATAACTAGTGAAGCAATTGCACATGGAAAAATTTATTTATTAAAAATGGATATAGTTAAAGTTCATATAAGTGACCTCAAAGGAACAAAAGTAATCTATGACACCCTCATTAAAAGATAATTAGTTACGCTTAGTTAAAAGACTTTTGTTTTAATTATTTCTTTTAAGTTTTATTTTATTCTATTATTCTGGACAAGGAAAAACTGAATTGTAATTGCTCATGACATAAGTATTAATTTTTGTTACTGAGTTAAGCAGGAAACTGAAAAAGAAAAACCCTTGGACTGTTGGTGAACTTGCTAAGAATAGGGGTGGTTGGGAACAGTTGGAAAACATTTACTACCCTCTGGAATAAAAAGGAATTCCAGAAGAAGGGTAGGGGTTCTGTGCAATTGGTACTGAGGGTGAAGTATATTTCTTGAGCTGGATGAAAAGAACCAGTGGAAATTAACTTCTGCAACCCTTATGAGCCAGAGAATCTGACTGGTGGCTGGATTGTTATCCTGAGGTCACAACAGAAGTAGATAGTCCACTGTTACCCGTGGCATTGACCTAGTTCTGAAGCTCGGGGGAAGGTGAGGACGTCATTGCCTCCCTGAAGGTTGGGAGGACCACATTCCAAGAAAAAGGTTTTGTCTGGAACAGATAAGTATCTAAACATCTGGAAATTCAGTAAAGTTTATAATATGACTGTCTGCTACTTTCAGTAATTAAAATAGTTACAGGAAATTAGACTGATTAAGATTTTCACCGAGCAAAGACTATTTTATTAGCATGTTTTGTATGTGTGAAAATTCTGCATATATGTGACCTGTTCTTGTAAAGAATAGAAATCATAGCTTGTTAAAAAAAAATCCGTACGAATGCAAAGTGGGTTAATCAGAAAATATATTAGCACAACACTATTATTTTTTGTATGATTTGAACTGGTGAATCAGTATATATATGATTTACAAAAAAAAAAGAGACTTTGCATTTAGAAGACATGTTTACTCGGAATTTAAAGAGTATGTAATGAATTACAAAACGACCGAAGTAATAAAGGACGCCCTGTTTCAGTAAGGAGAGTAAGAGCTGAGGCGGTATAATATATACTTATATATATTGTAGATATTATTAAAGGAATTATATGCTATAACAAAAGTGTAGGTAACCGAGTAGAAAACTGGAGGAAAACCTACTAGTGGAATGGGTGAGGGTTAGAAGGAAATCTACCCTGCTTCCATCCGGAAGTTTCGAATTGAAACGTAGCCTCAGTTGGCGGGCTGGCGCCTGTGGACCAAGGGAAAACTCGTAGAGGAACTTATCCATTAAAAGACATCAGAAATAACAGAGCATGTAACTTTCAAACCTTTGTTAAGACCTAAAGACATTTTGTTTGTAAAGACTTACACATAGGAAAAACGGTGATACTTTTACTATTGGCGCAAGGATAGCGCACACAGTTGTTGATAACGCACATTTATATTGAACTATTTCGAGAAATAAACCATTACCAAAACACTATAGCAGACTATACAAATTCGTCTACAGGAAGTTCGAAAATAACAGTTTGCGTAACGACTGAGATATCATCCAACAAAAAGATATAGATACAAATAAACAAGTTTTTTGTGTTTAGCAGAAGCATTTTTTCCATAAATAGAGTCATTCAGGAAGACACTACAAGAATCTAGGATAAACCCTCTTCAGAGAGGTATAATGTAAACGCAGGTATTTCCGCGTAACCAAGATACACTTACAGTTGGAAAGTAAAGGCAAAAACCCAATTTAAAAACAGAATTTACTTTACAAACTGGTAAAGCCATCATAGCCATGAGGAAAGGCTGGCGGTAGGGAAAATAGTTCATACATCTTTGACAAGAACACAATTCTATTTGCTATAACTGATGAATGGTAAATAAGCTTATTACACCAGTGTATCAAAAGCCCTGCGATCTAGCTAGGGTTTAATCGAAGATAAGCTAGTACATCGGTTGGTGAAACGCTGAAAAAACTTAATAGGCATCTCTGCAAACTTCTGGAGTCTCGGATCCTAGTGTAATACTGACCTAGATACCTGCATAGGTGTCGGAGAATGAATTAAAACGCTAGCTCAAGTTGGGAACCTGAAGAGACAAGCGAAAACAGCTTTGGGTTTGTGATAAAACCTGCAAAAAGAAACCCCAATTGGCCGCGAGTTAGATTCAAAGAAAAGTTATGAATTAAGTTGTATGGGCAAAACATTTAGGGGTTAGGTGAAGTGCAGGTAGAGCTATTTACCTGTTGAGGGTTGGACGTTTCTCTTCCATGGCCGCGCAACCCTGTCGACCAACCCTGAACGAGATGTAAACTTTAAAACTCACGCAAAGTTGAATTCCGAAATCCTTTATGAAAGTTTAACTTAGAACAGGAATATTAAGATAGCAGAATGAAACTTGTTACTCTACCTGTTGGTTTCAGTGTTCGAACGCAGAGGAAGGAATTCTTGAAGAGATTAGTAAGAGGCCTCACTTTGGATAGTTGAGAGCCCGCTGCCTATGGAACATCTGGGCAAACAATCTCGATTCAGGAGGAGATTAAAAACTGGAAGCCTTCACGGAGTCAAACATTGTTTAACCTAGGTGTTGCAGGTCCGGATAGCTTACCATTTCTCTGAAGTCTCCTACAGAGCGAAGCCCTGCCTCTGTTGCAAAGTGCGAACGGAAAACAAATGAACTTGCCGATCGAAGGTTTTGTGAAACCCTGCGGAAATTACCCTCGCATACACCGAGATTTTCTGAGCATTAATGAATCTGGACCATTGGAGTTATTAACCTGTACAGATAGGGCATGGTGGACGAGACACCTTCCTGGAGTGGAGAGGACTGTGCGACAGGTGGCAAATATTTCAGCCAGATTTGGAGGACTCGAGAACTCAAACATTTAATTACACACACGCCATCTGCCACTTGGACCTTAGACAATGATGATTATCGGGAAAACAAAATGATATGTTTGGCAATGTCAAAGCCTAAATGCATTATTTGTTATCCGATCCGATGTATGAAAAGTGAAAATTTACTTTATGGTATTTTTAAAACTGCCAGCGCGATAGGACTGTTGTGAGTTATGCACTTTAATTTTATTACTGTGCGATTTTTTTTTAATATGTGTGACAGTTATTTTCTCAATATTTAGTGTGATTTTGCACTGAAACCATCAGGAAAAATGGATTCATGAGATTTGAACCTCAAATATTCCATTGGGCCATGAAAGATGATGACAACGAGGAAAAACCTAAAAGGCTTTGAGATGAATTTAAAAGACGCATGGCTGAAGTTTTTGGCAAACTGTTGAAGTCAGCAGAATGCCGACATGTCACAAGATGTTGAACTTTAATAACATTGTTCGCTAAATGCAGCTCAAACTTTTCTGAAATAGGGAGTACTTTATCTTTTCATTTTCTACATTATAATCTTACGAAAACTTCAAAATTCCTGACAGAGTAAAATATTTATCATAGTAACGGAGCATATGAACATCGTTTACAAACATCACAGACAACATCTAAAGCATGATTTTCTATGCCTCAAAATACTTGCATGGGAAGTATTGATGTGAGCCCAAAAAATTTCAAGGAAAATAAATCAACCTTCAAATTCATTATGATAACATACCAAATGCAAGCTATCAGCAACCATGAAGCGATCTTTGGTGGCCTTCTCAGCGATCTTTGTTTTCTTGTTGGACATGTAGGATGACATGGCGTTGTCAAGGAGGGATTTCACCATCATTATTCTCTTTATGTTTTACACCGACCCATACTCACTCATCCCAGGACAACACAAAGAGTCCAAAATACAATCTGAGACCCCTACCTTCTCCACCTTGTCGCCCAAGATGTCCTTCATAACTTTGCATAGGCTCTCAAAAGCATATTTATTTTCTTCCCTTTTTTCGTCTCCTCCTCTCTCTCCTCCAGCCTCTACCCTTATTTAATATCAGATTCAAGATTCTTCCCATCTTATTCCTTGAGCTTCCCTATGGTGTACTCATTGATGTAATACACCTTGAGCAAGACCTCATGACCCTTCCTCTTCAGTATCTTCAAGAAAATCTCCTTGTGTTGTAGAAAATGTTGATGATGAGGCTGAGAAGCTAATTAATTTCAGCCTTGAAACCAAACATCTCCATCTCTCTACTCTCAACGTTGATGTCCACCATTGGAATTGGAATTGTATATGAAATGAAGTAGAACAAAATAAGAAACCAGATAAGTATTAAATAACATAGAAACAAATCCCAATAATATATATTAGAAACTCGACCAATTCCAAACTCTAATACACAACTTTGAGAGTGTGTAGATCTAACGGTTGTCGGAGAGTAATTTCACGCGTAGCAGATTTATAAATATGGTAGGAATCGTAGCTTTCATTCGAACCTCTGAGCATAAAGTGAGGTCATAGATACCTCTAGAAGCCTTGGAATATGATTTGAGAGACTAATATTGATCGAGGAGGGTGCTTTATTTCAAAATTTCATTGTCTCGCACTTAATTTGAAAACATAGTGTATTATGGTGTGGATAGCAACATCATGCATGGTAGCATATGCCTATCATAATTGTATACCATGAAGAAAATGGAAAATGTGGGAGATGGACATTGTAGGAGGTCATGTGGCCAGTCCCCATATCAAGGAATCCAAAATGTATTGGTACTCTTAGGGACCAAAAATTGTTATTGGTGTATTCAATGCTCTATAGGATTGGAAATATTGGTTGCCACCATTCACATGACACATATATCCAAAGTTAAGTTGAATGAAAATATCTGGGAAGATACAGAGTGACTTAGCTTCCATACCAATGACTTTTTTGGCGGATGATATGTAGTCATTACGAAAAATAGGTAGTTAATAATAATTTATTAATTTTAGAATATGAATTTTGATAATTGAAGATAAAATTTTGGAAAATTTGTATGTGGAGATTATTTATTTATTTATGGTAAACACTTTATTTAATTTGAAGGATTATAACCATATTTATTTAAGAATTTTAAGAAATTTTCAAGGTTATGGTCTTGAAGAAAACATTCAACATTTTAGTTTCTCCACACATAATTTTTCCAAAACTTTTGTCTCCCAAAATGTAACATACCTCAACAACCTCGCAGGAAAGTGCATGGAGTTAGGATTTTTTTTCAACATTTACGAATGTGTAACTTTCTAAATTACTTTATATATTTCCTCCTTGACCATTAGAATAACCATCACCATCACCTAAAGAAATATTTAGTAAAATCATAGAGAGTTACAACCATTAATTGTCTTTGCTATAGCATATTACCTTAAATTTGCTGCTATAACTATGCATCAATTCCATGATAATTTTAAATCAATTAGTAAATTTCCTACTTGATAATATAAAAATCACATCATGAAAGAAATTAAAATTATGAAAATGACACAATGAATAGTCATATCATTAGACACCGATATACCCTAGAAATCCCATAGGGTGAAAACCAGAAAACGTTTAATTTTATTATTAAATGCTTGTGAGGGTGTTCTAAGGGAGTCCATCCCTTGACCATTGTCATAAAATATTACACAGAAAAATAATCTTAAATGAAACATAACTAGATATAAGATATTACAATCATCATGATATCATTTACCCATGAATATTCAATCTATGTCTTTGTGGTCGGACTCTTTCCATCTGTGGGTGATCTTGCACTCGGAACTCCTAAACTTGCATGGACTAACAAATATTTATTTTCCATAATGTTAAACATGAATAATTCTTTGCTCAAGTCACTATCCTTTCCTTCCATTGTTGTTATCAGCACATTTTATATAATGATTGGATAAAATATTAATACACCAATACTCAATCGTTATTTGTGACACTTGCCAGATTTGTAATATTTCCTCAAGAAATAACATGAATAAAAAATCATTATAAAATAGCACAACCAAACGTATTTTATGAAAATGTTTTATGTGAACTACCACTTACAAAATTTATTTATCTCTTTTTTCACAACTCAAGATCCCCATGCATGTCAAATCACATATTCAATTCTAGTAGATAAAATTTACTAGATATTATTCTTGTGCACCTAAGCACATATTTTCTTCAAGAGTCCAATATTTATCTTTAAAACTTTTAATGCATATGCATCATGAGAACATCCTTGGTAATATTTTAAATGAAATAACTTAATTCATTTTGAAGCATTATCAACATAATTGATCTATTTGTTTTTGCATGCAATTAATTTATTTATTTTCAATAATATTAACACAATAGTTATCTCTATATGTACATAGCCAACTATTCTTATTTGACAGGAAAATCAAAGGGAAGCACTATGTTTTACTCTATTTTTCCTGTTTTAGTCATCAACTTTGGACGTGGCTTCCGAACATATGGAAACAAATTTTTGAAAAAAAAAAGAGGTTTTTGTTTGGAACGAGTTCATTCAAACAAACCTCACTAAAGTTTTACACAGGTGTCACAGTTTGGAAAATTCGAATGAATATTTCCTACCCATTTTTTCGAGATTTAAATATAAATAATTCCCTGTTTTTTGTCATCTACTTGGAACACGGTTTCCGAACATATGGAAACAATTTTTTGAAAACCAAAAGAATTTTTTATTTGAAACATGTTCATTAAGAAAAACCTCTCAGTGTTTACATAGGTATCACAGTTTGGAATATTCGAATGAATATGTGTAGCCCATTTTTCGAGATTTAAATATGAAATAATTTCCTGTCTTTGTCATCAATATTGGACAAGGTTTTCAAGACATGAAAAAAGAATTTTTCAAATATAAAAATGGTGATTTGCTGGAATAGGCTAATTTAAAAAAACCTCTTTCGGTTCCTACACATCTATCATGATTTGGGAAATACGAAGGCATATGTGGAACCTATTTTCCAATAAGTCATGCAATTCACATAATTATTTAGCCATGAAAAACTTTTAAGAATTCAAAGAACATAAAATATTCTAAAAATTGAATGAGAAAAACACTTATTCCTCTATGCATGAAATTCCATAGAGGTTTTCTCAAGAAATAATATTGATTCTTTATCATATGAACTTTTCCAAGAAAATAAATTCAATTTTCATTTCATCATGCCCCATATGCAAAAAAAATAATTTTCAAAGAACATAGTTACTTATCTTTTGATGCATGCTTGGAATCAATTCTTCCTCTCTCTTGGCTCCATTCTCCATGAATTATGTCATTAGTTCTCCTATTTTTCCCATAGGCTTACAATAAATAGAATTAAGAAAATGGAATAACTTTTTCTAAACCTTAAAATCATTCCATAAAGCTCTCATAAATCACTCCATAAATCTGATTTTTCATAAATTCTAAAATCACTGCATAAATCATCCATAAATCACTCATACTTTTCCAATATAGATTTTATTTTTCCTTATGGACAAAATATCACTTATCCATACATTTTCTAAAACTTTTACTCATTATTTCTAAAGCTCATAAAATATACCAACTTGGAAATATATATATTTTTATATAAAATAATATAAATTCTTATAAATAAAAGAAGTAAGAATTAATTCTTTTAATATTATTATCATTAATAATTACAATAATATTCTTCATATAATATTAATGTGATAATTAATAATAATTAATTATTCAACAACCCTCATTTTACGAGAGTTTTTTTCGGTATCTTATGTCAAGGATATTACACAAAATATATTGAATATTTTATATAAAATTGAACAATCACGTTAATAATTATTAGGTGTGTGCTATGAATTTAATATAAATATAAATAGTCCTGAGGGGTGCGGCTTATTCGTTAGAGAATGCACTACTAAGGCATTCATGATGTTGTGCAGGTCACGTGTTCAAACCTCAGTTTCATTTTTCACTATGCTTGGGAGTGGTTGCAGTGCACGTGGAGGTTATAGTGGCAACCGTCGGGGATCAACCCTGTGTTACGCGAGTACGAGAATTGGTGTGTTACCAATTCCCCAAGATTATATATATATTATAATGTGTTAATATTATAATATTAATTAACATGTAATTATAATATTAGAATTTAGTTTTGACATAAATTTTTAATAAAAGTAAGGATAAGTAAAAGGTTCAACTGAGTGAATAAGTTTTAATTAACATTGAAACTCTATATTAAACTATAATATTAAAGTCAATAAAAATATTATAAACCAAATACTAAACCATAATATTAATTCCATTATTATAAAACCAATAATAAAGTCAATATTATAAACCCTAAAATCAAATTCAATATTTTAAACATAATATTATAAACCCAAGTATTATAAACACTAATCTAAAAACCAATATTAAACTCGGTATTATAAACCCTAATATCTTAAAACTCATTATTATAAATGCAATATTAGACACCCTAATATTAGACCTAGTATTATAAACCCCATATTATAAATCCGAGTATTATAGAACCAAATATTATAAATCCAATATCATAAGCTCTAATACTAAACTTAATATTATAAACTCTGATATTAAACCCAATATTGTAAACAATAATATTAAACCCAATATTATAAATCGATATTATAAACCATGATATTAATCCTAGATTTGTAATGTCATAATATAACATTAGATAAATTACAATGTAATGTAAGACTAGGGTTTGTAATATAAACGTTAATATGCATTGTAATTTAATCTAACATTACAAAATAGAGGTTTAATATTACGTTTTGTAATATAAAGTTTAATATTAGGATTTGATATTCAGTTTATAATATTCATTTTATACAATAGGGTTTATAATATTGGGTTTAGTATTAGGGTTTATAACATCATGATCACAAATGTGAGAATGATTGTCACATTGTAACAATATTTTTTACAATGCACGCTGGATATATTTTTGTATCATTCCAACATCACAATATTAAACCCAAGTATAAAACCAAATATTAGAAACTTTAACATTATAAAACTTAATATTATAAACCTAATATTATAAACACTAATATTAAACCCAATACTATAAACACTAACACTAAACCTAATATTATAATCCCCAAAGTTATAACCCCTAATATTAAATCCAATATTAAACGAGCAATGTTTTTTTTTTTTTTTTTTTCTGAATTAGACTAAATCTATTAAGTAAAAATATGGTACAGTCAATAGAGACAAAAACCGGCAACCGGAAATGATAAGACTATCAACCTCGGTTCCGTAGAAAGAGAGAGGTAAGCAAGGAGCTACAACCAACAACAGAAAGGCTAGAAAACTGATATCTACCTAGAATGGGCAGAAGTCTCAACACGAAGCTTTTTTCCTTTTCTCTTTTTTTTTACTTCAACCCATCCATCCATGGGCGAATGAGCAGCAACAACCTGAAGATTGGGGATCTCCACGGAAGGGCCCTCCTTATCAGAATCAGAGGATGAGGTCGAATGGACGCGTTTCTGGGCGATGGCCAAATCCGAGGAACGCGTTGGTCCATCTGCGGGGGGGACCCCAGAATGTGGGGCGTGTTTCAGATCTGCATCACTGGCTTCTTCTTCAGAGCTGGAGGAATCAGAATCCTCGACTGGAGGAGGAGAGCAGGGAACCCATCTTTTGGGTTTTGTCTTGGAGGGGTGATCCTTTTTCTGTTTTGCCGGAAGAGTGGGGCAGGAGGACCTCAGATGCCCAGTTAAATGGAAATGGCGACAGCGGAAGGCAGTGTTTTCGAAATCCAGTAACTGGGTCCAAACAAAATCGTTAAACTTGAGATGGATTTACTCTGGTAGTCCCTTGCTTAAATCTAACTCCACGCATATTCTGGCATATGTGTATAGCCCATTTCTTTCTCGCCTGTAATCTCCCGTAATGAAACTGCCCAGGGTGTTGCCTATGGCTTTGTAGACTGCTACATGCCATAAGTGAACAGGCAGGTTTGGAAGCCTGATCCATACTGGTGTCGTTGTAATGACCGCAGTTACAGGATCAAAATCTGGGAACCAAGGAGTTAAGAACAACCCTGCAGAACCCAAGAACCACGGGCCTTCTTCCAAAGCCTTTTCATAATGCTTACTTTCATTAAATAGTACAATGAAATATCCTTTGGAACAGAAACTGACCTTACAGTGATGGGTCCAGTTTGCATGAATCCATGCATAAAGGTCCTGAGATCTCGGCCACAGTCCGTTGAATCTGCAAATGATTTCTCTGTCTGCAAAATCTTGAAGTTGTATTGCAATATCTGGATAAGTGATTTCCACAGTGGGAACATCTTCTCTCCTGTCGACCAAAAATGGCTTAGATTTGGAGACTTCCGGGGTATTAAGATTTTTTGAGTGGACAGCATCTTTGTAAGAGAAATGAGGAACATAGGACGACTGTCCCGCTGCCCCTCCTCTCAACTGCATGGTTAACACTAAGGAGCTGTTTCTGTTAATGCTGTAAAAGGAGATGGGAAGCAGGTCTTCAAGCTGTTTACCTTGAAATAGAAGTCTCTGAAGGCCTGAAGGTATTCCAATCCTCCTTTCTAGATCCAGTTTGAGATCTAGCACCAAATCTGAAGCGCTGACCCATTGCAGGATGGTCTTGCCAGTAGTCTGAGAAATTTGAATCTGAAAAGAGTCCGAAGGGAGCCAAGATCCAATGCCAAGACCTGTTGTGCTTTTGAGAGCAGTCCTGCCATGGCCCGAGGGGGGCCCAGTCCGCAGACCTCGATTAAGCATCATCTTCTGCAATAGATCACTATATTGTTGAGGAAACATAGTTTCCAACGAAAGCCCTTTAGGGCAGGCGGCTGGCTGAAGCCCTTTTACGGCGAGAGTCCCCTTATCCTTCTCAAGGCAGCCCGGGCCTGAGGGAACCCCGACCCCTACCCCCTGGGCAGGGACGGCGACAAGCCAGAGGGGAGAGATCTGCAGCCGAAGACATGTCGCAGGCGAGAAATAGCAGGAGACTGCCTCAAAGCCAGTCGTAGGGGAAGAAGGATCTGCCATGTGGCCAACAATAGCAGTTATAAAATGCTGGATCGAGGCGTATGGCAAGATGGCATCCGCGTCTGGGAGCTGCCAAAGTAGAACTTGTGGATAGCAGATCGAGTACCTCCAAACCGCGAGAGGGAGAGGCCATCCGCAATACCTCACTCTGCTCCAAACAGGGGGCGAATGATGAGGACTTTGCCGCTCTTGAAGATGGATCGATAGGGGTTCGTCTGCACCCCCGAGAGCTGCCCTAAAACCCCCTCCCCAATCGGCTACCCAAGAAAAAACCAGATCAGGGAAAGACCGTATAGAAGAGCTGATGTTGAGGGTAGGGAAAGGCGTCGCCACTGCCGCTGCCACCACCATGCAAGATTCCAAACCTCCACCCTATAATGGGATATCGATCCTCCGCTTAAGCTCTGAGCAACCAAGGCAGTCTGGTAGCGTTTTGGAGCGTTTCCTCAGGGCCACATCGAACCAGACGGCGGCCTCCAAACGCTGGAACCCTAGCTCCGATAAGAAAATTCCGCTGCATCGAGCCATCTCCGTGTCCGATCACCCGATAAAACGAGCAATGTTATAAACCCTAATATTAAACAAAATTTTATAAACCTTAACATAATAAAACTTAATATTATAAGCACTAGTATTAAACCCAATATTATAAATGTTATTATTAATCCCAACACTATAATTATATAATAGTTAATAGTAATAATTATATTAAATCCCTACCATACATTTAATAATTATTAATGTGGTTTTTCATGTGTTTGTCCTAGTTAATACACAATTATAATAATTAGCTTTGACTATTATTATATTATAATTATAATATATTGATATTACAATATTAATATTAATTAAAATATTAATATTATAATATTAGTATTAGGTTTCAATAAAAGTAAGTATAAATAAAGTATTCAGCTAAGTATATAAGTTTTAATTAACATTGAATCCCTATATTAAAATCCAATATTAAACCTTAGTATTAAAAACCCGATATTATAAACACTAATATAAAACCTAATATTAAACATGTTATTATAAAATCTAATATTAAGCCCTAATTTTTTAATGTCGCAATGCGATGTTGAATAAATTGCAATATAATCTAACATTAGGGTTTGTAATATAAACCATAATGTGAATTGCAATGCAATGCAACATTAGAAAGCTGAGGTATAATATTATGGTTCATAAAATTAGGTTTTAATATCAAGGTTTATAATATTGGGTTTAATATTAGAGTTTATAACATCGTGACCATGAATGTGAGAATAATTTTCACATTGTGACAATGTTTGCGAGAATGTGGCATTAGCTAGATTTTAATATCATTCCAATGTCACAAGATTAAGCCCAAATATTAAAACAAGTATTAAAAACCCTAAAATTATAAAAACTAATATTATAAACACAATATTATAAACCCTAATATTAAACCAAATATTAAACCCAATATTGAACCAAATATTATAAACCTTAACATCAAACCTAATATTTAACCCTAATATTAAACCCTAATTTTCTAATGTCAAAATGAAACGTTGAATAAATTGCGACCCAATGTAACATTTCGACAATGGTTGTCACCATGTGATGTTGCATAGATTTATATACCATTCGAAGGCCACAATATCAAACCCTAATATTAAACCCAATATTATAGAAACTAACATTATAAAGTCCAATATTATAAACCCAATACTAAATGCAATATTATAAATCATAGCATTAAACCCTGATTTTGTAATGTCGCAATGTGACATTCAATTAATTTTGATGTAATGTAAGATTATGACAATGATTGTCACATTGCGACAATGTTTGTCAAATTGTGACATTGGATAGATTGTTGTACCATTCCAATGTCACAATATTAAGCCAAATATTATAAATCCTAACATTATAAACCTTGTATTATAAACCAAATATTAAACCCAATATTATAAGTAAAAATTTCCTTCGCTAGGGTTATGTTATGCAATCCCTTGTTCATTACCATCTTCTTCCAACAGTCTTCTTCAACCAAAGTAGGGAATTTTTGTCACGGAGTTGCGGGTTTCTCTATTGGCCATGATCAAACTGGGGGCCAGTTTTTGATAACGCTAAAAAAGAGGCGGTCACTTCCTTACAAGTATATATTCAAGCTTCAAGATGGTAAAAAATGGTTTGGAACAGGGGTGTTTTCTTATATCACAAAGATCTGGGTTATTGGATCTGTGGATCACCACCAAATCCTACCTTTCATAGCTAGTGACTCCTTAGATTTGGATATGAATAGGGATAAGATGAACTTGTTGTTGGTGAAGGTCGCAGTCATCATCTTTGCGGCTTTGCGATTTATTTTTCTCCATAGTCATATTTTTTGGTCTATCCAATTGTGTTCTTTGAAGGATGAGTGCTCAGAAGATTTGAGTCTCAATGGGGTTGCACCTTATTTGTGTCATTTTCCCCCAGATTTGGAGGCTTTGAAAATAGATTTGGATATAGAGGATTTGTTCCACAAATTACCAGCCTAGATCCATCTTAATCCAATATCTATATAGCATCGAGAGGGATCAATTATCCTTAGATACAAACCTCTTTTAAAGTGAAAATAGATTTCATCCCTTCTAGTTCTTGATATATCCGAGATTAATATTGATCTAGGTTGGTTTTTATATACACATATACCATATCTATTTTGAATATATCTTTTCCTCTCTCTATCTCTACTCTATCTCCCTCTTCCCTCCTTCTCTAAACTCTCCCTCCCTCTCTCATTATCTCATCCCCTGCCCCCACCCACCCACTCACCCACCCACCCTATCTCTCCTTCTCTCTCCATATGATGGAGAATTTTCACTCTATGTAATCAGTGCTATATATAATGTCTAAAATATTTTACAATTTATTTTTTTTATTGTGAAATGACTTATGGATTTTTAACATGTCATATTGATATGCCATGGTATTGTAATAAAATCCATTTCCAAGTGTTGACGACGTTGGATCCCACCAAAATACAAGGAGGCTCCATGATATGAAGTCCTAATTAGACCTCACACTATTTAATATAGGAGCCCCATCCAAAAATGTGTCCCAACTGCCATGTACTTAAATATTTTCCTTGGCTATAGTAGTTAGCATAAGAGAGAAACAAACATGTACTTTTGAATGACCAAGTAAGTATGCCACGTGAAATGATTAGTTTCAAAATGTATCAAGGTTCTTTCATTAGAAGGGAACAAAAGCGAGTCTTTAGGAGAAAATTAATATTACTATTCTAGTAAAGTCACACACACATACATATGAAACAATTGTTAACCACCTAGCGAAATAGTTCACATAAACACAACAATCCTTTAAGCAATATTTAAATGCCATAGTGTATTTAATACACCCCAAGAGGAAGTATATGATCACATTATTATGGATGGTCATAGATGGAAAATATTAACGAGATCCATGCATGGTACTGCCATCATATAAAAACTTATAATTTTCATCAGGTATTTTCCAACATCCTGATTTTCTAGCTTCACAACTCTAACTCCAGATGTAATAGTCCCACCATACACATTCAATTCCTACTCCACTCCGAGGATTTCAAATTTTGTCTCACTACCAAGGTTTCAAAACAGAGTTGCACACCAAATTTGTAAAATGAAACCAAAACATGGTTTTCCATACATGGTTTTCTAATCCATGTTTGTGTTGTTTGGAGCATTTTTCTCTTGACGCGGTTTGATTTTCCTTAAATATCGGAGCCTTGAATTATGTATTTGAGTTTCTATTGTGCAATGTTGTGAATATTCCTTAATGGACACTGAAAATGCCATCAAATATCAATCTGCGGTTGATAATAGCTTGTGCTTGGTTTGTTGTTAGGATGAGCCTGAAGGTTGATTTATTTTCCTTGAAATTTTTTGGACTCACATCAAGACCTCCTATGCTAGGATTTTTAGGCATATAAAATCATGCTTTAGATTTTGTCTTTGATGTTTGTAAATGGCATCCTCATTCACTGTTACTATGATAAATATTTGACTCTGTCAAGAAATGTGAAGTTTTCGTCAGATTATAGTGTATACAACGCACAGATAAATTCTTCCTTATTTCGACAAAGTTTCAGCTGCGTTTAGTGAACAATGATGTTAAAGTTCAACATTTAGTGACCTATAGACATTCTTTATACTTCAAGAAATTTTGAAAAGTTCTTTGGTCATGAGTATTTTAGATGCATCTCATATCTTTTCAAGATTTTCTTCGTTTTCATCATCTTTCATGTCTGAATGGAATATTTGAGGTTCAAATCTCATGAAGCCACTTTTCTTGATGGCTTTAGCTTAAAACCACACTAAATATTGAGAAAATAACATACGATTTTTCTCCTTTAAAATTGGTAGATATACCAAAGCTACTTCACACTTTTAAATTTCATCTAGTCTTTTCTTTTTTCACTTTAAATGTTGGTCAATAGTGATTTGCAATATTTTTTAGTGAACAAAGGAAGGAAGTTTTACATATTTATTCATTTTAAGGAATTTTGAATCTCTACTATAGCTCAAAGCATAAGTAGTAGAAGGAAAGAGAAACAAGTATACATAATGGATTCAGAATCCCTTCAAACTGCAAGTTTTTTCTTATTCCTCATATTTAATCTATTAGTTTATATGTTGGATCTACATGGAGTGTTGGAACCTATGAAGTGGAGTTTAAAAATATCATAAGCTACCATTGTGTACATGTGGCACCAAGATGGTTCATCTTAGATGCATAACCTTAATCTCAAAGTGTTTTTGAAGATTTTGGAATTACTAACAGCGTTAAATTTCCCCCCTTGTTTAGTAATATAAAGTACATAATTTTTGCGATTTGCATGACAAGTATATAGGGATTTAGTGTAACCAAATAGTACTGACCTTGGCCATATTTAAGTTAATATTCCCCAATTATGAATCATAAATAAAGAAACACCAATTTGCAAAAATAACCTAATCTCCTTTTTTTTTCCTTTACTTTTTTAATAAAGTTCTATTATATTGGTTTTTGAGTTTTCCATACGCATATTCCTGTATCTTATTATAGATAATTAAATTATTTAAATATATAAATATTTTAATTTTCTTTGATATTTTTCATGAATATCAAAGGTTTCATGATTTTGTTTTCACCTTCCAAAAGCATTTCAACGTTAAATCTAGCCATCAAATATAAGATCTCCTTCGTTGGTGGATGGTTCCCCTAATGAATTTAGTCATTGATGCATTCATTAAAGATACCTTGGGTCTAGAGTTACTTTTCATCTTGGTTAAATTATATTGTGTGGCCTATGTTTTGTACTTTGTATCACATACATGTAAAGTGTTAGGGTCCTATAATAATAGGATTCATAATTTTTGAATTGACTTTGATAGTCTTGTAAATATGTACATACCTTTCTTTATGCAAGTTGTTTTCCCATATTTGGAAAAATAATAAAAAATGAAAAGAGGGTAAAAAGTCCTAAAAGAAATATCAAAGGACTTAGAAAAGAAAAGATCAAAAAATAATAAAAATAGACCCCAAAAGAGAAAAAAGAGATAAAAATAAGACCTGAAAGTGAGCAAGTCAAAATGCCACTACTATTTATTTTACTGCAATAATAATGATTATGTGCAGATTGTTCAAAATGCCATAATCCATGATCAGTTAAAAAACTTAATCTTAACTTTTCATGTTTTGAATTTCATGTTTTAGATAGAGAATAAAGATATTTCAAACAGTTTAAACTTGAAAAATCAGTTGATAGTTAGATAATAAATGAGGAGCTCAACAGTTTAATCTGAGCCCTTGGATGAAATAAGGTTAGACTTGGATAGATTTATGCTTTGAAAGAAAAATAGATTTAGGGTTGCAAGCTTAAATACACCCATGAAAATGAAGTAAAAAATGTTAGAATAATGATGGGTAGGTAGAAAGCAGTTGTGCAATGCATGTAATAAAGCATCATTGGGAAAAAATAACTAATTTCCCCTCTCCCATAATGATCCAGTATTCTAAACCTTCAGTTAAAGAGGCTCAGAGCATTTCTCTGACTTCTGTTGGGACCGGACCCAAGGCTTAATAACTGATTGGTTAAAAATATTGGATTCCCTACATAAAACCCATTTCATCAGCATATTCACCCTTTTTCCAAAAATATGATCCCTTTTCCTAAGTAAAACACTTTTTTTTCTTAGTGAAAAGTAAAAAACCCTACTTAATTAATTTCATTTTTATTCAAAAAACACTCAAAAAACCTATAAAATACATTTTTATCCTAAATTTATGTGTAAAGAATCAAAATAGGACAAATTGTGTTAAAATGACCTATTTACACTTTACTTAGTTTAAAATTATGTATTTTAAATCATTTCATTACATTATCCATTTCATATTAATTTCTAACCTATATTATTAAATCCCTTATATAATAAACCCTTCCCGTATATATTAGTTTCTTTATACATTAATACCCCAAAAAACCCACCTATTTTAAGTTAAAACCTATGTTTATATTTTCCCATGTGTTGAAATATAAACCCCGCCCTTTCCCCATAGGTTTTAATATATCTTATTGTTATAATCCCGCCCTTATCGTTTTAAAAACACATAAAATGTTTTATTTACCATATAATACATTCCACACCATTGGTTATAAAAAATGTTGGTTAATGTTTTATGCGATATAAAATATACCCCGCCAACCTTAATAAAACATTTGATTTTTATTATGTCAAACAGTTTAAACTTGACAAATCAGTTGATAGTTAGAGAATAAATGAGGAGCTCAATAGTTTAATCTAAGCCCTTAGATGAAATAAGGTTAGACTTAGATAGATTTATGCTTTTAAAGAAAAATGGATTTAGGGTTGCAAGCTTAAATGCACCCATGAAAATGAAGTAAAAAATGTTAGAATAATGATGGGTAGGTAGAAAGTAGTTGTGCAATGCATGTAATAAAGCATCATCGGGCAAAAATAAATAATTTCCCCTCCCCCACAATGATCCAGTATTCTAAACCCTTAGATAAAGAGGCTTAGAGCATTTCTTTGACTTCTGTTGGGACTAGACCCAAGGCTTAATAGCTGACTGGTTAAAAATATTGGATTCCCTACATAAAACCAATTTCATCAACATATTCACCCTTTTCCCAAAACTATGATCCCTTTTCCTAAGTAAAACACCTTTTTTGCTTAGTGAAAAGTAAAAAATCCTACTTAATTAATTTCATTTTCATTAAAAAAAAACTCAAAAAACCTATAAAATACATTTTTATCCCAATTTTAAGTGTAAAGAATAAAAAATGGGACAAATTGTGTTAAAATGACCTATTTACACTTTACTTAGTTTAAAATTATGTATTTTAAATAATTTCATTACATTCTCCATTTCATATTAATTTATAACCTATATTATTAAATCCCTTACATAATAAACTCTTCCCGTATATATTAATTTCTTTATATATTAATACCCACAAAAAACTCACTTATTTTAAGTTAAAAACTATGTTTATATTTTCCCATGTGTCGAAATATAAACCCTGCCCTTTCCCCATAGGTTTTAATATATCTTATTGTTATAATCTCGCCCCTATGGTTTTAAAAACACATAAAAATGTTTTATTTACCATATAATACATTCTGCACCATTGGTTATAAAAAGCATTGGTTAATGTTTTATGCGATATAAAACATGCCCCACCAACCTTAATAAAACATTTGATTTTTATTAAAAAAACATACGTTTTTTATATATAAAAATCAACTCCGCCACGTAATAAAACCTGGGCCCCATGCCCCAATACCAAGCAGCTTCCACAACCAATCTTAGCCGTTCACATCCCGACCCTCTAATCTGACGATCACCATGCGATATCGCAAATTAAATTGCGCGACTATAATACACTTCCAAACTACGTGAAATGGGTTGTTTCACCCTTTCCTCTCTTCTCCACGTGGCCCAGCTCTATTGGATCGCATCTGATCCAACTAATACCACTTACCACCCATTTCCTATGCGATAACCACTTGCGGTTTCCACCTTTGAAAGCGCAAAAACCACCATTTGAACTGATGTGACCGACATTTATTACAGGTTTTCTTTAGACTTAAACCATCTAATAAATTTATAAAAATGTGCCGTTCAACCCTTTTATACACTATCCGACTGTATTCATCCTCCTGATTAAAGAAAACAGAGTCTGTGCATTTTTTTATATCCCAAATCTGAAAAACACCTGCATATTGCCGTCAAGACTACTGAAAAGTCCGAGAAAGCCTCAAGATACCTGAAAAGATACCAGGAACCTGTCAAAATACCTCAGAATCTATTTTGAGAGACCCATACCTGCGCAAACATGTATTTTCTTATAAAAGGTGAACCTGTTATCATTCTGAAAAGAAATTACTAAAGGAATTGAAACCAGTCAGAGCTTAATTTCTCCAAGAAAGCCTCTAGTTACCCAAAAAAGAGCTTAAAGCCTATCAAAATTTTGAGAAAACCCTGTTTTAACATTGCATTCATTTTAAAAGAGAAAATTGAGTTGATTTTAGCTTTTACAGACTTAAAAGAATCCTAAATTACCCAGAAAAATTCTGTAGGTAACCCCGACCCTTTTTGCCCAATTTTAATAAATTTTTATCCCAATATCCACTGAAAAGGTATAAGAAACCCCTGTTTCTTATTTTATAAATCTGTGAGAGTCTGTAATACAATTTAAAGCCAAAATTGAAGTTAAAATCCAAGGGAAAGAACAAGTACCCATTTCCATCTAAGAACCTCTGTCAAAGTCAAGAATACTTCTGTAAACCATTTAATCTTACAGAAGAAACTAGAAAGTCTGAAAAACAGAGTTTTAGTAATCCTGAAAGTCTAAAAATGCCAAAATCCACTCCAACTACGTCCTCCAAGGCTGCCATCATTGTGAATCCTCTACAACCCCTTGTTGTAGACATTGAACACACACCTTTAGCAGATGTAGACTATAAGATAGCAGATCCCGTAGTTGAATTTAATCTGTTAGAACTCCACTGCTGGAGCTATGAAAAGTCCTTAGATCAGGTTGAAGCTGTCCAAATTTTGGAATCAAACCTACCCAAATATGTTGTTCCAGTCACTCATCAATGCCTAGAGGTTATTAGGTTGTGTCAGAGTTATTATTCACCTAAAAATAGAGAAATGATGAATGCAAACAAAGAGTTTTTGTTTACAATTACTGCCGAGTCTATAAACCAGATGTTACAACTCAAACATGATCCCAAAGTTGTTCCTTTGTCAATATAAGCATTAAAAAAGTTGTACACTGGTCTTGATTTTCCCAAAAGGTTTCAGATTTTTCAAGTGTTCATGCCTTTACATGTTGAAATTCCACAAATCAACCCTCCATATTCTACTTCAAAATTTCCATAAGGGTCTAGGCATGTCATTTCCATGTTGTCATTTATCCTAGGATACTTTACAGATGAGCATACTGATGAGTCCATCCTATGGTTTCTATCTACTTTTGCACCAGGACAGCCTCCCTCTGTAATTTTCAATTATGCTCAGTACATAGCTGGCAATATCCATGATCAGCTAGTCAAATTGCAAACTGAAGGAGTATTTGGATATACATCCTTTCTCTTCCATATGTTCTTGTATTTTCAAGTAGACAAGTTTCCTATAACCCTCCAGAAGCTTGATATAGAAGAAAATCCACTTTCAGTCATCTTTTGGACTTCTTTGATCATAAAAGAGTCCACAGAGTTCACTTTTTCAGATTTTACAGATAATTTTGTCCACCCATTGATAAATATGTCGACCAACACAAAACAACCAAGGATCAGTGATGAAATGAAGAAAATTATACAGCTATCAGAGCACACTAGAACTGGTGATTGGTACTTATATGAGAAACATACTCAAATTAGAGTTTTTGGGTCTAATCTGTTACCCTACAAACTACCTAAATATGTACCAATGAGAATATTTTCCTTGGAGTATATCACGAAAATCTTAAATTCTGATTCTATCAACTTCCTAGCAGCCAAGAAAAAGACTGAATTTAAGTTGAAAAATCAGGTGGGACCATTTATTTGTAATCACAGAGATGCAGAACAAGAAGTAGCAAAGCAATTACTTGAGTACAGATTTGAAGAAAGTTTTTCATGGAACTATGATCCACAAGGAATATTAAGAAAAATGAGGGTTAAGTGTAAACTAACACCCTATATTCATGAGAAAGAACCAGAGATTGAACAGTATGTCAATCAAACTGAGTGGCTAGAAAAAATTTTGGTAGATGCAGTTAGACAAGGTGATACTAGTGACACCTTGCAAAATGCAAATCAAGGAGAAAAATATACTAAGAGAGTTAGAGAAGAAGGAACATACACTGCTGAAACCACAACTCGAACAAGGTTTAAAATTAGATACAATAAAAAGCCTAAAGTCAATTCAGTTGATAAAGGAAAAGTGACTATTGAATTTGAAGACACAGATGTCCTAGTAATAAATACATATGCTGGTACAGTCATCACAAATGAGCCAATTACGGAGAATTTGAATGAAGGAAATCCTAATAATTCAAATACACATATGATAGAGAAACAACATAATATAGAAGCTTCGTCCTCAAAGACAACAGGGGAAAAAGATCTTGATATCAGAGAAAAATACAAGCAGATTAAGACAAATAATGAAGAAATCAAGAATGAGATATAGTCTAAGTATTTGAAGCAAACACCAGACATTCAAAACATACTCTTATTAACTTTTGACTATTAAAATAAAAAGTTGATTATGTCAGAGCTATAACCAACATTCAAGATTCCTAAGACAATTGCAGACTACAAGAAAATTGATCTAGAAGTGCCAACAGAAACCATTCATGCATTAGATAAGATTGAGTTTCATAGGAAAAATTCAGAGATATTATATTCTACTATAACCACCAAGGCTATGAGTATCAACAAACTTCATAATACAATCATAAACATGAGAGATCAAATGAAGGTTGATAAGGCCTCATCATATGCCAAATATCTTAGAATTAAGTCTCTAGAAGAGTTGGTCATCCAAGTAGGATATGATCCTGAAAATATTAAAGCAGCAGAACAGTTAGTGAAGAAAAATAATGAGGACATTACAACATTGAGGAAGAAGCTTAAAATGCCATCAACTGAACATCCTCAAGCCAAAGAAATTGTACAATAATAGACTCAAAATGATGACATGATGAATTTGATTTTTCAATTAATAGGACAGATAAAAGAGATGGAGACTCAAAAGGAGAATATTTTCCATGAAAGAGAAACTACAAAAATATAGGAAACTCCTACAGTAATACCCATGGTTACTAATACTTTGCCTTCAACTCTGGAAGAAGCGTTGGCACCAAAAGAACCACTCGCTACTACAGTGTCAGTGAAATCATCCACAACTTCAGCTATAAAATATTCTACATCAACAGTGCAGCTAATAGATGAGGCTAGTAAAATAGTAAAAGCCATGGAGGAATGTCACTTCAAACAAATGAGATTAACAGATTGAAAATTATGTTTGATAACCTTGAAGACACCAAAAGTCTATCTCAAATCACTGCTAAAACTCATGAGAAAAGGGCTAATAGGTTAAATGAAGAACTGAAAAAACTACAAAGGGATTTAACCTTAAAGAAGCCAATATCATATGTGAAAAACCAGTTATGGAACAAAAACATTGAAGCCATCAATGATGTGTGGCCCTCAATCCAGGTAATATATGAACAAAGGGATTTACTGAAGGCAGCACATGCAGAGATTCATAAAACTAAAGATGAGCTAGGTAACAAACCTGAGCAAGCCATAAAATTGATAAAGTTTCTCAACAGTAAAAACAGGCAGGAGTTGGAAGAAATACAAATCACTAATAGGACAGAGACAATCCTTGAAATAAGGAAAGTCATTTCAAAAAATAATCTTATGAAACAACTTGAAGAGAAGTGTGAAAATATAAACATAGCCATAACCAAGTTTATGGTTAAATTTGAAAATTTGAGGCAAAGAAGTTTTCCTAATATTTTGGTCATTAATGAAAAACTCATGCCACATGAAGATTACAATAAGAAAATTAGAGAATATGCAAAAGAGCAAGTGGACAAGACAAATGGACAAGGTATTTCTACAGGGAAGGTCTTACTCAGAAGTTTTAAAGACTTATTTTATCTGCAGCATGAGATAAGACATTTGTTTTTCATAAAACCAAAATTTGCTAGATATACTGAGGCAGATGAAAATTTTAGGAGGTTGAAAAAGATACAAATTCCTAATGATGAAGCTTGGCAATCACTGACTGACCTACTATAAAAGTCAAACTGCAGAGAGAAAGAAAAAAGTTGTTTGCTGATTTGTTTAGTCAAAACAGAATTTATTACAACAGTAAGGCATTTTTACGGAGGTTAAAGAGTATCAGAGGATAAAGAGAATCAGAGTGAAAGAGTATAAGATAAAGAGACAATATTTCAAAACATATTTGAAATATCTTGGCCCGCAAAGAGGACAACAAGGCAGTCAGCTGCACCTAATCCACAAACAATTTTCTATTTTATTTGGATAAATAGGACAACTTGCTGATTTGTTAAGCAGTTGTCACTATTTTGTTGTAAAGATATTTTATTTTCCCTTAGATAATTCCTAGAAGCATTCTAGGATATTTTGTAAACAATTTTGTATAAATACTTCATTCTTTGAAGTAATATTGTGGAATAAATTGTTGAAGATTTCTATAGTCATTTTTGTTGGACTTGGAAGCTTTTTGTTGCAAATTTCGAGTAGTAGACTAGATCAAATCAACTAGCATCATATTTCAAGATTCATGTGATGAGCCATTGAAGTGAATTGCTTTCTGCTTGTCATTGTTTATCTTCTCATGTTTCCATGCATCCATTATGGATTCTAAATTTGAATTAATAAACATGATTATTATTTCAGGATTTGTTAAAAGCACCCTCTCTTTACTGTTTATCATTTCTATGTTTTCTGCTGATTTCCAGAGTAGGGAACCATTAATTTCTCCCTCTTTCATTTTACCTCTAGCTACTCCTTCCATTTTCCAGATCAAAGAACCCTTCATTGCTCTTTATCCTGATTAAACCACTTCACCAAAACAACCTTCCAAGATCTTCGAAGACTTATCTATCTTGCCCTAAAAAAATTTGACTTTTTGACCTTGACCCTAGTTCTGTCTACTTGACTTTTGACTCCTTAGCCCAATGGACAAACATATTTCCCACTATCCATCTCATTAAGTGACTTTTCCCACCAAACCAAACCAAATCAAAACCAAATTGCACAATCATAACTAGCCTAATATCTTATAATCAAAACAAAGTTAAATATTACAGAGAGAGCCCTCTCTGAACCATAGGAAGGATAGATCCTAGATTTTAAAAGTAGGTTTGTGGTTACCTCTAGTGTTCTTAGAATTTAAACCAAAATCTAACAACTTTAGAATTACTAGAGTGATAAAATACTAGTGACTCTGCTGGGGAACTAACCAATCCTCAGTCTTATAATAAGTCTTAAGGAATTATTTTTCATTATCTTTTTTCCTTTAAGACTGTTTTAAAAAGTTGTATCATTTTATAAAAAACTGAAATTATGGCTTCTAGAAAAAATTACTATACCATGTCTAACTTGGATTCTAAACTTGTTGTTATAGTAGACAATCCGGAAAAAATTAGAAAAAATAATAAATAGATAAAAGATTTAGATGCTAAAGTTTCATTAATTAGAGCTAATTCATTACCACAAGATTTAGTA
This sequence comes from Pinus albicaulis, assembly GCA_034641835.2. Lineage (NCBI taxonomy): Eukaryota > Viridiplantae > Streptophyta > Pinopsida > Pinales > Pinaceae > Pinus > Pinus albicaulis. The sequence goes on along the minus strand of CM076579.1, from coordinate 98,832,595 downwards.
AGTTTACAAGATATACAGTTTGATTTGAAATTTGAAAATTCTTTATTTAGGAGAAAATCTGAAAGTAATTTAAGTACTATTGTTATAGACCCTATTTTTATTTCATTTTTGGAAACAAAAAAGGAAAATATTGCAGTATATTTTGAATTAAAGAAAGTTAAAAATCAGGATAAACTTGAAGAGATAAATGCTACTATTCTCAAAGAAATAGATGAAGCTATTGAATTATCGCAATTGTTAGATTACACATCTAAACCTTCTATTTCTCATTTATATACCACTACATCATCTATAGTTTCATCTACCATCCAATCTATAGATCCATTTATCCCTAGGCAGCCCTTACAACCTATAATATTATTTCCATCATCCACTAGTTTACCTTCAATATTTCAAACACATCATTCTTACTTCCTACTAGTTCCTTATATATTCTAGTTTCATCATTTATTTCTGTTACTACATCATCTACTGCTTCTAGTTCAGCCCCAAGCACTTCCAATCTACCCCCAAGCCAAGCTAGAATTCAAGCTATGGCTGCTAGATATGCTCCCCTAGTTCTTCCAGGACAACTACATGACATGCCTCAGGATTAATAAAGTAAAATACCACAATTTGATGCTACTACAAAGTACACTGCCCAGTAGCACATAAATAAAATGACAGATTACTTTGAACTCCATGAAATAGATGATTCTGATGTACAAATGAGACTGTTTGCACAAACATTAACAGGGGAAGTCAAAAAATGGTTTAAAGGACTTACTGCTGGTAGTATAGATGAATTAGCAATTTTTCATAGATTATTTTTAAATAAATGAGAAAAGAAGAAAAATTCACTCCAAATACTTTCTAAATTTGATGCAATGAAAAGAGCTCCTAATGAATCAGTCAAATCCGACTACACTAGATGTAACGGTGTTTACAACTCAATCCCAGACAATCTTAAACCCACTCCTGAATCTGTCCTACTCAAATTCCCTGATGGATTTGACATAGGCATGGCTTATCAGTTGAGGGAAAGAAATGTTGAAACCTTAGAAGGAATGCAAACAGATGTTGTAGGTGTAGAAGTAAACATTTTAGCTAGATAAGCTAGATTGAGAAATGACAGGAGAGTAACCATGAAAGAATAAGCCTCTAGTTTAGATGGAAAAATAGATCAATTAAGCAATAATTTAGAGATAATGATGGATATATTAGACAACATAGAAAGAAGAACTCAAGGGGATAATCAACAGCAAATCAAAAATCCCAATTTTAGGAAAAATACAAATTCAGAAAAATCAAAAGAATCAGCTCTAGATCAAATAATAAGACCCCCATTTCAGGAGAACTATGATGAAAGTTATCAAAAAAATGTAGATGATGAAGATACCATAAATCTAATGGGTATAAATGAAGATAACATTATATTTCTCACTTAGGAAGACCAAGAGTTATTTGAAATGCAACAACTTCACTTAGATTCAGGTGAATTATTTGACTACAAACAAGGTTATGATTTTGCTATAAACGAAGTACATAAGCAATATAACCTTAGAAGTAAGAAAAAAATTGAACCTTCTACTAAGAAATATGCTCAAACTGAAAGTAAGAAAACAATAGAAGCCCCAACAACAAAAGTTCTGCAAATTCTCCCTAGGGAAAATAAGCAAAACTCTAGTTCTTCCCAAAAAGTTTCCAGCTCTAAAATTTCACCAAGTCTAAATATTGTTGACATAACAGATGAAGTTGATCAAATAAAAATTGATTCACAAAAATATGTGGTTGTTAAGACAACTAACTCTACTAAAACAACAAACTTAGAGTCCAAAACATCCACTACTGATCCAAAAGCTGCCAGTAAAAAAACAACTTCTGACAACTCAAAATCTGAAAAAACATCTACTGCTTCTCAAACCACTCCTGAAAAAAACTAGGAGCAGTAATACACAATAAACTCAAACAGAAAATGAAAACATAACTGTAGAAAAAAAAGATAAACCCACTCAAATTATAGTTACTAAGGAAGATTTAATTCAAATTAGTAAATCACAACCTTCATTCAATATACAAAATGAAATTTCAAAGTTAAAAATACCAATTCCTCTGACAGAATTGGTAAAACATGATTTGTATAAAACAATAATCACTGAAACATTAAACATGGATGATGGAGAAGACTCTGTAAACTTGAATGATGATCAACCAGAGTTGATTTTTGGCCCTGATGTGAATGGAAAGCATCAATATGGAGCAGTTCCTCCATTTTACATAAGTTTAACTGTACATGACCAAATTTTACACAATGAAATGCTAGATTCAGGAGCTTCACACAATCTAATGCCCAAAGCAATAATGGAAACTCTAAATTTAGACATTAAAAGGCCTTATAAAGATTTATTTTCATTTGATTCAAGCAAAGTTAAATTCTTAGGTTTAATTAAAGATTTTTTTGTTACATTAGTTCAATATCCAGGTAAAAGTGTACTCATGGACATTGTAGTAGGTGATATCCCACCCAAATATGGAATGTTACTATCGCGCTCATGGGGAGAAAAATTACAGGGATCTCTACAGTTTGACATGTTATATGCTACTATATCAGTCTTTGGTTAACCAAAGAAGCTTTATAGGGAAACATTGATGAAATATATGGTAAGTATTGTAGCAAGATCCATAAATTACCTAATTTATGCTACACCTACTGATCTAGATTCTTTCATATTATGTAACTTTGAAACTGATAATGAAATCAAAACTGAACTAAAATACAAAAAGAAAACACAAAACAATGATAATATCTTTCATGAATCTTTATGGAATTTAGATTTTGATGGCTCAGTAAACAATTTAGGAGCAAGAGCAGGAGTTTGGATAACTAATATTGAAAAGAATCATGCAGAAGGCCATGCTTTTAGGCTGAATTTTAAATGCACCAACAATATGGATGAGTATGAAGCCCTCAGTTTAGGACTCCAGATTATAAAAAGCTTAGAAGGCAAAATAATAGCAATAATGGGAGACTCAGAGTTGATTGTAAAACAAATTAATGGTGAATATTCTATTTACAATCTTAGACTAGGCCGATATAGAGAGACTGTATTAGATTTGATTGATGATTTGTTGGAATGTAATTTCTCTGCAATACCTAGAAAGTAAAATTTACAAGAACACTCCTTAGCAACTTTTGCTAGTACTTGTAATTCACCCTTTCAGCCCAATCCTAAATATACTGCAGAAGTAAAACACAGACTAATAATTCCAGATAACCTCAAATATTGGTAAATTTTTTCACAAGACCAAAAAATTTACCATTTTATGAATAATGAAAGTGAATTTCAAAACTGTAAAATATACACTGATTGCACATTAGATCAATATTTAGATAGTGAAATTGATTTAAATAATATGGATGTAAATAAAGAAAATTTTTCTAGACCAACTAAGTTTAGTCAATAAGATATAGATAACTTAGAGAGAGTAGAAATTGATGAGATAATTGATGATGAATCTGAAATATTAAATCTCAAAGATAATTTCTTACAAAATGCTTAACTCCTTTAGAAGATTTATTTGACTCAAATGATGTTGCTAGAAAACCCAAAATGGAGCCACTTAGATCAGACATTGAGGAATGCAACATAGGCACAGAGTTAAAACCCAAGATGATTAAACTTTCCAAAGCCTTACCTCAATAGGAAAAAGAAAAATATATTTCTCTTTTCAAGGAATTTCAAGATGTTTTTTCTTGGAGTTATGAGGACCTAAAATCTTATGACACCAACATAATTCAGCATAAAATCCCTATAAAAGAAGATCAAAAGCCTTTTAAACAAAATTTAAGAAGGATCAACCTTGTGTTGATGCCTTTGATTGAAAAAGAGGTAAAATGAATGTACGATGCATAGATAATTGCACCAATCAGATATTCTGATTGGGTTTCTAATTTAGTTCTGACCAGGAAAAAGACAGGAGAGATTAGATTATGTGTTGATTTTAGGAATCTAAAAAAATTATCCTTAAAAGATAATTATCCTTTACTGAAAATGGATCACATTTTACAAAGGGTAGTTGGTTCTTCTAGGATTTCACTTTTAGATGGATTTTCAAGATACAACCAAATTTTAGTCCAACCAGAGGATCAAGCCAAAACAACTTTTACTACTACTTGGGGTACTTTTATGTATGTAAAAATGCCTTTTGGTTTAATGAATGCAGGGTCTACCTTTCAAAGAGCTATACATATAGCCTTTGCAAAGGAAATTCATGAATTTTTAGTGATTTACTTAGATGACATAACTGTATTTTCTAAGACTGATTATGAACACTTGGATCATCTTAGACAAGTCTTTATTAAATCCAAAAATTTTGGCATCTCATTAAACCCTAAGAAAACATTATTTGGATTAGAAGAAGGCAAGTTACTAGGACACATAATATCTAAGGAAGGAATTAGAATAGACCTTGCCAGAATATAAGAAATTATTAACATTAGTCCTCCAAGAAACATAAAAGAGTTACAATATTTTCTAGGAAAAATTAAAATTTTAAGAAGATTCATTTCCAATTTAGCTGACATAATTAAAGAATTAAACAACATTCTTAAAAAATATTAAGTTCTTAAATGGACTATTGAGGCCAAAAAATCATTTGAATCCATCAAACAGGCCTTAACCAAAACACCAATCCTTATAAGTCCTGACTTTAAAAAGGATTTCATCATTTTTTCATTTGCTTTAGAACACACCATTGCTGCATTTTTACTGCAGAAAAATGACCAGGGTTATGAACAACCCATAGATTTCTTTAGCAAAACACTTAGATATGCAACTTTGAAATACAATATCATGGAAAAACAGGCCCTAACTTTGGTAAAAGCCATTAAAGATTTCGGAGTGTACATTCTCTATTCTCACATCATTGCTTATGTCCCAAATGTAGTAGTAAAAGAAATTCTAACTCAGGATGGTCCTGATGGTAGAAGAGAGTGTTTTGGGAAAATCACCCTAGAGGTTTGTTGGGTCAAAACCTCCACAGATCAGGGCATGCTATTCAGAAGGACTCACACACAACCATACTTAAATGCTAAAAACTAGACAACAACGATAGCAGAACTCACCCGTAGTCCTACGTTCGATGTAGATCCCGTGGGGTCCAAACCCCCAGCAACCCTTCTTCCTCTCCAACCTGGAAAACAAGAAAGAACATGCACGGAAACCTAGTTGTACAGCATATATTTCTCCTAAATGTTAGTGTAATCCATGTGAAACATTATATAAACAATAATAAATGCTTAATAATCAATCTTTTCACATATGCAAATAGATATTAACAAGTTCGGGAACAAGATGGTTCTTCATTAATATTACGAGAACGACATGTACGAGAAAATTGTATGATGTTTTTGATGATTAAATTTTATTGTATGGAATGATTAATATGCCAATCAATTGCTTGATTAGCTAATGAGTCTGCCATCCAATTGTCAGCTCGAGGAATATGAATGAAAGTTAAAAATTGAAATGATCTTTGTAACAAACGTACCCTCAAGAACAACCGGAGTAAAAAAGGATCTCGAACCCGATAAGTATTGTTCAACTGCGACACCACCAGCTGAGAGTCCAAGAAAACTACCAACGAATCAACACCCAAAGATATTGCGTCCGAGAGTAGATAAATAACTGCAGTGTATTCTGCTATATTATTGGAAGCAGGACCAATGCAAACCCCTCTTGATACTAACAGCTGACCGGATGGATGATGAAGCACCCAAGCCGCGGAAGCCAAGTTCCGGGTGTGTCTACTAGCACCATCGGCGAAACCAAAATGACTCATGACATCCGACACAACCTGCCAAAGCAGATCAAAAACATCACCATCCCATCAAAGATCAAAAAACCAGATATGTACAAAGCAAAACTACTATATACAAAAGCAACATGCCAGGCCGAAGCCTAGGCATAATACTTTTTCAAATAGAGCCCATTTCTGGGCTCCGGCAACTCGTTCCCTTCAAAATCAACCAAGGTATATGCTCCTTTCTTAAGGAATTTTTTAACGATGAAGGGGCCATACCACATAGACTTAAAATTTCCTGCCCCTAGGGCATCTTTTTCTTGGGCATAGACCAAAACAAGGTCCCTTCCAAAAAAACCCTAGGTTTGACCACCTTATCGTATTGAACTTTGACTCAGTTTTTATGCGCTTCATTCATTGTGGCGGCATCCCGACGCTGCTCATCGAGATGTTCCAGATGAAGGAGACGTTCTTCAAGACTAGAAGTGTTAGGAAGAAGCTCAATAGCTAACTTAAGAGAAGAAATCTCACATTCAATGGGAAATACGGATTCCAGCCCGTGGACTAGCTGAAATGGAGTAAAACCAATTGCAGTTTTCACTGACGTCCTGTATGCCCAAAGTGCAGGATATAGCATAATATGCCAGTTGGATCTAGCTTTATTGATTGTCCTTTGAAGAATTGTCTTCAAGGATTTATTCACGGCTTCCACTTGCCCATTGGCTTGAGGATAATATAGAGATGAATGCTCCTGCTGGAAACCTAATTTTAGAGCCAACTCAGCCATCATGCTATTCTGAAAATGACTACCATGATCAGTGACAGTCTCTCTAGGAATACCAAAACGAGCAATAACCTGGTTGAAAAGAAAAAGAGCTGCTGTCTCACCATCATTCCCGAATGTAGGCATAGCCTCGACCCACTTCGTAATGTAGTCTACTGCTACAATAATGTACTTGTGACCTTTAGCCGAAGGCGGGTTACAAGTAGTATAATCAATACCCCAATTTGTAAAGGGACCGACAGTAATGATTGGAAAGAGCAGAGCTGGATGAGCGCACATTTTTCGAGTATAAACTTGACACGGATGACACTTTTTGACCGACTCCATACAATCCTTGAAATCGAAGGCCAAAAGTACCCAACATGCAAAATCTTTTGGGCTGTAGCAGGCCCAGATAAATGACCACCACAAGCTCCACTGTGGCAATCATTCAGCACAACCTCAGCTTCCTCGAGAGTTAAGCAGCGTCTCAGGATTGAATCAACCCCTCGACGATATAAAGCATCACCAATGATCAAGTAATTCTTAACCAAGTGACGCAACTTACGGCGCTCATCTTTTGAAAAAGTAGAGGGAAACTTCACAGTCTGAAGATACACAATGATATCTCCATACCAAGGATCCTGTGGAGAGATAAGAAACAAATGTTCATCCAGGAAGGATTCATCATAGACTATCTCTTCCCCACAGGGCAAGTCGGAGATCAATTCCGTGAAAACCAATGATTTCTTGGACTTGGCAGACATAAAATCAAGATCAAATTCCTGCAAAATCACAATCCATCTATTGTATTTTCCCCCAATCACTCGCCTATTGAGGACAAACTGAAATGGATTGGCTGCTGCCAAAACATAAGTTTTTCGTAGAAGAATGTAATTCTGGAGTCGCTGCACAACATGAACTCCTGCTAAAGCTAAATTTTCTATCGGAGTATACCGGAGCTCAGTACCTACCAATCCTCGACTAAGATAGTATATAACGTGCTCTGCGAGAGCATCATCCTCCTAAACCAGAACCATACCAATGGTAGATTCTGCTGCTGCTAGATACAAAAGGAAATCCCTGCTATAATCAGGTGGACTCAATAAAGGAGCAGAGGTCAATGATTTTTTCAAAGCATCGAATGAGCGTTGAGCGAAGTCATCCCAAAGAAATGGGACTCCCTTCTTCAACAATCTCATAAATCCCTTGGTAACTTCAGCATAATTCACGATAAATCTCCGAAGAAAATTGGCCTTTCCTTGTAGACTTTGAAGTTGAAAAATAGAGGATGGGGGAGGCAACCGAAGTATTGCCTCAACCTTGAAGGGATCTACCCTTATCCCTTCCCTAGACACAATAAATCCCAATAACCGACCGGATGTAACCGCGAAAACGCACTTGTTTGGATTCAACCTAATCTTGTAGAAACGACATCGTTCAAATATTTGACGGAGGTGAGCAGGATGATCCATCCTCTTTCGAGAATGAGCAGCTAAATCATCCAAATATGCCTCTATAATTTGTTTGATGTCGTGGAAGGCATATGACATGGCCCGCTGAAATGTAGCCCCAACATTTTTAAGACCAAAAGACATCTTCTTGTAAGTAAACGTACCCCAGGGAAAAATAAAGGAAATCTTATGCTGATCTTCTGGACAGATAGTAATCTGATTATATCCAGAGAAACCGTCCATGAAGGAAAAAATTTTGTTACCGGCACACTCATCGATGATCTGATCTATAAATGGTGTGGGGTAATTATCTTTCGGACATGCTTTATTAAGGTCTCTGAAATCAATGCAAACTTGAATTGTTCCTTGTTTTTTATCTACGGGAACAGGGTTTGAAACCCATTCAGTCAAAGGAACAGGGAAAATGAATCCCGCCTTAAGCAGCTTCTCCACCTCAGCTTTGATAGCTGCTGCCTTCCTAGGATTGACCGGACGAAGTTTTTGCCTCATAGGCTTAGCGTTTTCGTAAGTCTTGATCTCATGCTGGATAATAGATGGATCTATACCAGGCATTTCCTCATAAGACCAAGCGAATACATCCCTATACTCCTTAAAGAGATCGGTATAAATCTGAATTTCTTCAGGGGAACATTCAGCTCCGATGAAGACATTTTCAATAAAATTGGGATCCTTGGAGATGTTCACCGGGATAGTTGGAGAAATCACAACCATGTTCCCTTCAGCATATACATGTGTTGGTGCTAAAGGGTTCAGGACTGGGTGAATAGGACCAGGAGACGGAGGACTTGGAAAACTCATTTCAACTTCGCTTAACTCAGGTAAAAATTAGGACCGATGATGAAAATCATCCCATGGCCTATCTATACCAGTCATAGCTTCTAGGATGGCCTCTTCAGATGGAAGAGTGGTATCGAGGTAATCCTGGGCAGAAAAAGAACTAAGTGTCCAAGCCGGGGCCACGTCACCATCCAACTCTTCTGGTGAAAGAGGAGCTGGAATGGACTCTGCAGAGTCAACAATAGATTGATAAGCAATCTCAGCTGCTGACATTGGAAATTCCATTCCACCCACTTGACCTTCCGCTAATGTGGCTGTAGGGGAAGGCAAGGTCCAAGGGTCCGAAAAATAATGAGTTCTGAAGAACTCTCTTCGAAGAGGAGCCCTGGAGGATGAAATTGCATTTATATGAACCGTAGGAGGAGGAATATCGAAAGTACCCATCAAGGAAGAAAACATTCCAACCCCTAAATTCTTAGTAGGCGACTTGGTATTATCCGACTTTGGAATAGTTGAGTCAGTAGATGCATTCGGGTCTACAGGAGGACAGTCCAGTTGGTCCACTATAACAATCCTCCCTTCATGAGGGAAACAAATAATCCAAAACAATGAAGATGCGATAGCCTCCATCTCATAAATCCAGTTTCTCCCCAATAGAAGGTTGTAGTCCAAGCTTGCATCAACTATCTCAACCTCTATATTTACAGTTTTGCCCCCAACATAGATAGGCAAAGCTGGGACAATACCATGCAGTCTGTGAGAATGACCATCAAACGCAGTCAGAAGAGTAGCTGATGGAACAGCTGCGGGAGATCCAATTCCCTTCCAGCATGTGAGAGACATCACACATGTGGAAGCACCCTCATCAACGACTGTCCGGAAAATATTGCATCTCCGGTACGATGATTTAATATGAAAAGCCATATGATGAGGAAGTCTCTTTTTAAAATTAGTCATATCGAACGTAATCATAACAGAGTTCTTTGGATCGACAGCCCCAAGAGCAGTGAGCAGAGCACTGCGCTGATCCGGACAAGACTGGAGCACCTCTAAAGCCGACATGGCACAAGGACTCTGTGCCAGATCTTCCACAATAGAGTAGTTCTGGGCAGCCCTAGCATTTGGATTAATTGTCGTACGCTTGGTAGATGCTTTGGGCATCCGAGGTATAGGCTCAACAGTAGGCCTCGTAATATGAAGCGGCTCAGTAGCATCAGGAGCACCCTTAGCTTTCAAAGACTCTTCTTCGCCATAATCACGGGATCTCGTAGCGACATCCACGTGAGCACTCATCATGTATATGTTTGACGGAATTTCCCCTTCCTGGGTGCCCCCAGAGGAAGCCCCAGTATTTTGATTCACGCCAACAACTAGCTGTTGCCCTTGGGGAAAAGGGTTTGTCAACATAGCCTAGGAACTGGAAGAGCCCTGCTGAGCTAACAAGCGTTGCGCATCCTGAATTTTAGGGCAAAGGTGAGTAAGATGGTCTCCAACACACAACTTGCATGGAAACTTCACTTTCTTTTTATCCTTTTGATCCTCACAAATATGCTCGTTGGTTTTATTTGCATTACCCTTCCCATTCTTGCCCTTTTTCTTATTATTCCGTCCTTTCTTCTTCCCTTCAGATTGTTGATTTCCTTTGGGGTCGAAAGTTTGGATGGCATTTACCGACAAAGATTGGGAAGGCGATGACTCAGCAAGCACAACCTAACCAGAAGGAGCAGATTGCAAAGACAACTATTGTAATTGAGTAAGCAGGCTAGCTGCACCACTATTGATCGACTCAATAAGTCCATCACCGTGAGGACTAGGCTTAGTTTTGGATAACTCTAATTTGGAGCGAGGAGCATTGTGAAAATATTTATGAAGGACCCCAGACTGAGAATATATCAATTCAAGTTGTTGGGCCCTAAAATTGGCCTGTACGTCAGAAAATACCCCGGACAGGGATACATCCTTAGAAATGTCTGACTGCAGAGATTTCAGAAACCATTCCAAAAGGAATTCTCCTGGAATATGAGCTTTAATAAGCCTCTTCCTTCTCCGCCATTCCTGAATATGGTCAGAAATGTGGGTTGCGTCGTCCCATTTCAAATTAGCTAGGAGTTTAGTCCCGGTGCCATAACAGACGAGCTACTGGAAATGATTTAGAAATGTAACAGCTAGCTCTCCAAATGTAGCAAAACTACCCCCAGTTAACTCAATATACCACTTGGCAGCATTTCCAGTTAAGCTACGTTGAACAATCTCAACCTAATCAAATCATCGATCAGGGAGTTAGACGAATACCATAAATGGAAGGTGGTGATGTGGTCAACCGGGTCCTCTCCATTCTTGCCTTCAAACTTTGGAATGTATGAAGGAAGTTTGGTGGGAACCGGAGGCCACCTCGGACTGTACCGGATCGGATCATTCGTCAATTTCGACAGATCTGGCAAGTTTAACGTTGCCAGAAAAGGTAAATGAGGCAGAGCCTGAGGATTCCATCCTTGATGGGATGGATTCCCAACATTCTGAAAAGAATACCCTAGATTTGATGAGGCACTAGGTTGCCAAAAAGAACTCGTAGAAAAAGGAGAAGAACCTCCTCCCAACGTAGAGTTACCAAAGACCAGACCAGTTCCCCCTCCTAAAGTATTGAATGAAGAAGAAAGCCCATGATAGGGGTTCCAGGCATTAGAAAGAGGGGAAAAGGTCTAATAAGCAGTCGAAGAAGGGAAAGAAGCATTCCCTTGGTGACCAGTGTAAAACTGATTCCCTGCCCCCGCTGTAGTGAATACAGGGTTCCATCCTGTAAAAGTAGTCGAATTTTGACCTCCAGACCAAGAGTTGAAACTCTGAGTCTGAGAAGTAAACGGAAAGGACCCTAAAGAAGGATTAAAACTAGGAATATGCCCAGTTCCGAAGGGGAACCCTTGAAAATAAGCTGATCCACTAACCATGGAAGACATGGGTGTAGATCCAGCTGCAGCAGCGGAAAAGGAAAATGAAGGAATCCCACTAGTGGGCATTCCAAAACAAAAGGTGAGAAGCATGTGCTTGGGTGAAACCAAAGCCAAACACAACAGTACTAGAAGCAATCGAAGATATAGAAATAGTGCCTCCTCCTTCAACAGAAGTAAGAGTCTGAATGCCTGCAGCACTCACAGCAGAAGCCGCGTTCCCAGTCGTGGCCATCGAAAGGTATGAATAATATGGAGGATCTTCTGGTCTCTCTGACTCAGGTCTGATGTATTCAATAACGAATGGATAATTAGGAGGAAGAGGAGATGGAAGTGACTCAGAGGGTTGAGACACTTCCTCTACTTGTACTTCTTCTTCCTGTGGAAATAAGACTCTCGAGGTGAGCGGAGCGCTCCTCTCGGAACCAACACCAGAACTAGCTACGAAACCTTCAATCCCTTGTGGAGGATCTCTCTCCACTGCGTCAGATGCCACAGGGTGATACTCACCTTCTAAATTACTCCTACGCCTTCTTGAAGAAGGCTCTGGACTCTCGGGAGATAACCCCCCGATTCTCCTCGATAGACGAGACGCTTGATCAGCCACTTTAACAAATTTTAATTAGACTCAAAAAAAGTATAAAGCTAGGCAAGCTAGGGAGAAAGAAGCATCACTACAAAAAATCCCACGAGATACGATCAAACGAACGACCTTCGGGTATTTTTTTCTGCGGGTGATTAGATAGGATAGCAAAATACAAGAAAGCGAAGAATAGGACTCCTGAAAGTATTATGGGATAATTACGTACCGGACACTGCACCGAAGGTTACGAAACGATTCTGCGCCGACCTCCTAACAATAGCCTTTGCCGGCTGGTACCCAAGCCGCGAGGGCACCCCCGGAAATGCTGCTGAGTGATGCGACGTACGCCTCGGTGCCACGGGTATTCCCCATGGGTCACCTATGTGGAACCTAGGAATGGCAACTATGGACACCCAGTGGTGTCGGGAAGCCGGGCGGAACGGTGTTGAAGGTCAGATTCACCGTCGAGATGGGGTATCTCTCTTCTCGGCCTTCACTTCCCCTCGCGCTTTACTCTCTGGAGGAGAGCTTTCCCGGTCCACCTAACGGAGTTGGATTTTGCTCAATTAATCAACTTCTATGTTTTGTTTGAGCGGCCTTGGAGAGTTAACTCTCCACTCACCTAGTCCAAGGCCCTACAACCTAGCCAGTTGGTGTATGACACTTAATAAAAACTTTCTAGTTGCTTTTAAATTATAGCGCTTATTTTAATCAATTGTTATACTAAGTCAAAGGGATACGGAAATGAAACTCGTGGTGTTTTGTGACACAGAAAAGAAATTAATGAAAACCAAACTACATGCAAATGCAGTAATTGCCTTTTGATGAAAAGAAATTTCTACAAAGGTTCTACGAGACTAAAAAAAATGAAATTCTTTTCAGATAACAAACTTCACACTCACAAAAACTATGAAAAATACTAAATTCTCAAGTGCACCTGAAGCAAATCACTAAGAGCATGCAAATTCTAAGATTCAAATCCCACTAAAGCAGAGAGAAATTTCCCAAAGATCCTTCAGTTTTATCTGTTTTTGGTTTTCCACAAAGCTAGTTCCAAAAGTCAGAAACTCTTAGTATAAACACACCAAAATTGCTTGAAAACAAGAGGAAGAAACCAATGACAATTCCTTTCCAAACTCAAGTCAAAAACCAAAGGCAAGAAATTTCAGCAAAGCTTCACAAGATGTAACGAAATGAAAAAAAAAATGAAAAACAAAATCAAATGACAAAGCAAACTGTTTTTTGAGCTTTTGAATTTTATAAAAAAGAAGAGCTTGAAGAGACCAAGAAAAATATCAAATCCCAAGCCAAACAACTCTGAATTTCAAGCAAAACTTCAAAAACGCTCCAAATCTTATAGGGCTACTTAGTAGCAAGATTTATATGAGAAAAAGAAGACAGGAAACTCAGTAAATTAGCCTAGAAGAATAGTACAACCTTGCAGCAAACAAAAACTTCAAAGAATCAAGAAAGACTCTTCAAAAATTGCAACAAGAGCTAGTCAACTGAACTCAAGAAAACCAACCAAACAAAGGGAAAAAATCGAAGTGCAAAGCAAGACACAAAGGTAGGAAAGAGTAAATGAGCAAAGGCTCTCTGTTCTGATGAAGCAGAATAGCCAAGAATCCCCAGGAAGAGATCTTGGTACTCGAACTAGAAATGCAAGCACTAGAAACAAGATTTGCCAGATAAGCTAGTTTTCAACCAAACAAGAGAGAGAAAAGAGAAATGACCACTTTCAACACAATCCAGAGGATATAAATACACTGCAGGAATAGGTCTCCATAGGGAGACAAGACTAAAAAGTCAAGAAATCAAAAATTTCAAAATTTGCCTAGGCATACGCTACTTGACAGTTTTGAAACAAGCGTGCATACGCGGCGTGTCCAAAGGCTCGCATATGTGCAACTTCTTTGAAGCAAGCTGGTGTATATGCATGCGCGCATGAATATTGACTCACGTATGAAAAGGTAAATAATAGAAAAATAAAAAAAGTCAAGCTTGGATAAAGAACCGATTGATCTGGTAGAAAGAGATTAAGCGGGTAGGAAATAATAATTAAAAATGTTCGAAACCTTTCAAACAGCTGAAACCACCCAATAGGGGAATCACAAGAATGTGATCCCCACCGGAGTCGCCAGTTCTGTTTCAAGAAAAAACACCCTAGAGGTTTGTTGGGTCAAAACCTCCACAGATTTAGGGCATGCTATTCAGAAGGACTCACACACAACCACACTTAAATGCTAAAAAATAGATAAAAACGATAGTAGAACTCACCCGTAGTCCTACGTTTGATGTAGATCCCGTGGGGTCCAAACCCCCAACAACCCTTCTTCCTCTTCAACCTGGAAAACAAGAAAGAACATGCACGGAAACCTAGTTGTACATCATATATTTCTCCTCAATGTTAGTGTAATCCATGTGAAACATTATATAAACAATAATCAATGCTTAATAATCAATCTTTTCACATATGCAAATAGATATTAACACATAAGTTTAGGAACAAGATGATTCTTCATTATTGTGAACAACATGTATAGAAATAAAAAGTGGAGAGATCACCTGAATCCTTCCACGATCTTCGAACAGACCATCCTCCGGATCTGTCCTGCCCTTGCCTCACTAAGATACTTTCAAGACTTGTGCACTCGAGATGGCATATAAATGGATGAACATCTCCAGGAAACAAGGGTTTCCTATAAAAATCTGGGAAAGTGTAGGAGGCACGGGAATTCAGACTCGAATTGGGATTCCAACAGAGTATAATGTCTATAAATTTCTCTCTCCCTCAAGCCATGCACACGAGGGGCTTTTATACTCCCTCAAAGTAGTTTCAATCAGTTGGAAACAGTTGGCCACATACTAGGGTGGTTGAACTACTGGAGTAACCATCAACCCAGCCCAAAAATAGGGAATTTTCATATATTTTTTAATGATTTTAATGGCATACGCGGAAAAGTCTAGGCATACCCGTGTATGGGATTTTTAACACTGTTTTTTATGAATTTTGTTCAAGTCTGTGGGAATGGGTGCCCAAGGCCATAGAGACAATCATGAATCACATGAGGGTGAAAAATGGTGCTATAACACACGAGGTCAAGACTCATACACAGCATGACGCTTCCACAAGTATGGTTGTTCTAATAATACATCAGAAACATCAATAGGAGCAACGTCACATAACACCTCATTCGTGAAGGGCTTGATGCTATAGGGAAGGCGGCACTGCTGGCTGACGCGAAGATCTCGTCCTTGGTGAAGCCACCCGATGGTGTATGGATGTGGGTGAGCTGTGGTCAGCAAGCCCAACCACTTCATGGCGTCTAGTGAAATGAGATTCTTTTGGCTCCCATTGTCGACAATGAACTGTACTGGGAGCCCTTTACCCACATCTGGGAGTGGAAGAGACGTTCCTCCTCCTTTGGATCTTCTGGTTCCTCCTTCTGGATCTTTGTAGTGGCAACAATGGCGTTGGGCTCTGCATCAATAATATGTTTCCCTTTTTCATTCCCCTTTTCATGTTATAATTCGGAGTCGGAGCATGCATCTGAATCAGAAGCCCTCATCTTGGCCACTAGCGACTGCTTGGCCCGACACTCACTTGTGTTATGAGTGGAGCTCTTATGGAACTCACACCACTTTCGCGTGTCCTTCTTTGGATTTTCGGCGCTATTATTTTCTTGTGGCTTCGATGAGTTGTCTTTAGCCGCCATGCCTTGGCTCTATCCTTTTTTTCTATGGTTTGGAAGCACCTTTTCCTTGCTTTTTATTCGTATATCCAAAGTCTCGCTTCTTCTGTTTGAATTTCTGCTCAATCTTGGCAGCATACTAGTATGCCATACCAAGCGAGGAGATGTCAAGGAACTCCATTTCCTCTTGAATGTATATGTGCAGGCAGCTGCGATACTTTAGCACCAGATGTTTCTCTGAATCTTTGATACCCAAATTTGTGCACAGGGTATGGAACAGATTTGTCAGCTCATGCACATCTTGATCCCTTTGTTGTCACAGCGTGGTCCATTGTACGTACTTGTCCTCATATCTCCCCACAGGATAGTATTGTTCCTTGACGACGTCTCGAAAATAATTCCAAGTTGGTACGACCGAGAACAGAGAGGGTTCTGTCTGGTCGTTGTTCTCACAGAAGGTTTCCCACCAGTCCTTAACATGGGTGGTAGCTTTGAGGAGTGCAAAAATAATCTTCTCCCGATCTGAAAAGTCATGAACCGAGAAATATCCTTCTAACAGATTCAACCATCTATCTACGGCATCTGTGTCTATTTGACCCTCAAATATGGGAATGTCAAAATTTACTTGTACCTTAAAAGGAGTCGCGCCTCCAAAGTGGCTGCTGGATGCAGATGTGCCGCCGGTGGGTAGCCGTTGAAGGATCTGAGCAAAGTTATCCATCATCGTGTTCCTTTGTTTTTCAAGGGCCTCCTTAAGCAATATTTTGATAGGATCTCCTGCTCCCTCATCTTTCTTTTCGTCCCCCATGGGCATCCATCAAGGTTTGCGAGGCTGATCTTGTAAAGTTTCCACTAGATCGAGCCCTAGCTCCTTATACCCCGACCTCGTTGGGGACATGCAAAGAAGGATCGAGAAAAAGCAGACCGCTCTGATACCACTGATCCGGATTTATGTAGGAACGCAATAGAATAAACATATAACCATAAATACAGAGATGCAGCGGAAATAACACTTCATTTCATTAATATCAAAGAACTAAAATTTGCTTACAGACAGAAAGGAAATAAAACTAGCTAGGGCATTGGTAGCTATCTTTGAGAAGAGATATGGCAGCTACAAGCCTCTGAATAGAGTTACAATGAGGCTCGAGGGTCTATTTATAATTTAGAAACAATGGGAAATCCTAAATAGCCAAAACCCTAACCCTAGGAGATGAAGTGCCAAAACTATGGGCCCCGTTTGGGTAAATTGGTGTTTCAATTTCCTAGGGGCGTAACTTTGGCATATGATCTCTGTTTGATGCGTACCATACCTCGTTAGAAATATCTATCCGAGGAATACAAATTTTGAACGAGCAACATCGGTCCGTGGACCCATGCTGCTTTCCATTTTCCCAAAAAACGTCGTTTAGGGCCTCAAAACGACTCAGGAAGTTCAGGACCTGAAAAACCGCTAAAAATAGTAAGTTGTGCCGAAACTGAAAAACTGAAAGAGACAATGGTGTGGCCCCAAGTGGAATAGGTGGGTGACCACCAATATCCACCTGGATCAGGACTACTATGATAGATTGGGGAGATTTTTGGTTTGGCTGGGAGCCCGATCTATGAGGCCATGAGATATTAGTGTGGATCTAATGTTCATCGATATCTATAGGGAATTTTTGCTGGAATTTATTTCTCGTATGTGACATGCCATAAGAGCTAGTACTTGTTTTCTGTACCTATTTTCTCAGTATCTTTTATTGAAGTTGTTGTTAATACAATTACATGTTATGATAGTGCAGTGTTAATTTGTGAAGTATATGATATATTTCTAAATGGGGAAAAGTAACTTGTGAAGTTTTGAAGTATAAAAAGAAGAATACCACATCTTGGAGTCCCTCAAGGTTGCAGAAACCTAGTTCTGTAACCACCCATAGTCACTTCGAGTGAGACCGCAATCTGCTTTTAGTTCGTTGCAAAAGGGCTAGTGATCAACGGTTTTGTTAGTGTGCAGTATAGATCGAACCTGAGTCAAGCCCAAATGAACCAAGAAATGGTTCTGTTATGGGGATCAGTATCTATTTGAGGGATATGTGGATGTGGCACCCATCAAAGAAGGAAATTCAAGATTGGATAGTACATAAGGAGCAAGGATTTTTAGATCAAGAGAACAGAAAGCCTTGTTTGACATCTGAGGCTTGGTTTCTGAGGTATCATTTCACAGAGTAGTACAAAATTTTCTTCAGATCATTTCTCGGTTAATTATATGAGTAGGTATCAAGGTTGATAAAAGGAAGGATTTCTTTAAGAATGAAGAAACTATAGCGTGGACTATTGAGCTAATACAATGACTTAAGAGAACTAACAACAAGATTTCAAGGGTTGTCAACTTCTTTATTGATAACATATTGGGAGGTCTCATTAATGACTTCGTAGTAGAGTCGATTTTGTCCTACAGCTAAGGGAGCCAAGATTCTTCAAAGGACCACACAGTAAGTACTTGAAATATTTGAAATTCTAGATTAAGATGATCCTAAGTGAAATAGGAGTTTTATTGATGCAATCAAATTGCTAGTTTATATATGCTTGAAGGAAGAAGCCAAAATGAGCAAGAAATAGGTATAAAGAAAAGTGGAAAATGGTATAGAGTAGATAACAGAAAAATATATCATGAACAAGACCTGAATACCTTCATAGAGACTCATTATAGCACTCTTTTCAGTGAATATAAAGGTGAAAAATAAGAAAACTACCCAGAGAGCCCCTGGGTAACTCCGCAGTATACCCCCTTCGAGCCTGAAAGTTCGCCAAAGTGAGAGTAAAGTAGGAGCTATGGTATTCCTAGGATTCCCCCTCCCCCCAATCCCCCTAACCTCCCTACCTCTCCTCCCCCTCCCCCTCCCTCTACCCCTCTCCAGTCCCCCCTCTCTCTAGAAAGAGGTATGGATGATGATATTAAGACAAATGTTTTCAAAGGAACTGGATCAGAGGATCCATAATACTTTTGGTTTCTAGTTGAAGTTGTATGAACAACAATGCAAGTTGATGAGGAAGATATAAAGAAGTCACATATTATAATGACATTGCAAGATAGAGAACTAACCTGGTATATGAAGTATTTCACTAATCATAATGGTACATCTACAAATATTAAGAAAGCATTTGATTGAGGTGTTCAAGAATTCGAAGTCTAAATCACAATGCATTAATGAGTTAAAGGAGATCAAGAAGAAAACTATTTAGTCTATGTGAGAGTTTGATCGAAGATTTAAGGTGTTATTGGATGAAGTAAGCTTTAACATACCACCACAACAACATAAAGAATGATTTATAGTTGTGTTGCTACCACATACCGGTTGCCATTAACGCAACAAAATATAGAAACTTAGGAGGAAGCCTTAGAAATCATGATGAAGTTGGAATTTTCGCCTATAGGAGACACTAATTCAGGTATGTAGTAGATTCAGAGTCAACAGACTAAACTGAGAAAGTTAGAAAGACTTCGGATAAAGTTCCTATTTTTTAGGTTCACAAAGAAAAGAAAGTATTAATGGAAGTGAAGCAAAGTTTTACGGATGTAGGATATTTGACTTCTACTACACATCTAGGGCCTAGTAAGTGCAACATGTTATTAGTTCCGACAAAAAACCAAGCAATGATGCATGATTTACCTCTGACATAGAATTCAACAGATCAAGTATTTTGAGATCTTTTTCATAGACTTGTATGAAGTTTTTAAGAGATCAAAAGGCCATAGAATGGATTCTAGAATTGATAGATTCCTATGCATAAAAAGAAACACAACGGAGTGAGATGCGTGGAGTTGATAATGTACATCGATAGAAGAGAACTTGCAAAGAAATGAGACTTGGAGCATAGATAGGAGAATCTGAAATGGATCAAGTTAATTTAGATTTTGGATGCGATGTTAATGTCTTCACAAAACATACATGGGAATTAATGGGTAAGCCAAAGTTTCAATGGCCATTTGTTCAATTAATATTTGCAAATTGACAAAATATCTTTCCTATGGGAAGACTATTGTGTGTTGAAATATATATTAATAGAGTGCGCACTATTGCTGATTTTGAGGTAATAGAAATTGTCGATGATAGTAATTTGTATCCTTATTTCCTTCGAATTTATTGGGCAATTGAAAATATGGCCATAATCAATCTAAAGAAGAGAAAATTTATATTTTAAGGAAAAAATATGAGGGTGATTGTTCCTTTAGATCCATAAAAATGAGTAAGATATACAGAGCCAATCAAATAGGAATACAACACTGCTCACATAGATAACATCTATCAATTGCTAAATAACGAAGAATATTATATTAATCCTACTACAAATGGAAAGTTGAATTGGGATCATGATAGCTCTTTCACATCAGATTTAGAAGAAGAATTGGAAAATTGGAAGAACTAGTTGCATGAAGTGTCTACAAAGTGTTGTGAAAGAATGAAAAAAGTAGTTCAGTGTATGACATCTGAGGTATGTACCCTTCCTTATTATGATGGTTTTGGAAATATAGATATTTTTTTTACTTCTTATGAATAACAAGTGGCAGAAAATCAAAGATTGTCAGCTTTGGATATAGGCTTGCGAGCTACTCCTGCTAGATGGCAGGGCACACATAAGAAGAATATAGTAGATTGGCAAGTATGTCGAAGAATAATGTGGATAAGGTTTTGACAAGTGGAAATAGAAATGCCAATGAAATATCATGGTGAAATTGGCCCTAGAAAGAATATCCAGCTATGCACTACAACATGGAAGGAGATCCATAGCAGGAATGGGTACATGGATTTATTCACACATTGGAGAAAGTTCCAAAGAATTGGTACCCAGAAACAGAACTACATCATGTTACTATGAACTCGACAGACTTTGTTTATGGTTTTATTTTAACATTCATTTATTAGGATGAATGTCCAGGCAAAGGTTCAACCCTTCAAGTAGTAAAATAGAATATATTTGAGGGTGTAACCAAAATAACATGGTAGAAACCTAATTGGGTTGTTCAGATAGACTATGCACTCGAGTGTTATAACATTATTGTAGAAGATGAAGAAGATTCGTGCAACATCGACATAGCACAATCAAAAGGAAACTGCGAAGTACAATGGCCTAAGACAGAGACAAAAGACATAACAAAGCCATTTAAAATGAAGAAGGTGAATATAGGATCAGAAGAACAACCCAAGTTTGCAATAGTAGGAAATTAATGGGATGAGGAGACAGTCACTAAAGTTAGAGAGATACTCCATAAATATCAAGAATCATTACACACTAAATTTTCATATATGAAGGGAATATTAGGAGATCTAGGGGTCATGAAGATTCCCCTGAAGCCTTATGTCAAGCCAGTGAAGAAGAGACCTTAGAGGTTGACCAACATTATTTATGTAATTGGTTACTGATATTATTGAAGTTTAGAAGAGAAAAAAGGTGTTAAATTGAGCTCTACAAAATGAAAGGAATAATTTTACATGATTGTAGTTGTTGAGAAGTTTCTCCTTAAGCCAACTGATAATGAATTCAACACCTCCTCGGGTTATGAAAGATGTAAATTCAATTATTTATCAAGTTTTGTATGTGTAAATGAAGCCTCTCCTTGAGAAGAAAATGAAGCATAAATACATCATTGAGACGTGAGAATAAATGAGGTTCAACTTCAAGCCACGTGTATTAGAATTGATAAATATGTTGATGTGTTGAGAGTAAGAAGATGTATATCCCATTGGTGTGTTCAAACCTAGACTAGGAATTAGTTGTTCCACTATGACTGAATGTGATAGAGGGTTGAAGGATGATTGAGGTTGTGTGTGCCTAAAGATTGTAGAGGAAAGCCAAGAGTTGTTATAGCCAAATGTGTGAATGGGATGAGTTGAGTAGAAGATAAGTAAGTGGATCAAATGGTTCTTTTTGCATATCTTAAGCTATTGTAAGAATATGCAAGGACATAACAGAGTATGAGGATGCTAAGCTAAGTTGCGAGACTTTGGGATAAGTAAGAGATGAACCAAAGGGAGAGAGAAACAATTTTTATAATAAAGAACCCGTGGATCCAAGTTTTAAAATGAATGAAAAAATTGTATGCGAAGTTCAACAAGTTGGTTCGTATACATTAGGGAGTTGTTTCTTCCTTCAAGTGGGTTCCTGAACAATCTAGGAGTTGGTGCTCTCTACTAGTTGGTGCCAATAGAAAAAATAGGGGGTTAGTGACTCCTACAAGTGGGTGCTTGTGAATTAGGGACTTGGTGCTTGTTGTCGGTTGGGGCCAACGAAATAAATTAGGGATTTTTTGGTTCTTGTAAGTGGGTACTTACAAAACTCAATGTAATTAGAAGTGGTGGCTTTAGATTTACATCATAAAAAAATAATATTGGTGTTTTTTTCTCTTTATGAATTTACATGTAAAAATCAATGTGTCATATCTGTGTGCTGTTTATGGTGTGTTATTCATGCATTGATTTATGTTGGTGTTTATGGTGTGTTATTCATGCATTGATTTATGATGTTTCTTACTTGAACGATTTCCAAAAAATAATATATGGAATTATAAACTGGAAATAATTGTTAAAGTAGTCCTTAATACTGACTCCCTCGCTCCCCCTCCACCCTCTAACGCCCCCATTATTAACCTGTTTTCCAACACCAACCACTCAAGGTACTAACTTCTCATAACAACAACATTAATAATTATGCTAATAAGCATGTCTATTTTAGAATAGGGCTCTATCATTTTAATTTAACTATCAATAATTATTAGGATGATTGTAGGGATTTAACCTCCATGGAATACTTCAGAATATTCTTTGTATTAGTTACTAATGAAAGGTTGAGATTTATCTCACATGTAGTTATGTCACTTTTTCCCTTTTAATTAAATATATTAATTAAAAAATATGTCATATCAACATGAGCTATGGTTTCTTGGGAAAGTTCTATTAGTAATGCATGGGATTGAGCCATGATATTATGAAAAATATTATTTATATGTTAAGAATCTCTGTGATAAAGTGAGGGTCAATCTCCATGCTTAGGAATATATTTTCATGATTTTCTAAATGTATATATTTTAAACTCATATATTAATTATATTTATAATTAATAATAATAATTTAAAATAAAGTTATATTTAATTACCTTTTTTTTTAATATTACCAATGCAAGGTGTTTCATGAGGTAAGGTTTTTTTATGGTATCAGTGTTTATGAACAATTTAATTTATATGAATGCACAAGCAATAATGTAAGTTTGAAGTCACAAACAAGCTACACACTAAATTGGTGTACGAAACTTGATTGTTTGTAAGACAAGGGACCCATATCTCACTACTAATTTCTATGAAGGTCTACATACTCTACTTCCATCTATATTTGAACCTATGATGCAATAGGAGGAAACACAGCCTTTTAAAACATTTAAAGTAGTAACTATTCAAGGTTTGGAAAAAAATTTACATATATTTTTTCGCCACATTTTTTCAAAAACCAACGAGGATTTTCAAGGAACTAAATGCATTTATACATTCAAAAAAGTAACTTAATCAATGAATAATTACATTCTCACTAAAATTTTGATACTTAGAACATTTTATTCGTGTTTTGTTCAAAACAAAGGAGATGTGTAATTCATTCCATGTTTATCATGGACTTGATACATAGTACACACACACATTGTTACATCTCTCAAAATGAAGGAGATTTCTAATTCCTTCCATGCTTAGCATGGAGTTGATACATGGTGTGTGTATTTCTATTCATGTGTGTGTGTGTCTGTGTATTGGTGTGTTTCTCAAAATAATGAAAAATATGTGCAATTATTTCCATGCTCACGATGGAGTTGATACCTGGCGTGTGTGTAATTTGGGTAAATACATATTAGGTCCTCATCTACATTAGATTTATATATATATTTATTGTGCAAAGATACATTCTATATGTGTTGGTTTTATATATTTCTTTAGATACATTTTATAATCCACTATGAGGGAGATGTGGAATTCCTTATGTGGTAAACCTAGAGTTTACACGTGTCTATTTTAAAATAAATAAATAGAATATTTAATAAATAAAAGAAATGAACATTATAATCAAAATTAAAAAGTAAAAATATATTTTTTATTAGTTTAAAAAAAATCATTATAAAACATCATTTCCCTTAGTTAGTTCATTAATATTACAACCAAATATAATTTTTATTTGTAATTTCTTCCATGTTTAACATGAATTTGACATATAATAATAATAAATGTTTCACTTTTAGTCACAAATAAATATTTCAATGTCCATATTTAGCTAAATAGTCTAAGACAATTTTATATACGAGATAAAGTAACTGAATGTAAACAAATATTATATTTTCACTTTAATGTGATGAAGATGCATATTTTTTTTTAATATTTCAATATAAGTTTTAAATCAAATATTTGAATATGAATGTTGATTGATATATTTAAATATGAATTTCATATGTATTTATGTATGGAAATAAAAATTTAATAGTAGTAGTAGTAGTAGTAGTAGTAGTAATAATAATAATAATAATACCCACTTTAAATAAGATAGTCTTATGTCAAACTTGATTTGAAAAATAATAATAGAAAATGAAAATTTTCAATTACTTCCTAATAACAAGGAGACATGTAATTCATCCAATTCTTATATGAAGTTGATATGTGGCATTTGAAAACTATTAATCACAGAAAATGAGTATGTTCCTTTTCAATGTGAAGAAAGCATATTTAAAATTATACTAATTTTACAAGAAACACATTTAATGTAAACAAGTGAACAAAACAATTATTTGGATACCATGTTAAATAAAATATTTCAATACCCCATGATAAATAAATTACCATGTTAAATAAAATATTTCTATACCCCATGATAAATAAATTATTTCAATGTCTCTCTCTCTCTCTCTCTCCATGGTAGGGGTGGGGGAGGTATTTATGAATTAGAAAGAGCCAAGACTACACAAGAGTGGGGTTAGGGGAGGACTTTATGACTTAGCAAGAGCCGAGAATCCACTAAGGTGGGAGTGGGGATTGAAAACTGTATGTATATATATATATATATATAATTGCTTTAAATAAAATCATTATAAAAAATTAAAAATATCATGGTTCACTTACTTATTTTATTCATATTACAACTCAATATGAAATATATGTGTAATTCCATGCTTAATATAGAGTTGACATGTTGTGTTAAAATACATAATTAAATAGTAACCAAAAAATAATCACTTTTAGTCAAAGTTAGAATATTTCAATATCCATATCAAGCTAAAAATGCTATATCAATTTTATCTAGAATATAAAATCATTGAAAGTAAAAATAAACTTATGTTTTGCTTAAACATATTTTTTTTTAATTATTTCATTATAAGTTTTAAATAAAATATTTGGATATGCATGTTATATGATACATTTCAATATTAACTTCATATTAATTTGTATATATAAAGAAAAAGTGGACAATAATAATAATAAAAATAAGGTCCTCCATAAATAAAAGATTTCAATATCCACTTAAAATAAAATAATTTTGTGTGAGAAAATAATTGAAAATGAAAAATTTCAATTACTTCCTAGTAAGAGAGAAATGTGTAATTCATTCCATTATTATATAAAGTTAGTATGTGTCATTTTTCTAATCCCTCAACGTGGGGGAGATCTATTTAAAAATATATTAATGAAAAAATACATTTTATTGTAAACACGGTTAGCTATGAATAAAATATTTTGATGTTACATTAAATATAATATTTTGATTTTGAAAATATATATATATATATATGGGTAAACCCACGAAGTTGGGTTACACTTTTGTGAGAATCGGGGGCCGAAAACTTTTTTTTCTCAATAATTCAGCGGAACTCATTTTTTTGTTTACATTGATGGCATACTGATGGCATGGGTAAACAGATTTTTGGCCAGAGATGGGAAAATCGGAAACAAAAGTTCAGCCTAACTTTTAAAATAGTTTGGCCGAACTTGTTCTTATAAATATATCGGCCCACAAACCTTAACGGGTTTCTGATGCACATATGTCTCACATCTATCTATGTCTCGTGTCTGTATCTGTCTCACTCTATTGTGGTGTTTCTCTGTCTCGGTATGTTGCAGTGTTGCTCTGTTTTTGTTGGGGTGTTTCAGTAGCTATGTTTTTTTTGTTGATTTTTGTTTTGTTTGATTTTAATTTAATATTTTTTGTTTGCAGGGAATTTGGTCCTAGCTTTGTCTGCGAATTTTTGCAAATTTATCTCCCGTCTTCATCCTCGTTGTGGCTTCATCTGTGAATTTCTGCGAATTGATCTCCCGGCTTCTTCTGCGAATTTTGGAAAATTTCCAGGTATGAAATCCTATCATTGAAATCTTGTTAAACATTAAATGGTTAAACTACGATATGATACCATGCTAATTTTTAACAATGGTATGTTCTATACTTACAAAAATTACTTCAATGTCCTTTTATTATCCCAATTACAATTCTACTTTAAATAGAAATCACATTAACCATTAGATCAATATTGATGGTAATTGTATATAGAACATAGGAACTGTCCTCCAAAATCTAAACGACAGTTAACCGAACGAAAGATTCTCAGAAAACCAATCAAAACAACCAAGTGTCACCTCTAAAATCTCTTAGGAAACCCGAATTTAAGCCTCTGCAATTTTGGTCAAGGATCTTGACAGTAATTCTATATAGAACATAGAAATAAAATGCAGAAGACAAAACAGATAAGGGAAAACCCAAAAGATCTTATTCTTCTTAATAGATATAAATGTTTAGAGAGAGATATAATCAAACTGTCTTGACTTTCAAATTGTCCTCCAAAATCTAGACAACATTTGAAAATTGTATATAGATAATAATTTTGGTGAAGGATCTTGAAAGTAATTATATATAGAACATAGAAATAAAATGAAAATCTCTTAGGAAACCCGAATTTAAGCCTCTACAATTTTCTTCAAGGATCTTGACAGTAATTGTATATACAACAGAAATAAAATGCAAAAGGAAAAACAGATAAGGGAAAACCCAACAGATCTTCTTCTTCTTAATAGATATAAATGTTTAGAGAGAGAGATAATCAAATTGTCCTGACTTTCAAACTAGTAGATAATAATTTTGGTCAAGGATCTTGAAAGTAACTGTATATAGAACATAGAAATAAAATGAAAATCTGTTAGGAAAACCGAATTTAAGCCTCTGGAATTTTGGTCAAGGATCTTGATAGTAATTTTATATAGAACATAGAAATAAGATGCAGAAAAATAGATAAGGGAAAACCCAATGGATCTTCTTCTTCTTAATACATATAAATGTTTAGACAGAGAGATAATCAAACTGTCCTGACTTTCAAACTGTCCTCCAAAATCCAAACGAATGTTGACTAAAAGATGCTCATAAAACCAACAGAAACAACCAAGCATCACCTCTAAAATCTCTTAGGAAACCCAAATTTAAGCCTCTGCAATTTTGATCAAGGACTGCATAGTTTATTTTCCTTCAATGTAGGTCAATAGAGGGTCTAAAGCTGCAATTGATAATCCCAGAGCTTTGTTCTTTCAGCCTTCAAGAACTCACTCAAGATTCCTCTCAAAATATCCTTCTATAAAAAAGATAATATTTCTTATGCATGCACAACTATAGTAGTGTTAAAGGGAACAATTTTTTCTTTATATGTATTTGAGTTATGTTACACTCCTACCTATCATATCAGATTGTTTGGATTCTTGAACTTCCTTAAATATCTATGGTTGCTCACCTTCGTTCAATATTGGGTAAAAGGTCATGGTCTTACCTTAATTTATATTATAATTCCCTTTCCTAAATTTGATATTCCTTTTGACCTTAGAGATAAACCCAATCATTAAATATGATAGTCATCCCTTCTAGGAAACTTAGTATGGGTTTCTTAGTGGTTTCCAACCATTATGATGATGTGAGGTGGTGTTTCAAACATGGGATTAACTTGAGTTTACATGTGATGCTCATAGGCCATGGTTTATTTTGTGGGTTATAGATAGTTTAGTTCTACCTCCTAAGATAAAATTTCTAAAAAACATGAAATATTCCTTAAAGTCAAAATAGATCTATACTAAGTATTAATCTTTATACATATTTCTACCATATAAAATCTAACGATAATTAATCACATGTGTTAAAGAAGAATATGAAATAAGCCATTTTTTGGCTTGGCTCTTAAGTACATAGATGGGCGGGTTTGGGAATGTGGTTCACATGAAAAGTAATAGGGAATGGATTTAGTGGAAACCTTTTATAAGATCAGGACTCAAACAATGAGAAATAAAAAACCTTTTATATTCAATGTAAAACACATGCATTAACATATAATTGTGATATTTTCCCTTCTTTCCAACTTAGTCCATCCTTCTAGAAAAATCCTTTTTGATGAAGTAGATGCATCCATAGTGATCCACGAATATTCGTTCACAAACAACTATTCTATTTTGGACTTATATATCTCAAAACTATGCTCATTGAATTTATGTATCTATACCTTTAAACTACTTGAAACTATTTTATTACACCACAGGAATCATTTTGATATATCTCCCATTTTAATGGGACCTATCAAATTTCGAGAAAAACAATTTAGCCATAAAAGTTTCCCATTGAAACCAAAAGTAATTTGATACAAAACATAGGTTTTAACCTTATATAGTTAATTCTTTGAAATAGATTCTTAATAAAATGAAAAGTATTCAATGTAAAACATCTGTACATTAACATATAATTGTGATATTTTCCCTTCTTTCCAACTTAGTCCATCCTTCTAGAAAAATCCCTTTTAGTGAAGTAGATATATCCATAGTGATCCACTGATATTTTTTCACCAACAACTATTCCATTTTGGACATTTATATCTCAAAACTATGCTCATTGAATTTATGCATCTATATCTTTAAACTACTTGAAACTATTTTATTACACCATAGGAATCATTTTGATATATCTCCCATTTTAATGGGGTCTATCACATTTCGAGAAAAACACATTAGCCATAAAATTTTCCCATTGAAACCAAAAGTAATTTGATACAAAACATATGTTTTAACCTTATATAGCTAATTGTTTCAAATAGATTCTTAATAAAATGAAAAATATTCAATGTAAAACACATGCACATTAACATATAATTATGATATTTTCCCTTCTTTTCAACTTAGTCCATCCTTCTAGAGAAATCCCTTTTAAAGAAGTAGATATATCCATAGTGATCCACTAATATTTGTTCACCAACAACTATTCCATTTTGGACTTATATATCTCAAAACTATTCTCATTGAATGTATGCATCTATATCTTTAAACTACTCAACTATTTTATTACACCATAGGAATCATTTCGATATATCTCCCATTTTAATGGGGTCTATCACATTTAGAGAAAAACACATTAGCCATAAAAGTTTCCCATTGAAACCAAAATTAATTTGATACAAAAAATAGGTTTTAACCTTATATAGTTAATTGTTTCAAATAGATTCTTAATAAAAATGAAAAATTTTCAATGTAAAACACATGCACATTAACATATAATTGTGATATTTTCCCTTCTTTCCAACTTAGTGGACATCCTTCTAGAAAAATCCATTTTAATGAAGCAAATATATCCATAGTGATCCACTGATATTTTTTCACCAACAACTATTCCATTTTGGACTTATATATCTCAAAACTACATGCTCATTGAATATATGCATCTATCTCTTTAAACTACTCATCTATTTTATTTCACCATAGGAATCAATTCAATATATTTCCCATTTTAATGGGGTCTATCACATTTCGAGAAAAACACATTAGCCATAAAATTTTCCCATTGAAACCAGAAGTAATTTGATACAAAACATAGGTTTTAACCATATGTAGTTAATTGTTTCAAATAGATTCTTAATCAAATGAAAAATATTAAATGTAAAACACACGCACATTAACATATAATTGTGATATTTTCCCTTCTTTCTAACTTAGTCTATCCTTCTAGAAAAATCCCTTTTAATGAAGCAGATATATCCATAGTGATCCACTGATATTTTTTCACCAACAACTATTCTATTTTGGACTTATATATCTCAAAACTATGCTCATTGAATTTATGCATCTATATCTTTAAACTAATCATCTATTTTATTACACCATAGGAATCATTTTGATATATCTCCCATTTTAATGGGGTCTATCACATTTCCCATTTTAATGGGGTCTATCACATTTCGAGAAAAAACACATTACCCATAAAAGTTTCCCATTGAAGCCAAAAGTAATTTGATACAAAAAATAGGTTTTAACCTTGTATAGTTAATTGTTTCAAATAGATTCTTAGTAAAATGAAAAAAATTCAATGTAAAACACATGCATTAACATATAATTTACTCAAGAAATCCAAAACGAGAAGACCATTTTTTTTATTAGTATATTAACTTTTAGACCATCAGACACACACACACACATATGTATCTATGTATATATGTATATATCCCACGACAATTATAAACTACCAATCCATTACCTTGGATTAGATAAAACTTTAGTTCTTTAACTGAAACTGTAGAACCATGGGGTAAACGACCATGCATTAGAAAAATGCTAAAAGAAAAAGCCATGTGATGAAAACCATCATAAAGGGAGATATTTTTCTCCCAAAAACTTTTTTTGGGGCACTACCCCTGAACACCTATGTGCGGGGAATTTTTCGTCTATATGAAACCCTAAAGTGGGGGTCCTTTCCTCCCATTTTATTCCCATCACTATGCTTAGAAAAATATATAGTGCATGGGGTTATTCACATAAAGAATATAACACATGTACTAAACATCCAATAATTCTCCTTAATGTGACCATCAATGTTGCAATGGTTAGAATTATTTCTACTACCCTTGCATGGATGTGTAGTGGCTATTTTATTATTATCCTCCTATTTCTAGTTCTTATTCCCCTCCTTCAAAGCTTCTTGGTGCTATTTTTTCTTAAAACCACTTAAGTACCATTTATTTTGGCCTATGGTTTCTAGATAATGTGTGTATACACATGGCTCATACATTATCCTTAGCTTGGAAATAATCACTTGTTTTTGTAGATGGTTATATAGGCCCCACATATAATTAAGGAGTACATTTGGGCTCTTGGGAAAGATATCCAATAATATGACCATATTTTTTATCTTAGTACACTCTTATACACCCTTATGTCTACGTAAAGTAGTGGGAGTGATTCCATGGGTCCTCTACACACTTCATAGGGTATAATTGGGACAGGTAGTGTTAAATTCTACAAGTTCTATAGGCAGAGTCTGTAAAGGGCTAGGTAGCCTTTGGATCTCATCTTTTACGAAAGGTGACATATCCAGTAAATTCCCCTACAATCAATCTCTGGAATAGATCTAAATAGAAGCTCTTCATTTTAATATCCATAAACCATAACCACTTTAAGGAAAACTATATACATGTGTCATTTCTCCCATAAATTCTTAGGCAGAGTTTTTAAAGCATACATGTCATGTTGGCTTTCTCCCATTAACTTTAAATCATTTTTTTTGTAAGTGCATAAAATAATTTTGCAAACCATGTAAATGTCACTTCTCCCAAAAACTAAAGGCTTTCTCTCATTAATTCAAGGCAAACTTTAAGGCCTAAAAATTGAACCTAAAGTGGCTGAACTCTCATAGGATTTTGAACTTCCACAGGATTTTAGTCTGTATGTTGAGTGTTAACTTCTACAAGTTCTAAAGGCAGAGTCTGTAAAGGGCCAGGTAGCCTCTGGATGTCAATTTTTCCCAAAGGTGACATATCTAGTAAATTCCCCTATAGTCAATCTCTAGAACAGATCTAAATAGAAGTTCTTCATTTTAATATCCACAAACCACTACCACTCTAAGGCAAACATTTTACATGTGTCATTTCTCCCTTGTCCCATAAAATTTTAGGAAAAATTTAAGGCATGTGTCATTTCTATTTCATTTCTCCCACAAACTCATAAAGGTGTGAATTTTGACATAACTAGTTGTTTTAGTAAGTGCATAAAATAATTTTGTAAACCATGTAAATGTCATTTCTCCCACAAACTAAAGGCTTCCTCCCATTATATCAAGGAAAACTTTAAAGCCTAAAAACTGAACCTAAATTTGTTGAACTCTCATTGGATAGTATCCCCCAAACTCAAGGCTTTCCCCCATTAATTCAAGGCAAACTTTAAGGCTTAAAAATTGAACGTTGTTTTAGTAAGTGCATAAAATAATTTTTCAAACCACGTAAATGTCATTTCTCCCACAAACTAAAGGCTTCCTTACATTAATTCAAGGAAAACTTTAAGGCCTAAAAACTGAACCTAAAGTGGCTGAACTCTCATAGGATGGTATCCCCAAACTCAAGGCTTTCCCCATTAATTCAAGGCAAACTTTAAGGCCTAAAAACTGAACCTAAACTAGTGGCTAAACTTCCATAGGATTTTAGTTTGTTGGTTGAGTCTTAACTTCTACAGCTTCTAAACTTTCGATCTCATCCTTTCTTAAGGCACATTATTGAACTAGATGTGATTTATGCCATAAATTTTAAGGCAAAAATTCATGCAAACCATGCACTAACCATGTATATGTGTCATAAATATCCCTTAAACTCTAGGCAATGCAATATTTAACACATCTCATTTCTATATGTGAATTCTACCATAAACTTTAAGTCAAACTTTAAGATAAACCATTCACATTCCATTTATCTCATGCACATGTGTCATTTCTCCCATGCATTTGAAATAAATGTCAATTTAATATATATTTTTATTGAATTTGTTTTTTTTTAGGGATAAAAAAAACCACTAAATATGGTTAAAAAATGGAAATTATGCATAGATGTTTCTTTCTATCCCAATCCAGTGAAAGCAATGATTACATATGTGCTTTCCAATATTGAAACTAGAAAAGTCGTCCAAAGGAAAATGAATATACCGGGAAGAACAAAAAACAACGAGGCATATTAAATTGCATTGACAGAAGGCTTGGGAACAACTATGGAGTATGGATCAAATGGAATTGTATTTTTCACCAATTTTGAACTTGTGTGCAACCAGATGAATGGTGTGTACCAAGTTAAGAAGGAGAGGCTAAAAGAACTACATGGAATAGCAAACAATATTGTTAGCCAATTTCAATTTTTTAGTATAAGACACTGTACAAATGTGAATAAGATATGTGCTGATCTATTGCGTGGGGCAATGCCAATTCAGGATTCATCTATCAAAGATGAATTAATATATGAATTAGAATTATATGGGGAAATTCCAATGCAAGATTCATCTCTAAAAGATGAATTAGTTTTGAGACACTCTTCTTCAAAAATTCAAGATTCATATTTGAAAGATGAATTAGTTTTGAGACACTCTTCTTCAAAAATTCAAGATTCATCTCTCAAAGATGAATTAGTGTTGAGACACTCTCCTTCAAAATTTATTGATGGAAATTGTAACATATCTTGGATATGTGTGTGTTTTGTACTTATAAATGCGCCTTTTTTAATAACCATGTGTTTTTTTCAATTATATACCAAGTGTGCTCCCACCACACCATGTAAAGCGCAACTTGGTGAACTTCACATTTGCAACAAGTGGTGAACGTCACATTTTTATAAAATGAAAATGCGAGGAATTCAACAATTTTTTGTTTAAATGGAGATTCACGCTTCGTTTTTAATGACCATGTGTTTTTTTCAATTTTATACCAAGTGTGCTGCCACCATGTAAAGCAAAATTTGGTGAACTTGACATTTTTATAATTTTTTTTGCTTAAATTGAGTTTCACACATCAATTATTGCCTTGAAAGTTGTGTTTTACATAATTTATGTACACTACATTACATTAATTTTCTGAAATTTATTTTGAATTTATTTTAAATAGTAATTTAAAAAAATAATTGTAAATGTCCACTATAGATATATATATCATGGAGGATGAACGACGAAGATCAACAAAATCCCATATCTCTATGAGAGAGGGGGATCAGGGTCGAGGGATGTTCATGGTATTTAAATATAATCTTAAATATCAATACATATACATATGTGTGTACATATGGAATTGATTTTTTATCAACTTTGTGAGTTAAATTAGTTGTTAATAAGTTTTATTTTTTATTTTTTAGGAGCTAAGAGGAGAAGGGTCTCTACTCCATCAATGGAGGATGCCCATGGTTCACCCAGTCTTTGTATGGTTCACACAATTTAATCAATGAATATGTACATGTATTTATATGTATGAATGTATTTTTGAATGTATTACAAATTCATATTTGTTTATAAATCCTCTCTCTCATCTCGAGAGGTTCGTGGTGGTTCAAATCCCCTTAAAGCACCATCAATAAGTGCTAGCAGGTTGCATGAAGGTGGTGATATGTATTCCCCTAGAGGCCAATCAACGGATGGTCGTGTTGGTTCTGAGGAGGGTCATTATGGTTCTCAACAGTCTCAGGGTGGGCAAGATGCTAGCCAACCACATCGAGGTGGCCATCAATTTGAATAATTTTTTTATTCAATTTGTACATATTTTTTTACATGTGTCTTTTATAATATACAAATTTTTTTATATTGATGCAGAGGCTGAAAATGCTCCAAATGCTGGTCAAAAAAGACGTAGGGCAGAACGCTTCATTCAAGAAGAAGGTTGTCCACTCACCATTTGTTATCTGGGCGACATTTTCGATATGCCTTGCGAAAGAAACATGCAGCAATGCACCTTAGAAAGGTGTCAACATCTTCATGCAAAATTGCAGAGAGTTCTCGTGGCTTTGACTCTACCTGATGAGAGTTGACAAAGCTTGGAAATAGTTACACACTCTTTAGGTGAACTAGTAGATGTGTACCGACATCTTGGGCCAACCACTGATACTTTTGTATAAGTCATGAGAGAAATGGGTCCCAACAAATGGGAGGTTGTTAAACAAAGAGTTACAACAGATATGGCCAAGTCTATGTTTAATTTCACAGAAGGGATGAAAAGAAAGATGTTGAAGGTGCAATATTTCAAGCACCCTGATATAGCTCACTATTTGTATGATAGACACCTTGCGGCCTATGGAAGGCTCCCATGGAATGATGACGTTCCGCTTTATTTTGCAAAATTATTTTATATAGAAATATTTTTGCAAATGAAACCCAATTACAATGACCTTCCCTTTGAATGTTTTGGTCACAGGAAAGTTCAATTGTGTGATCGTAAGGGTGCTAGGTGTGATGTGGAGTTGCCTCGTCCTAATCCAACATTATTTAGTCGACCTTTTCATGTCAAAACTTTGTGGTCAGAGATGGAAGCCACTTCTCAAATTCGTTGAGAAGCAAGGGATGCCATCATCGACAATGTTCACAATGGATTGGGTGGAGTCGATCTTTGTTTGAATCGACAAAGAGCACATGAGAATGCACACGCTAATTTTGTATATTATATAGATGAATATATTGACAACATGAGTGTTGAAGATCTCAAATAATATGCAAGAATTGTCGCAATGGTTCGCATGAGCTAATTGTTCATGAGGAAGAGGGCATGGGAAGAGTATGTGTTAATAGTTAGCATTCAATTATTTTAACACATGTAAAATTTGTAATAAATACATATATACATACATTTATTTGTATACAGTAATCTAACAAAAATGTATCATTATATGTTAACACCATTAGCGGTTGTCACATTTGATGAGTGAAGAAAATGTTAATATCATGTTTAGAGCCTATGGTTCAAACAATCAAGATGGTTCTCACCATCAAGATATGTTGGCAAATGTTAATGTTTTTTAAGTGATATTTTTAAAATACATAATTGTGCACACATGTACATGTACATATATATAATAAAATGTTTTAACAGATTCTGATTCCGTCCGATGTTTTTGGGATGGCGATACCTTCTTCTTCCTTGGGAGATGTACCTTCTACTTCCTTAGGAGATGTGCGAAATCCACAACCACAAGTATGGACAATTTTTCACTTTTAAAATTTATTTTTTTAAGTTATATATTCCACCTCAAAAAGTTCCATTAAAAATTGAGATATATATATATATATATATATATATCTTGAGTTATTTTAAAATTTTTGAATTTTAGGTTTCTGGAGATTTTATTTCTGAACCACTCTTGGGAGATGTGCCAAATCTGACAGCATAAGTATTCAATTTTTCACTTAAATATATATATATATATTTTTAAGTTATAAGTTATAAATTGAAGCTTAAAAGTTTTATTATAAATTGAGATCTAGAGATTTTGAGTTATTTAAATTTTTTGAATTTTATGTTTTTGGAGATTTTCTTTTGGAGCCTCTGTTAGGAGATGTGCCAAATCCACCAACAAAAGTATTAAATTTTTCACTTAAATATATGTTTTTAAGTTATAATTTATAAATTCAAGTTTAAAAGTTTTATTATAAACTAAGATCTTGATCTTGAGTTATTTTATACTTTTAATTTTTTTGAATTTTAGGTTTCTATAGAGGATTTCTTTTCTCCACAGACTCTAGCGATGGAGATAGGAACATCCACATCATTTCAACCATTTGAATAAGTTGTCTAGCTTTTTTTTTAATATTATTGAAAATAAGTTTATATATATTCATTTTCATTTGAAATTTTTTAATATATATATATATATATATATATATATATAACTGTACATGTATATTGTACAATTTACTGTTGGAGATGTTCCCATGGGGGAAGTTGTAGCCGATGAGCAACAAATGGAGAGCGAACCTCATGAGGTATTGCATGATTTTTTTTTATATTAAGTTCTATATATTCTCACTCAATTTTAAAACATCAAATTTTAATGTTTGTACACATTGTGTACAGGTTCCCCATGCTTTGCAAGATATCTAGAGGATTGAAACTTTCTTGGGAAAGACACTACATCCATCTGTATTTTTTGGATGATACACATGCACTATTTGATGGATGATGCACATGCACACGTGCAACATTATATTTTCAGTAGATTTAGTCTTAAACTTACTTTTTTATATATAGTCTTATCTAGATGTAGTCATATATAACTTGATACTTGACACTTGTGAGATCTACAAATTTTGGACATATTTTATGTGAACTATATTTGGTACATGTGAATGTGATATATAATATTTTTAAAACTTATGTTTTGGATGGTTGAACTA
Organism: Pinus albicaulis; assembly: GCA_034641835.2. NCBI lineage: Eukaryota > Viridiplantae > Streptophyta > Pinopsida > Pinales > Pinaceae > Pinus > Pinus albicaulis. The sequence goes on along the minus strand of CM076579.1, from coordinate 98,795,395 downwards.
CATTTGTCATGTGAAGTAATGTTACAGTGTTATATATAACTTGTTTTGTTTTTAAAACTCAAGTTTTGGATGGTTGAACTACATTTGGCATGTGATGTGAAGTAATGTTGTGTTAAATAATTTGTTTTGTTTTTAAAGTGTTATGGTTGAAATACATTTGGCATGTGAAGTAATGTTACTTGATACTTGATATTTTGCTTTTAAAACTCAAGTTTTGATACTTGTGATCTATAATGTTTTTCTTTTAAAACTCAAGTTTTCAATGGTTGAACTACATTTGCCATGCGAAGTAATGTTGTGTTATAATTTTGTTTTTGTTTTTAAACTTAAATTTTGGATGGTCAAGAAGTACATTTGGCATGTGAAGTAATGTTGTGATCTATATTAATGTTTTGATTTTGAAAAACTCAAGTTTTGGATGGTCGAACTACATTTGGCATGTGAAGTAATGTTGTGTTATAATTTGTTTTATTTTTAAAACTTAAGTTTTGGATGGTTGAACTATATTTGGCATGTGAAGTAATGTTGTGATCTACATTAATGTTTTTCTTTTGAACTACATTTGGCATGTGAAGTAATGTTGTGTTATAATTTGTTTTGTTTTTTAAAACTTAAGTTTTGGATGGTTGAACTACATTTGGCATGTGAAGTAATGTTGTGATATAGTCAAAAAGTTTTTAAAACTCATGTTTTGGATGGTTGAACTACATTTGGCATGTGATTATGATATTATGTTTTGTTTTTAATATTCAAGTTGTCATTTTCCAAACAAAAAAAAAATCACATGAATATATGTACATGTAGAAATGATTTTACACATGTGTTTGAATATATATGTTAAAGTGATTAAAGTAAAATACACACACACACACACACACACACACACACACACACACATACACATATCTAAAAACAATAATGAGCTTCTAGGTCCTGTTAGATGTGTCAAATAATCATAAAAAATCATTCTATAATGTATATATATCTAGTACATGCAACATTTTTCATCAATGCATGTATAGAAAAGCTACCTTCAGTTAATTCCATTGTAGAACACATATATCCAGTATGTGCAACATTTTTCATCAATGCACATAGAAAAGCTACTTTCAGTTAATTGCATTCTAGAACACATATATCCAGTACTTAAAAAATTTTCATTAATGCAAATAGAATTTAGCTACTTTCAGTTAATTGCATTCTAGAACATATGTATTCATTACGTGAAACATTTTTCATCAATGCACATGGGAAAACTACTTCAACAATTAATTGCATTCTACAATTGCATTCTATAATGTTGTGTTATAATTTTTTTTATTTTTAAAACTTAAGTCTTGGATGGTTGAACTATATTTGGCATGTGAATTAATGTTATGATCTATATTAATGTTTTTCTTTTGAACTACATTTGGCATGTGAAGTAATGTTGTGTTATAGTTTGTTTTGTTTTTAAAACTTAAGTTTTGGATGGTTGAACTACATTTGGCATGAGATTATGATATCATGTTTTTTTTTTTAAATTCAAGTTGTCGTTTTCCAAACAAAAATAAAATCACATGAATATATGTACATGTAGGAATGATTTTACACATGTGTTTGAATATATATGTTAAAACGATTGAAGTAGAACACACACACACACACACACACATATAAACAATAATAAGCTTCTAGGTCTTGTTAGATGTGTCAAATAATCATAAAATGCATTCTATAATGTATATATATCCAGTACGTGCAACATTTTTCATCAATGCATGTATAGAAAAGCTACCTTCAGTTAATTCCATTCTAGAACATATATATCCAGTATGTGCAACATTTTTCATCAATGCACATAGAAAAGCTACTTTCAGTTAATTGCATTCTAGAACATATATATCCTGTACTTAAAAAAATTTCATCAATGCAAATTGAATTTAGCTACTTTCAGTTAATTGCATTCTAGAACATATATATTCATTACGTGAAACATTTTTCATCAATGCACATGGGAAAACTACTTCAACAATTAATTTCATTCTAATATATATATATATATATATATCCAATACGTGAAAATTTTTTCATCAATGCACATAGAAAATCTACTTTCAGTTAATTGCCTAGAACATATCCGACCATTGGACAGAAAAAATTTGTACTATTTTCTATCAGGAATAGAGATATGGGTCTAATCCCACCAAAAGTCACAGAAGTGCTCCGAGTCTCTTTTCTGAAAGGAATCTTCATACACAACTATATTGTGGATGATTTATTTACATTGTGGATACTTTTTACTAGAAAATTCCATCAGAAAAACTGGTCACATTCAGTCCGTGTATATATCCAGTACGTGCAAAATTTTTCATCGATGCACATAGAAAAACTACTTTTAGTTAATTGCATTCTAGAACATATATATTCAGTACGTGAAACATTTTTCATCAATGGACATAGTAAAACTACTTGAATAGTTAATTGCATTCTAGAACATATATATATCCAATACGTGCAACATTTTTCATCAATGCACATAGAAAAGCTAGTTAGTAGTTAATTTCCTATAACATGTATATATCTAGTACGTGCAACATTTTTTATCAATGCACATAGAAAAACTACTTTCAGCTAATTGCATTCTAGAACATATATATCCAGTACTTGCAACATTTTTCATTAATGCACATAGAAAAGCTACTTTTAGTTTTAATTGCATTCTAGAACACACACACACACACACACACACACATATATATATCCAATACTTATAGAACATACATATCCAGTACTTGCAACATTTTTCATCAATGCATGTATAGAGAAGCTACTTTCAGTTGATACTAGTTTGCATGTACCAAAACAATGTGCATGTGCAAATACTTGCACATATAACATAACAAGACAGCTCAATTTTTAGTTGAGTTCTGGAAGTTCTAAACCATGAATCCAAAGAGAAGAAATTGTTGGGCAGTTCAATCAAAAAAATTGCAATGGAATGTCATCTTCAATGATCCGTTCATGATCGGATTTTGACATTTCCCATTTCTTAATTTTCATTTTTTTCTTTGATTTTCAACTTTATGCGTGCTGCACACACCAATTGACTATATATTGAAAACTTATGAGATCAAGTTCATATTCTTCAAACTAAACAAAATCCCCACTTCGACTAGTTTGTTTGAAAAAATAACATTTCAGTATAATAGATCCTCTTTCATATGGAAACCTGTGATCATTATAGTTTTCTAATAATTTCATTTTTCATTCATTGCAACGCATCAAATAATACTTCACATTTTCATCGTTGTCAGTAGGTGCAATTACAGAAAAAGCATCTCCTGCAAAATAAAATAATATTTAAATTTATTTCTAGATCTTTATCATTTGAAAGCAATTCAAATGTTGCCTTCTCTAACAAGATCAGAAACTCGATCACCATCAGATGATACTTTAATCTCCTCTGATTGCATTTCTTCAAACATTGCAAGGGACATTTTGACCTTTGCATTTAGTTCTGTATGTTTCCAATCTTTTACATACATTTTGTTTTCACAAACATCATTGGATTCTTTCTTGTCTATGCAAACATCAAAAAACAAGAATATTTTCTTTTATCCAATGAAAACACATTTGTGGACAACTTTGTTTTAATTGAATGTAATTTTTTATTCCCTTTTATTGTTTCAACGTCATTTCCAATTGATCTATCTACATCTTCGATCCCAATATGCCAAAAAATCCTATATATGGAAAATTCAAAGAAGAATGTAAATATGATATCAAAATACCATCAAAGAAAATCATTGTGATAAATTTACATTGTTAAAAATTAGATATCTAATAAATATTAAATTGAATGTACCTCCACACTTCCCTTGATCGGTTAGTCTCATGGCTTAGAGCAGCAATGCACCATTGAAAAAATTCTTTAGTTTCCACAAGTCAGCTTGCAGAGGGGTTCATTTTATATCTTCGAAGTGATCGTTTTATGCATGCCCCTGCACTGCCATGTTCTCCTTTTCCATGGCAAGTTTCAAAGAAATTCCAACAATGTTTAATGTAGGTTTTCTTATGAACAAAACACAATGAAAAGAATAATTGTGAAGATTTTAATTGACCTGCGCATCCATTTGACCATATCCAATGTTCATTGAATGATATTCCATGAATTTTTAAGGAGTCATAAATTTTTCCAAAGCAATGTTGTACAAAATATGTATCATGTGTACGATCGTCATTGATATAAAACTGATATTCTTTAATAACATGTCTATTTTCACTGATGCTTTCTATATGATCGACATTTTGTTTAGCATGTCTATATAGAATATGGATGACCATGGAGACTTGGTCAGAATGATAGTATTCACTCTGAATTTATTTTTGTGGAACAAATGTCTAGTTTTCTGCAAAATCAATTACTGACAAAATGGTCTCTGGTGGAAAAAATTCACAAGATGTTTTTAATTACAAGTCTTTCCATCGAACTATATGGGAATGCTTGGTGTATTTATAAATTTGTACCTGAAACTTTCTCAAAAAATCTATCACAAAATTTTTTTCTTCTTGTAATTCAATTCTTTTAGCACTATTTTCACCTTCAATCGATGTATGGATATATTCATATTTCTTCCATTTCACTTTCATGTTGGACAATGATTGATCATTTATATCTGTACGATATTTGTTTTGAAATTTAGTCAAATTTCCACAATCATCGCATTTTTTACCGCCAAGACATTTATTTTCATAAAATAGTTCATCGCTTTGTCTTTCACATAGAATTTGAGATATGAACGGATAGTGGAAGGAGGAGGTGAATCTTTGCAAAATTTTCTACCAAAATTAAGGAATGTGTCATAATATAACTCAAATTCCACATGATAACGACAACAAAAAGTGTCGCGTACAGTGATAGGTTTTACATACCATGGTTTTTGTTGAACAAAAGCACTGATTGAGACATGAATTTCATGATTCTCTTCTTTCAACTTGTTGAAAAACTCTATCTGAGTGGTTTCCAAGAAATGGTTTTCATGTTGTTCGTACTGATTTCGTGCTATTCTTCTTCGCATCACATCCTTTTCATTTGGAGAAACACGTGAATTTTTCTTCCAATATTCATATATTAGTTTTTTAACATTTTCTGCAATTCTACCTATGTACGGTTTCCTACAAATAGCTCTCCAAAAAGAGAGTTCATCATTTACATCTATTTGAAACCGAAACTTCTGATGTTTGTGCTAAGTTTTTCGTGAGGTTCATAATGCTTGTGCCATAGATTTTACCAAGTGATTCTCTTTAGTACATGATGAAACCACTGCCATATGTATTGCTCTATGTAGAACTGAAACATTTTTCTGTCTAGATCTTCTAATCGAATTTATAGCACTATTTATAATTTGTATCACATTTTTCTTCATATATATATTTTTTTTATCTTTTGTTGATTTTCAAATACCTAATAAAGTCATAGCTTCTTTTAATTTCCTTAATGATATGAGACCTTTCAACATTTGGGCTTGAACTGTCACATTTTCTTTTATGAAGTACTTATCAAAAATGCATTTTTACGATATCATATAACATGGTCAGCTCTTTTATCTCCATATGTGTGAGTGTCAACATTTTCTAACATCTCATCATTGACATTGATTTCATCTGTACATATTTGAATGAATAGTACATAATAAGTTTACATATTCAATAAATAACTAAATTAATAAATATGTATAATTTCAATAATACGTGCATGTGTTCAACACACACACACAAAAATATATATATATATATATATATACACACACACAAAAATATATATATATATATATATATATAGATATATACCTTGTGATTCAATTTCTTCCCTTGAATTTCTTTCAACATTGTCACCATCTTCAATCATTGGTTCAATATCTCTTTCACTTTCTCCTTCAAAATTTTGTATCTCATCATCAATGTTTTGAGGAATATCTCTCTCTGTTTACATTCCAAAATATTTTTCAAATTAGTTCATCAAATAAAAATTAAGCTTCACATTTTACACTAGGAAAATTTTAAATACCAAATTCATAATATTTACATTTACATACCTGCTTCAGCTTCTAGTTGAGGTTGATTTTCCCCTTCAATATTTGAGAGTTCTTCTCTCTTTCTTTTGCGATATTCTCTCGTCTCTTCTCTACGTTCCTCAGGGTCTCTTTTTTTATCATATTTTATCGCAAAATTTCTTCGATTTCCCATGATAATAGAGTATGAAGTTCAAAAAATTTCCTTCAAAAATTTAGACAAAAACTCAATTAAAAAAAACATCAAAAAAGATTTAATTTAAAAAAAACTCATTTTAAAATTTTTGCAAAAAATACATACTTCAATCCAAAACACTTACTTTAAAAAATCCAAGAAAGAAATGTCTTATAAAAATGAAATGAAGCTCAAAATATTTCATTCCAAGTCCTGCAAAAAAATTTCATTTAGAAAGTTAGACAAAAACTCATTTTAAAAAATCATTATAAAAGATTTACTTCAACCCAAAACACGTACTCTAAAAAAATGCCACTTCAAAAAATGCCTCCAAAAAATATCCATTGAAAATTAATTCCAACTTCTTAAAAAATGCCACTTTAAAAAATACTTCAAAAAAGCCTCTAAAAAATTATCACTTTAAAAAATACTTCCAAAAAATGTCCTTTGAATATTAAGCCTAAAAAGAGTCCTTTTGAAATTAAGCCTGAAAATATTTCTTTGAAAATTAAGCCCAAAACCTCTAAAAACAATGAAAATTAAGCCCAATTCCTCTAAAAAGAAAAAATACCTTAAAAAAAATTGAAGCCCAAAAAACATCCAAAAAATGTATCGCATACCTCCAAGAAATATCCTTTGAATGTACCTCCAAGAAAAGTCCTTAAACTAAAAACAATCCTTTGCACAAATATCCTTTGAATGTACCTCCAAGAAAATTCCTTAAACGCAAAAAAATCCTTTGCAAAAATGTCCTTTGAATGTACCTCCAAGAAAAGTCCTTCAACCCAAAATAATTCTTTGCAAAATCAGACCAAGACCTTTGCAAAATCAAACCAAATGTGAGAAATTATGCGAAAATAATGAATGCTTTTACGTCCATTTATATTACTGAAAAATGTTTTTTTCTGAGGGGTTTCGTTGTGTTTTTAGGCCGACGGAAAATCAAGTAAAAGTTTGGCTAAACTTTATAAAAATTTCGGCCGAACAGTTCGGTCGAACCTTTTTTAAAAGTTTGGCCAAACTAACACATTAGTAATTACACAGAGCCAATGTTTGAACACATATCTTCAACTTTGGACTAATTAAACTCCATGAAACATTCTGAATTAACTGTTGGAACCAAAACAAGCATTTTCAGAATTCAATCTACTTTCAAGAAATATAACTTTTATGGAATTTCAGAAATATTTACTAATTTTAATTAATTTTGTAATAAAATGGGTGCAAACAATTTTTGAAGGTCATTACGATTCAGTGAAATCATAATTCTGTATCTTCCAAAATACAATGTAAAAAAAATTGAAAAAATTATGGTGCATTACATTGGTCCGTCGTCTGTAATGGGTAGTTTTTATATTTTTAGTTTATAACTTATATGTTAAGAAATTTCATGTGTCACAAAACATATTCAAAATATGTAGTTCTTTCATATTGGACCAGTTCAAAAAATTCTAGTAATTAGGATATGCATTCGTTGGCTTTGTAAATATACGAAACCCAAGTAGGCTCTGTCTAGATTGTTGTAACACATTTTGTTTCTCAGAAACACAAAGTTTCAAAGAATACAATAGTGCGTATTAACATGAATTCTTATGAATCCTTTCATTGTTAAAAAACACACACTCAAAGAAATGCTAACTTGACATAGAAAATATATATAAAAAAATTCCAAAAAATAAGTAATAGAAAGCTAATAAAATTTCTGACAACTTTTATCTCACTTTCACTTTGTTAATAAAATCTCAGAGTGAAAGTGAGATAAAAAGTGACATTGCGATATGAATCCCAAGAGTCTCACCTCCACATATATATTTGTATTCACCCTTAGATGAAAATCAATTCATTTTTGCGGAGTTATGCGTGGTACCAAAGCCAACTCCATTTTTGGCTTCCTTGCCCTTGTAACTCCCGGACCTCCATTATGCAAAATTGTCTCTAAATTTTATTTCACACTATCACCTTTGTAATACTGCCAAAATTCTTCCAAAATTCCCTCTCTAAGTATATTCCCTCATTTCTAGTCAACACATTGTTGCACTCTTGTACGCTGCAATAGAAAGACTGTAATATTCATCGATGTCTCAAGCACACTAGCTCCAGCTCCTATTCGACATCCACTCTTCCCACATCACATTGATAAAAACACATATGTAGGCCCTTCATTCTCTCTCTATGCTCTACAATGATTGATAAAATCAACACAGTCGGTTTTAAAAGGGAATCAAGACTTTGGACTCAAGTATACATAGGTGGGCGGCTTCAACTTGATGGGATACTTTGATTGAGACTTTCTTGGAGACAAAGAAACTGGGGTATTTACTTCAGGTTACACTATGAGTCTTGGATGAGGATCTATCTCTTAGGGATCATGCAAGAAATCAATTGTATAAAATTCCACAACTGAGGAAGAATATGTGGCAGCAGCTGAAGCAACAAAGGAAATTGTGTGGGTTAGGAAAATTATCAAAGTTTTGTGGCTGAAACAATTGCATTCAAATCCACTCATGATCGACAACACTTCTACAATAAAGTTGGATAAGAACCCAAAGTTCCATGATCAAACAAAGCACATTAATACAAAATACCATATGATTCTACATCATGTTGAGGCCAAGACAATCCATCTACTTCATTATTCCATGAATGATTAGATTGCAGACATCTTCACCAAATCGCTTGGAAGATAAAGGTTTGAATGATTCACAATAATGCTTGGAATCACCAACATCCCTTCAGATTAAAGGGGGGGGGGGGGGATATTAACACCTAATCCTAGGGATTGGGTGAAATTGTAAAAATATTGTAAATACAAAATAAGGAAGTTGAAGAGACACTGGGAGATGAATCCCAAGTGTCTCCCCTCCATGTATATATTTGTATGCACCATTGAATACAAATAGATTCAGTTTTGGGGAGTTACCTGTTGGCCTGACAACAAAGGTTTCCTTAATTTATGGTGGGAATTAATGGATGGTAAATATGTTATTTACATCCTTCAAAACTTAATAATAAAAAATGACTACACAAATATCTAAGAATAATTCATGAATATTACAACCATGTCCATTAATTATGGAACAAAATATGTGACGCAGTATCCACATGGAATTATCTTATGTCAAGGATGCAATAATACCTTCAAGTTATTGTCATTCTTTTTTTTAATAATATTCATTTCAAAGTTAAACATTATAAGTTTCATTAGTAAATTCTAAACTAATAGTGATTGACAAGAAATTGTATTGCTAGAGTCATGGCGGGAAATAATAAAAAATTTCAATTCCCATTTTGAATAAAATATTTCAATGTCTTTTATATATATCTATAAGCAAGATTTGAAACAAAGTGGAGGGGTTAGCATAAAATTGTGCCAACCACTTTGTCTTTTGAGGAATAAAGGTCAACTATGTATATATAATATTAATAATAATCTAATTTTAAAGTCAGTGCCAATAGATACAATACATGTAGCCTTGTTTGTGGGACAAGGAACCCAACTCTACACAATAATTTCACTAGTAAAGTCTATGGAGGTGTACATTCTCTATCCCCATCTACATTTGAACCTATGACCAATTAGGAGAAACCATATTCTCTTAAAACTTTTAGCATGGTAATTATTCTATATTTTGACCATTTTTGAAGTATGTTTTTTAGTTAGATTTGTTCAAAATATAGTAAAGGTTTGTTTCGTTGGAATTGCAAGTATAAGCTCTTTGATTTAGATAATATAACTTCCCAAGGGAATTCGTTACAAATTACATGATTGTATACTCCTCATAAATACCTTTCCAATGGTATAAGGAATTTCATAGAATTCTAAAGGGACAAGGAGTTAGGGTAGTTTAAAGGTTGGAAGGTTTCTAAAGACTCAAGGTTCCACTTGCTTATAGAAGGAGCGCGGTGGATTTTTTCCTATTATATGATTAATAATTTGAAATTATACTGAATAAGTCACCATAAAAGAATTTTTATGTGTCATGGGTCCATGGTTGACAAAACCCGCGAGATGGGAATTTTCCCTACAGGTGACAAACTCTGCGATTGACAAGAGGCGTGGTTAATAGAATCCAAGATGAGAGGTATTCTCATTAACTAAAGTATTTCTCACCACAAAGGTTTCCAAAAGAACATTTTTGATGGAATCACAATGATGTCGTAGTTCTACATCTAAAAGACTCATAGTCCTTAAGCCTTTCCTCCATATGACATGACATTGAAACACAAATAGGTGGTATAAAATAATTGATGGATACAAATGATGTGGCATCCAGTTGGTGAGATAACTCATCCTAGTGATGATGTCGCATGTGAATTTGGCACTTTCGGATGTCTAGGATGATCTGAATCTGAATGTTAGTTTTGTTGTGCTAATTTCATCATTAAAATTATAAATAATTTTTTGGTCTCTTGCTTCATGTGCATAGGTTTATTGAGGTGTTTGTGAGTCTTAAATAGGTAAATTTATTGAGTTTTATGTTAAATTCATGAACAATTTAAACATTAAAAAATAATGTTGAAAAACATCAATAAAATGTACAACAAAACATCAAATGATCCATTAACACAATGTTTTGATGAAGGATTTCACCCATCCTAGGTTGCATCTCCTTGGTCCAGCTTCCATTTCATAGGCCTCTATAGTAGCTCAAATGTGCATAAAGTGTTGTTTACAATCATATACTTCTCCTGAAATCAGCTTCAATGTGTTTAGAATGTCAAAATAATCCATAATATACTCTTCTTGTTCACAATTTGGTCAAATTTTACAAAATTTATGGCCTCCTCCTCAATTTGTCCTAGGAAATATCCAATAAAACTGGAGAAAAATCCAAGTAGGGCCACTAAATTTGGGGGCAGCACTGAATTTGGGGGCTTTGCCAAACATGTCACCGAATTAAAATCTAGTTTAATTAAATTTAAGTGTGATTAAATTTGGATAAGTCTGATATAGTGCTAATAATGCGCTTTAACCAAATCCTAATTTATGAAATTGGATTAGTGCTTAAACAAGGGTTACGGGTTAATAAACCCGTATTAATTTTAATCTCGTGGATTTAACAATACCACTGCTCCTGGTCATGGACTATGGTCCTGTGGGGAGTGGGCTTTCCCCCTCCTTACCCCTGCCACTCGTACTCTATGAACTCAAATATAAGGTGTGGCCCATTTCTATTAAGATATGAAGTGGTGGTATGTTGGTACGTTAGGCGTGTTGTGTGGAGGAGGTCGCAGGGTCAAACCTCGACCTCTGCCCGGCCTATGTGTAAATTTTTGCACCACATAATATTATATACTGACCTTTGAACTTTTTAATAATTCAACCTTTGGTATTATATATTTTTCTCCATATAATAAAACAAATGAACCATACATATAAAATTCCACATTTGATAATATGAGTTCGGACTTTAGATTTACAACATAAATTTAATATTTGACTATATAAATAAAATCTAGTCCATAGGTATAAAATTTTGACCATATAAATAAACCATAATTTGGGCTTTGACCCATAATTCGGCCTTGGAGGGGCGGGCGGGGTCACGTGGCAACCTCCGAGCTTGCCACATGTCCTCTTCCCATTGGCTCTCTCCCATACAAATGAAATTGAAACAAATCAACCACACTGAAACAAACCCCAGATTAACACTTGGAATAGTGTTTTTTTTTTTTGTTAATTTGGTAGGACCTTGCTATTTTCTATTTATCATAAAAATGCAGGTTACATTCCATAACAAGTTGGTGACCACAACCTGCCCAAAGGAAACTAGGTTTTTTTCGCCACCTTAATGCATTGAAGGCCAACCAAAATTGAAAATGTTTAATTCTTCTTCTATCTGCACTAGCTAGTTCACTATTTAAAACATTAACTAAGTACCAATTATGAACTAAATGATTATCATCAAAAACCATAAAACTTGATCTAGATTACTATCCATTTGAGGAATCAATTGGTGCCGGATCCTTCACCGTGGAGCCAAGCATGTCCACTTATTGCAACTGTTGTATCTTTTTTTCAATTCGTCCAATTTGATCTGCCACTTGATATTGTTCCACCTTGATATGTTGCAGTTGTATGTTGATATCATGAAGTAGTTCCATCACTATTTCTGCTTGAGTCTCCTTCCCTTGGCATAGTGTCATTGGGCGAAATTAATGGAATATTCCTTGAATTTCCTTTTATTTTCTGACAAGGCTGCTGTGTCATAATTCTTTCCTTTCTACAATTTTTTTATTTATTTGGTAAAATGAACAACATGCTCTATCTTCCTCATCTGGAGTCGGTTTTCGATGAAATGAATTGCATCAGATTCCTCAAGACGAGCTCTTCACTATTCTTACTTTTTCAATCTATTCTAATCACTTCAATTTTTTAGCTTTAACATGGAGCACCTGATCATTAATCCCCACTAGAAGCCTTTTGGACCCAAAAATCTCTTTGATTACTAAACATGTGGATGATGGTACAATTCCCTCACCCTTCTAGTCTCAAACTACTGAAATTTTCCCATTTTCATAAACTTGAGTGTTTCACAAAAACTAAGCTTTTTAGTTGATTCTTGAGACCCTCTCTTCTTGTTGTAGACACCGTCATGCTACATTTCCCCTAAATTTGTAGCACAACAAGTTTTCATTGCAGAAACAAACTTGTTCCCACCTCTATCATCAATCAAAGGAAACATAAAAATTGTCTCACCTCGCACACTGTCGTCATGGCGATTCTTAGTTTCTCTTGCTTTGTACCTTTGACCAAGTATTTCTTCCATTGCCATGTACCCTTTGGAAACCAAAAACAAGCACTTGTGGAAACTATGCCTTCTTTGTCAAATTTATTTGGCAGTTTCTCTTTGACCTTTGCACTCTCTTGCATCGGCAACTTGTTTCTAACAATGCTCAACACTGATGTTGACTGCTGAAAATATATCACATCTTGTTTCCCTCCTTTCAAAGGCTACATGTTAGAGTCCAGAAAAATCTCATTGCAATCATGGGCAACTTCAATGAAATCAACTTTTTCATTCGATGCCTCTTTTTGAAAGGATTCATTCAAAAAATATATATGCTTGAACATTAACAAAGTAAAATTTTGGCTTGCATTCACTATCCTCTTCATTTATCCTGCATGTATAAGAGACAAACTTGTCTACTTCTTATGTGCTCTAACTATGTACTCAAAACACTGTTATCGATGAAATAGGTAATTGCACTGGTACCTACTTTTTGACGTAGCAAGAAAAACACCCAATTTTGAAAAGTGGTGATGCAGAATCAATTATTATTTTTTTTCACATGTTTTTGGCACTTTAATTTAATTAATTAATTTAATTTTTTTTTTTAGTGATGCTTTTTATGTCGATTTTGAATAGTGGTGGCGTATCATAACCAATGTTTTTTTAGAGGATTTATTTTGACACTATACATTTTATAATGCCTTCTTCTTCCGTGAAATGTTTATTTATAAGTGCATTTATGTACTTGTGTTTTAAACAGAAAAAAAATTTAAAAAATAAATTGTAATGATATCTTCACTTTTTCATATAGGTAAAAAATGAAAAAGGGTCAATATTATAAAATTTATATTTTCTACTAGTTTATGTATTGATAATTAATTTTCAATGCACATCAAATAATTGTCACTAAAAAACCAATATTTTGAACAATATGACAAATAAATACAAATTTTCAATACAAATAGAATGCAAAAAATACACTTTTAGAGACCTCTTGTTTAAAAAAACATGTTAAATAAACTAATTTTTGGAAAATCTTAACAAAAAAACTTAAGAAAATAGCATTTTTATTGAATTTTATGTCAAAAAATAATAGTAATCACATGTTTTTTGCAAAAAATAAGGATTCTTCTCATAAAATATCAAAGTCTAAACATTACAAGTAAAACTGATTAATAGATGTCAAAAATGAGCTTTGTTTGCAAGCATAACTTAAAGATCCTCAACAATATCAACTAATACATGTTCAACATCATCTAGAACATCATTGATGGCTTCTTCCACAACATTTTCTACTTCATTTTGATCATTTTCATCTTCTAATGCATCTATCATGTCTGCAAATCTTCCAAAGTGTCCATTTCTAATCATTCCATATAATGGTGGTTGAGGTTCCTTAGTTTTTTTTGCCACACATGATTCATTAAAATCCCCTTTCCTCAAACCAACTTCTTGCTTCAAATCTGGAAGAAATTCAAGAGCGTTGATTCTTTGTTGAATAAATTTGCATTTCACTGGGTCTTTCTCAGTGGCAATGCAATTTCTTCCTTTTGGTAGGCAGCATGCTAGTGTTGTACCTAATCATCAAGTACAAAAGAAATAAGTAAGAAAATTAGTATAAAGACATAAAAAGTAAAAAATAAAATATTTAAATCTAAATTTGTATAATAAAACTTACTTGAACCTAAAAATAGATCCAAAACCTAATCTCCTTATTTTGACGGCGTCACCCGGCCTGCCTCTGGCCCCTAATTGGTCGGAGGGAAATTTCGAGAATCACCCTCTGCTGAGCCGAGGGCCAGAGGCAGGCTGGGCAGTGCTCAACAATGCCACCAGGCCGGCCTCTGCCGAACAAGGGGCGATTCTTGGAATCACCCTCCGCCCAACCGGGGGTGATTCTCAAAATTTCGCTTTGCCTAGTCAGGATTGATTCTCGAAATCGCCCTCCACCAAGTCGAGGGTGATTCTTAGAATCACCCTTGGCCCAGCCGAGGGCCAGAGGCAGGCCGGGTGGTGCTGTCAAGGGCTGACCAGCCTGCCTCTGGCCCTCGACTGGGCAGAGGAAGGCTGGGCAGCCCCTGATGGCACCACTCAGCTGGCCTCCAACCCTTAGCTAGGTGAAGGGATATTCTCAGAATCATCCTCCACCTGGCCGGGGGCCAGAGGCTGGCCAAGCGTCATTGTTGAGGTCTGCCCAGCCTCCCTCTGAACCCCAGCTAGGCGGAGGGCGATTCCGAGAATTTCCCTCCACCCAGATGCAGGTCGGAGGCAGGCTGGACAACCCTCGATGGCACCACTCGACCTGTCTCTGGCCCCTGGCTAGGTGGAGGTTAATTTTGAGAATCACCCCCGACTGGGCGGAGAGCGATTTTGAGAATCATCCTCGGTTGGGTGGAGGGTGATTTCGGGAATAACCCCCGGCTAGGCGGAGGGCGATTATGAGAATCACCACCGGCTGGGCAGAGGGCGATTCTGAGAATCACCCCTCGCTGGGCGGAGGGAAATTCTGAGAATCACCCCCCGCTAGGCGGAAGGTGATTCCGAGAATCGCCCTCTGCCCAGCAAGGGGTGATTCTCGGAATTGCCCTCCGCCCAGCTGAGGGTGATTCTCGAAATTTCCCTCCGCCCAAACAGGGGTGATTCTCAGAATTTTCCTCTGCCCAACCAGGGGTGATTCTTGGAATTACCCTTCGCCCAGCCAGGGGTGATTCTCGGAATCGCCCTCTATCCAGCTAGGGGTGATTCTCGGTATTATTATGAATCTTAATTCCAAGCGTATGAAAAAATACCACTTTAGTTGTGCATAACAAACAGCCCTAACAGAAAAGATGGCTTCTAATATCCTTAAATATGCAATTAGGTGATCAAGATAAATGCCGCAAAAATCTAGATCAATGCATTAGAGGACATTAAGCAGTAGAAAAAACAATATTTACTCCATGCATGCAATAGACAAGACAAGAATATGTTGAATGAATTTTGTATTAATGGAACCTCGGAGGAAAACACAAAGGGGTGTTACCTGTTCTCCTCAATGGGATGGGTTCTTGTAAGTCCTCATCACTTCAGATGTAAAACTCCTCTCTCTTGATGGTGTAGAAAACCCAGAAAAAAATGGTAGCAAAACAGGACTATGATGGTGGATCAATATTCAGACCAAAAGTATAGATACATAGTGATCTTTAGGCAACAAAAGGTGGTAAATGAATGGGAAAAACCTTCTATTTATAACAAAATATTGAGTTAGTCTAAATATTGGTGCATAGTTAAAATATTATTAACCAAATCAAGATCCAACTTTTACAGAATATTTTATTATATTTGTTGGAGGGAAAAGGAATTTAACTTGGGCAAAATCCCTTTATTTGTAGATAATAAATAAACAAATGATTTATTTATTATTTTAAGGATGTGGTTGAGTAATAATAAAATAAATAATGAATTATTTAATTATTTATGGGTGATTTAGTCATATTTAACAAAGAATATTATTTAAATAAGGTTGAAATAATTATTCTTTAGAAAATAATAAGATAAATAATGATTTATTGAATTAATTTCCTTGCTTTGGGTTAAATATAACTAGGAATATTAATTAAACTATTGTTTAACTAATTATTCCTTGAGGAAAATCAAACAAATATAGATTTATTTAATATTTCCTCATGGGGTTTCCTTTTTAAACTATAGACAACTTAATAAACATGGTTTACTAAGTTATTTTCATAGTGAAAGCAATTTTACTTAGGGTAAAATTGGTCTTACATGGTGTACTTGGGTCCATCCAATGATAATAGGTTAGATGACCAAAAAATGGTGTAACACTCGGAATCGCCCTCCACCCAACCAGGGGTGATTCTTGGAATAGCCCTATGACAGCCAGGAGCCGAAGGAAAACTGGGCAGCACCGTCGAGGGCTGCCCAGCCTGCCTCCAACCCGTAGCTAGGTGGAGGGTGATTATCAGAATCACCCTTTGCCCAGCCAGGGGCCAGAGGCAGGCTGGTCACCCCTCAATGGTGTCACCCGGCTAGCCTCTGGTCCTCGGCCAGGCGAAGGTTGATTCCAAGAATCTCCCTCCACCTAGCCGGGGGTAGGAGGCTAGCCAAGTGGCGCCATCGAGGGCTGCCCAGCCTTCCTCTGCCTAGCCAGAGGATAGAGGTAGTTTGGGCAGCCCTCGACGATGCTGCCCGGCCTGGCTCTGACCCCCAGCTGGGTGGAAGGCGATTTCGAGAATCACCCCCGGCTGGGCGGAGGGCGATTTCGAGAATCACCCCCAGATGAGCAGAGGGAGATTCGGAGAATCACCCCCGGATGGGGGGAAGGTGATTCAAAGAATTACCCCTGGCTAGGCAGAGGGTGATTCCGAGAATCACCCCTGGTTGGGCCGAGGGTGATTCTAAAAATCACCCCAAGCTAGGTGGAGGGCGATTCTGAGAATCAACCTAAGCCAGGTGGATGGAAATTCTGAGAATCAACCCCAGGTAGGCGAAGGATGACTACGAGAATCATCCTCCACCCGGCCAGGGGTGATTCTCAGAATTGTCCTCTGCTGAGTCGGGGGTGGTTCTCGAAATCACCCTCCACCTAGCCAGGGTGATTCTCGGAATCGCCCTCCACCCAGCCAGAGGTAATTCTCAGAATTTCCCTCAGCCTAGCGAGGGGTGATTATCAAAATCGCCCTCTGCCCAGTCGAGGGTGACTCTTTGAATCGCCCTCCGCCTAGTCGAGGGTGATTCTCAGGATCGCCCTCTGCCGAACTAGGCGTGATTCTCAGAATCGCCCTCCACCTAGCTATGGCTGATTCTCAGAATCGCCCTCCACCCAGCCTGGGGCGATTCTTGGAATATCACTCCGCCCAACTGTGGGTGATTCTTGGAATTGCCCTCTGCCCAGCTGGGGGTGATTCTCAGAATTGCCCTTCGCCCAGCCGGGGGTGATTCTCAGAATTGCCCAACGCCCAACCGGGGGTTATTTTTAGAATCACCCTCCACCCAGCCAAGGGCTGGAGGCAGGCTGGGTGGCACTATCAAGGGCTGCCCAGCCTGCCTCCAACCCGCGGCTCAGTGGAGGGCAATTCTTGAAATCGCCCTCTGGCCAACCGAGTGTGATTCTCGAAATCACCAACCACACAGCTCAGGGTGATTCTCGAATTCGTCCTCCACCCTACCAAGGGTGATTCTTGAAATCGCCCTCCGTCCAGCCAAGGGTGATTCCCGGAGTCACCCTCTGCCCAGCCAGGGGTGATTCTCGGAATCGCCCTCCACCTAGCCTGGGGTGATTCTTGAAATCGCCCTCCGCTCAGCCGGGGGTGATTCTTGGAATTTCCCTCCGCCCAACTGAGGGTGATTCTTGGAATTTCCCTCCACCAAGCCGAGGGCGATTCTTGGAATCGCCCTCCTCCCAACCGAGGGTGATTCTCAAAATCTCCCTCTGCCCATCCGGGGGTGATTCTCGGAATCACCCTCCACCCAGCTGGGGGCCCAAGGTAGGCCGAGCGGCACCGTTGATGGCTGCCCAGCTTTCCTCCAACCCACAGCTGGGTGAAGGGCGATTCTCATAATCTCCCTCCGCCTAGCCGGGGGCCGGAGGCAGGATGGACAGCCCTCGACAGTGTCGACTGGCTCACCTCTGGCCCCCGGCTAGGCGAAGGGTGACTCTGAGAATCTCCCTCCACCCACTCGGGGGCTGGAGGCATGTTGGGCAACCCTCGACAATGATGCCCAACCTACCTCTGGCCCCCGGCTAGGCAGAGGGAGATTCCAAGAATCACCCCTGGTTGGGCAGAGGGCGATTCAGAGAATCACCCTTGGTTGGGCGGAGGGCGATTCCGAGAATCACCCCCAGCTGAGCGGAGGGTGATTTCAAGAATCACCCCTGGTTGGGTGGAGGTAGATTCTGAGAATCACCCCTGGCTGGGCAGAGGGAGATTCCGAGAATCACCCCCGGCTAGGCAGAGGGCGATTCTGAGAATCACTCTCCACCCAGCTGGGGGTTATTCTCGAAATCACCCTCCACCCAATAGAGGGCCAGAGGCTGGCCAGGCAGCATCGTCCAAGGTCGCCCAGCCTGACTCCGGCCCCCAGTGGGCAGCAAATTAAATTTTTTTTTTTTATCTTTGTTTTTCAAATACAAACTGTTTAAAAAATTCAATTTTTTTTTAAAACAAAAGCTATGATAATTAAAAAAAAATGTATTGTTTAATATATATATATATAACTATTCAATTAAAATTTTAAAATATAAAAAAAAAAAAAAAAAAAAAAATTAAAAAATATGTTTTAAAAAATAAATAAGCAAATAAAAAAAAGGGTTAATTTTTTTTTTTTTTAAATTAAAACAATTATTATTTAAAATATAAAAAAAAAAATTAAAAAAAAAGTTTTAAATATGTTTTAAAATATAAACAAAAATATATAAGAAGATTTCAATTTTAATTTTTAATTTTCTTAAAACTAAAAAAATTATAATTTAAAATATAGAAAAACAATAAAAAAAAATTAAAAAATATGTTTTTATATAAACAAACAGATATATGAATAATAATTTTTTCATTTACTTGTTCATTTTTAAAAATTGTTGAAGTCATATAATTTCTCCATAATTTCATGGTTCAAGTATCTTGAAAACTTAAGATTTAAAAAATTAAGATTTACAACTTGTCATTAAGGTTTTTATGCGCTTGAAATTCTATCTTTAATGTTATGGTTGAAAATAATTACAATTTTAGGGTTGCTTAGAGTCAAAATATTTTATGTTTAACAACATGGATAAAAATTGTTTGAAATGATAAGCCCTTCAGACATGATTTTGTTTATATTTAACATTATCTATCAAAAAATTTAGAATTTTACGATTTTTCAATGTTCTAATATGTTGTCTTTAATTCCATTGTTACAATGTGTCAAAAGTGTGACACAATGTTTTTTTTTGTTATTCCAGCATCAACTCGTTTCATTTTGAGGGTGTTTTTTCAATCATTTTTTCAAGAAACAATTTCGTTTTTAGAATAATTTTATAAAAAGGTGAAATTTGACCTTGAGAAAAAAAAAATGCTTTCTGGAATATACATTTTTTGTTTTTGGGGCATTTTTTCATGTTTTTTGAGTCTTTTTGGGCTAGAGTTCCCGTTTTGAGGTAATAGTTCCCGTTTCATGGGTAAAATTGTTTCAATTCAATCTGTAAAAAAATGATACTTATTATCATGGTGATGAAATACTACTTTCCTATCATAAAGATAAGGACTTCCCAAAACAATACCTGTAAGCTCAAGCAGCGCCACATCAAGTTCAACTTCCTTAAGAAAGTTCGAATTGATGGCAAACCTTAGTATGCACTCCCTTATTACCAGCAAGTTTACATTATTTCATATCCACCCTAAAGGATAAGGTCTTCGATGTATAACTATTTCAAGGTTTAGCTTCTTAACTAAGTCTTCTGAAATCAAATTAGCTTGAGAACAACTATCGAAAAGTGTGTCTATATTGGAATGTTTAGAAACAACTCTAATATGGAAAATTTCAATTCTCATATATTCATCTTGAGTTATATTGGAACAACTTGAAGAAATAGTGCTTTCTATGCTTTTACCTTTCAAACCCATTTTTGTAATCTTTGTTTCATTTCCTGAATATGAATCTAAGTCATGTTCAGTTATAGCAACAATTTTCCCCTTCTCTTTTGCTTTCAGTTTGATTGGATTCAACTCTGGATGAAGTTTCCAACTATGGTCTTCATCATGGCCATTAACTGAAATTTTTTTACATGTGAGTTTCTCTTTCTCTCTTTTGATAGAGCTATTTCTATTTACTCTTCCATTAAACTTGTCCTTTCCTTTACCCTCATAGTCAAAGAAACTATCACTTACTTTGCTTCCGTCTTGCTTCTAAATGTGTGACTTGAACGCAAACCTCATCTAAGTTTTTGGGATTGAACATGAGAATAGTGTGCCTAAGGTAACTGTGAAAACTCCAAATATACCTTAACAAAGTTTCTTGAGAATACAAATTAATACCAAAAATAAGAGCTCTTGTCTTAAATTCATGAGTATAATCATGCACACTTTTCCCTTTCAATTGTCTAAACTTCTAGCAGTCCATAATGTCCTTTTTCATGTAAGCTAGAGGATAAAATTTCCTTTTAATGGAAGAAATAAAACTTGACCAAGACATTAAGATCTTACTATGATTTTTAATCTCTTCTTCAGTCCTTTCTTCCCAACATACAAGTGCTAATCCTTCCATCCTCAAGGAAGCCAATTGAATATTTATGTCATCTTCTTGAAGGTTCTGAATTATGCAATAAAACTCTAATTGACGAATCCAATTATTCAGCCTCTATAAATTTATCTCACCATTATACATTGCAAACTCAAATTTGACATCAAGTTTGAGTAAGGTAGTTTTTCCTTTTTTTGTTTTTGAGTGAGTATGGGTGGTTTTGGCTGTGGAAGTGAGAGATGATGATTATGGTGATGAAGAGGATCATGATGAAGATGGTGGAGATGGAGGAGGATTTCCTCCACTGCCCTTTGAATCGTTCTCTTTATCCTTTTTGTCCCTCTCTTCAAATAGGATCCTGACCCTTTCAGTCAATTCATATAAAGCCTTCTTGTATGCTTCCTCTTATGAAATACCTTTAGTCTCTACAAAAATTGATATTATGGCTATGGATTCAAGTTCAACTTCTGGTGCAACTTGTACCTCTTCAATCTCAGCTAGAGAAACTTGAGGTACTTCAAGTGGAGTTGTGAGTGAAAATTTGAATGGAGATCGTGCCATTGTGGCTCTGCTTCTATTGCTCCTAATATCAGAACTAGCAGCCAATAGTTTCCATTCTCCTCTCTGCAACTTTAACCTTGTAAGCATCACAAATTTGCAAAACATTAAAACCCTACTTGCACAAAACTAAAGCAAATAAAGAAAATAACCTTTGTAACCTTTGTTATGATACTGCCTTGATCTGAATCTGAATGTTAGTTTTGTTGTGCTAATTTCATCTTCAAAATTATAAATAATTTGTTGATATCTTGCTTCATATTCATAGGTTTCTTCAGGTGTTTGTGAGTCTTAAACAAATAAGTATATTTAGTTTTATGTTAAATTCATGAGAAATTTAAACATTATAACATAATTTTGAACAACAGTAATCAAATGTATAGAAAACCAACAAATGATCCATTAACATGATGTTTTTATGAAGGAGTTCACCCCTCCCGGGCTACATCTCAAATGTGCAAAAATTTTTGTTTACAATCATCTACTACTCCTAAAACCTACTTCAATGTCTTTGGAATGTCCAAATCATCCAAAATAGACTCTTCTTTCTCCCAATTTGGTCGAATTCTGAGAAAGTTGTCGACTCCTCAATTTGGTTTAGGAAATCTCCCCTAAAACTGGAGAAAACCCCAGTTAGGGCCACTAAATTTGGGTGCAGCACCAAATTTGGGGGCTTCGTAAAAAATTCCGCTGAATTAAACTACAATTTAATTAAAGTTAAGTGTGATTAACTTTGGATAAGTGTGAGATAGCACTAATCGGGCACGTTAACCAAATCCAAATTTTTGAAATTAGATTAGCACTTAAGCAAGGGTTATGGGTTAATCAACTTGTATTAATTTTAATCCCGCACAGTTAGCAATATCAGCACTCCTGTTCATGGAGTATGGTCCTATGGGGAGGTCATGTGGGGAAGGGGTTGGTCCCCTCCTTACCCCCATCGCTCATACTATATGAACTCAAATATAAGGCATGACTAATCGCTATTAAGATTTGCAGTGGTGGTATGTTCGTAAGGTCAGTGCGTTGTGTGGGGTAGGTCGCGGGGTCAAGTGCCAACCTCTGCCCAACCTGTGTGCAAAGTTTTGCACTGCATAATATTATATCCCGACCTTTGAACTTGTTAATAATTCGACCTTTTGTATTATATAGTTTGCACCATATAATAAAAAAATGCACCATACATATAAAATTCCACATTTTATAACATGAATTCAGAATTATTATATAGTTTATGCCATATAATAAAACAAATTTACCATACATATAAAATTCAAAACTTGATAATATGAATTTGGACTTTGGATTTATAACATAAATTAAACATTTGACCATATAAATAAAATTCGGTCCAAAGGTATAAAATTTTGAACATATAAATAAACCATAATTCAGACTTTGACTCATAATTCGGCCTTGGAGGGGGGGTCACGTGGCGGCCTCCAGGCTTTCCACGTGTCCTCTTCCCATTGGTTCTCTCACTTACCGATGAAATTGAAACAAATCAACCACACAACAATGGACCCCAAATTGACACTTGGCATAGGTTCATTGGGTGAAATTGACGCAATATTCCTAGAATATCCTTTTCTTTGCTGACCAGGCTGCCATGTCAGCATTATGTCCTTTCTACATTTTTTTTAGGTTAGGAAAATGAACAACAGGCTCTATATTCCTCATACGAAGTTTGTTTTCGATCAAATGAACTGCACTGGATTGGTAACGATGAGCTCTTCATTCTCATTCAATTTCCAATCAATTCTAAGAACTTCCATTTTTTAGCTTTAACACTAAGGACTTGATCATTCCTCCCCACTAGAAGCCTTTTGGACCCCAAAATATATTTGATTACTCAACACGTGGATGAGGGTACTATTCCATCACCCTTCCAGTCTCAAACCATTGAAATTTTCCCATTTTCATCAACTTGATATTTTCACAAAAACTAAGTTTTTTCCTCGACTCTTGAGATCCTCTCTTGCTATTGTAAACATCGTCATGCTGCAATTTCCCTGAATTTGCAGAGAAGCAAGTTTTCCTTGGAGAAACAAACTTTCTCCCACCTCAGTCATCAGTCAAAGGAAACATAAAAACTGCCTCACCTTGCACACTGTTGTCATGGTGATTCTTAGCTCCTTTTTCTTTGTACTTACGTTGAATCTTGACCAAGTATTTTTTCCATTTCCATGCACCCTTTGGAAACAAAAAAAAAAATCACTTGTGGAACCTATGCCTTCTTTGTCAAATTGATTTGGAACTTTCTCTTTGACCTTTACACTCTCTTGCACCAGAATCCTGTTTCCAACAATGCTCAACATTGATGTTTACTGCTGTAAATCTATCACATATTGTTTACCAACTTTCAAAGGGAACGTGTTAAAGTCTTGAAACATCTAAGTATAAGAAACAAAAACTTCAATGAAATAAAATTGTTCGTTGGATGCATCTTTTTAAAAGTCTTAATTCAAAACATTTATATGCTTGAACATTAACAAAGTCAAATTTTGACTTGCATTCACTATCCTCTTCATTTCTCCTGCATGTATAAGAGACAAGATTGTCTTCTTCTTATGCACTCTAAATATGTACTCAATTCCATATTTAAAAAAGTGATACTTATTCTCATGGTGATGAAATACTTCTTTCTATCATAAAGATAAGGACTTCCAAAAAAAAAAACCTAGAATCTCAAGCAGCACCACATCAAGTTCAACTTCATCAAGAAAGCTTGAATTGATGGAAAACCTTAATACGCACTTCCTTGTTACCTGCAAGTTTTCATTCTTGCATATCAACCCTAAAGGATAAGGTCTTGGATGTATAACAATTTCAAGGTTTAGCTTCTTAACAAAGTCTTCTCAAATAAAATTAGCTTGAGAATCACTATCCAAAAGTGTGTCTACCTTCCTATGTTTGGAAATGAATCTAGTATGGAAAAGTTCAATTCTCGTATCTTCATCTTTAGTTTCATTAGAACAACTTGAAGAACTAGTGGTTGCTATGTTCTTACCTTTCAAACCCATTGCTTTAATATTTGTTTCATCTCTTGAATATGAATCTAAGTCATGTTGAATGATAGCAACAGTTTCCCCCTTCTCTTTGGCTTTCAGTTTGTTTGGCTTCAACTCTGGATGAATTTTCCAACAATGGTATTTATCATGGAAATTCTTTGAACAATGTTTAAATGTGAGTTTATATTTCTCTCTTTTGATAGAGATATTTATCTTTCCTCTTCCATTAAAATTTCCCTTTCCTTTACCCTCATACTCAAAGAAACTATCACTTTTCTCATCTACACTATGTTTCCCTCTTGCTTCTAAATGTGTGGCTTGAACGCAAACCTCATCTATGTTTTTGGGATTGAAAATGAGAATAGTGTGCCTAAGGTAACTATGCAAACCCCAAATATAATTTAACAAAGTTTCTTGAGAATACAAATTGATACCCAAAGTAAGAGTTCTTCTCCTAAATTCATGACTATAATATTGCACACTTTTCTCTTTCAATTGTCTAATATTCTGCCAGTCCATAATGGCCTTTTGCATGTAAGCTAGAGGAATAAATTTCCTTTTAATGGAAGCAATAAAGCTTGACCAAGACATTGAGATCTTAGCGTGGTTTTTAATCTCTTATTGAGTCCTTGCTTCCCACCATACAAGTGTTGATCCTTCCATCCTAAAGGAAGCCAGTTGAATATTTACGTCATCTTCTTGAAGGTTTTGAATTCTCCAATAAACCTCTAATTGAGGAATCCAATTATCCAACCTCTCTGCATTTACCTCACCATTATACATTAGAAGCTCAAATTTGACATCCAGTTTGAGTAAGGGAGTTTTTCCTTTTATGGTTTTTGAGTGAGTATGTGTGGTTTTGGTTGTGGAAGTGGAAGATGATGATGATGGTGATGAATAGGATGATGATGAAGATGGTGGAGATGGAGGAGGCTTTCCTACACTGCCATTTCAATATTTCTCTTCATCCTTTTTGTCCCTGTCTTCAAAGAGGATCCTAACCCTTTCAGTCAGTTCATAGAAAGCCTTCTTGTATGCTTCCTATACTGAAATACCTTCAGTCTCTCCAAAACCTGACATGATGGCTATGGATTCAATCTCAGCTTCTCGTGCAACTTGTACCTCTTCAATCTTAGCTAGAGAAAATTGAGGTGCTTCAAGTGCAGTTGTGACTGAAACTTTGGGTGGAGATGGTGCCCTTGTGGCTCTCCTTTTCCTGCTCCTAATCTTAGGACTAGCAACCAATAGTTTCCCTTCTCCTCTCTACTACTTTAACCTTTTAAGAATCACAAATTTTCAACAATTAAAACCCTACTTACACAAAAATCAAGCAAATTGAAAAAATAACCTTTCCAACCTTTGCTCTGATACAACCTTGATCTAAATCTGAATGTTAGTTTTGTTGTGATAATTTCATCCTCATAATTATAAATAATTTTTTGATATCTTGCTTCATGTGCATAGGTTTCTTGATGTGTTTGTGAGTGTTAAACAAGTAGATGTATTGAGTTTTATGTTAAATTCATGAGAAATTTAAACATTAAAACACAATGCTGAAAAAAACAATAAAATGTAGGGAAAACCATCAAATGATGCATTAATAGAGTTTTTTGATGAAGAAGTTCACCCCTCCTGGGCCATATCTCCTTGGTCAAGCTTCCATGGCTTGGGCCTCTGGATTAGCTCAAATGTGAAGAAAATGTTGTTTAAAATCATCTACTACTCCTCAAACTTGCTTAAATGTGTTTAGAATGTCCAAATAATCTATAATAGACTCTTCTTGCTACCAATTTGGTTGCATTTTTTAAAAGTTATGGCCTCCTCAATTTGGCCTAGGAAATCTCCACTAAAACTGGAGAAAACTCTTGTTAGGGCCGTTAAATTTGGGGCAGCACTGAATTTGGGGGCTTTGCTAAACATGTTGCCAAACTAAACTCTAGTTTAATTAAATTTTAGTTTTATTAACTTTGGATAAGTGTGAGTTAGCGCTCATCGGGCGCGTTAACCAAATCCGAATTTCTGAAATTGGATTACCGCTTAAAAAGGGTTATGGTTAATAAATCGGTTAATAAATCCATATTAATTTTAATCTCGCACATTTAGAAAAAGTGTTGCTCCTCATCATAAAGTATGGTCTTGTGGGGAGGTCATGTGGGGAGGGGGCTAGGCTGCAAGGCTGGCCCCCTCCTTACCCCCGCCGCTCATACTATATGAACTCAAATATAAGGCGGTGCCCATTGTTATTAACATCTGCAATCGTGGTATGTTTGTAAGGTTGGCCTGTTGTGTGTGGGAGGTCGTGGGGTCGCGTTCCTACCTCCACCTAACTTGTGTGTAAATTTTTGCACCGCATAATATTATATCCTAACGTTTGAACTTGTTAATAATTCGACCTTTGGTATTATATAGTTTGCACCATATAATATAACAAATGCACCATACATATAAAATTCGACATTTGATAATATGAATTCAAACTTATTATATAGTTTTCACAATATAATAAAACAAATTCACCATACATATAAAATTCGACATATGATAATATGAATTTGGAATTTGGAGTTATAACATAAATTCGGCATTTGACCATATAAATAAAATTTGGTCCATAGGTATAAAATTTCGACCATATAAATAAACCATAATTCAAACTTTGACCCATAATTCGGCCTTCAAGGGGGGGGGGGGCACATGGCAGCCTTCGGGCTTGCCACATGTACTCTTTCCATTGTATCTCTCCCATGCCAATGAAATTGAAACAAATCAACCACAAACCAACCAACGCTGGATTTACACTTGGTATAGTGTCATTGGGTGAAATTTATGGAATATTCCCAAAATATCCTTCTCTTTGCTAACTAGGCTACTATGTCGAAATTATATCCTCTCTGCAATTTTTTTAGCTATTTAGGAAAATGAATAACAGGCTCTATCTTCATCATCCGAAGTTGGTGTTCGATGAAGGGAATTACGCCAGATTCCTAGCAATGAGCTCTTCATTTTCTTTCATTTTCAAATTGATTCTGAGCAATTCCATTTTTGAGCTTTAACACTGAGCACCCGATCATTCCTCCCCACTAGAAGCCGTTTGGACACCAAAATATCTTTAATTACTGAACATGTAGATGAGGGTGCAGTTCCCTCACCCTTATAGTCTCAAACAACTAAAATTTTTCCATTTTCATCAACTTGAGCTCTTAACAAAAACTAATCTTTTTCCTTCACTCTTGAGAGCCTATCTTGTTGTTGTACACACCGTCATGCTGCAATTTCGCTGAATTTGCATAGAATAAATCTATCCTTGCAGAAACACACTTTTTCCCACCTCACTCATCAATTAAAGGAAACTTAAAAATTGTCTCACCTTGCATACTATGGTCATGGCGATTCTTAGCTGCTCTTTCTTTATACTTGCATCGACTATTGACCAAATGCTTTTTCCATTCCGATGTACCCTTTGGAAACCAAAAAAAAAGCACTTGTGGAACCTGTGCCGTCTTTTTCATATTTCTTTGGTGCTTTCTCTTTGACCTTTGCACTCTCTTTCACCTACTTCTTGTTTTCAACAATTCTCAACTCTGATGTTCACTACTGCAAATCTATCACATATTGTTTACCTCCTTTCAAAGGCAACATGTTAGAGTCCCGAAACATCTCATTACAAGCATAAGAAACTTCAATGAAATCAACCTCTTCATTCGATGCATATTTTTGAAAGCCTTCATTCAAAACATCTCTATGATTCAACATTAAAAAAGTCAAATTTTGACTTGGATTCACTATCCTCTTCATTTCTCCCACGTGTATAAGAGACAAACTTGTCTTCCTCTTATGCACTCTAACTATGTACTCAATTCCATATTTAAACAAGTGATAATTATTCTCATGGCGATGAAATAATGCTTTTCTATCATAGAGATAAGGACTTCCCAAAACAATACCTTCAATCTCAAGCGGCACCACATCAAGTTCAAATTCATCAAGAAAGTTTCAATTGATGGAAAACGTTTGTATGCACTTCCTTGTTAACTGCAAGTTTGCGTTCTTGCATATCAACCATAAACGATAAGGTCTTGGATGTATAAATTTTTAAGGTTTAGCTTCTTAACTAACTCTTTTGAAATCAAATTAGCTTGAGAACCACTATCAAAAAGTGTTTCTATCTTCGTATGTTTAGAAACAACTCTAATATCGAAGATTTCAATTCTTGTATCTTCATCTTGCATTACAATGGAACAACTTGAAGAACTAGTACTTGCTATGTTCTTACCTTTCAAACCCATTATTGTAATATTTGTTTCTTCTACCTAATTTGAAACTAAGTCGTGTTCAATGATAGCAACGGTTTTCCCCTCCTCTTTGGCTTTCAGTTTGTTTGGCTTCAACTCTGGATGAAGTTTTCAACAATGATATTCATCATGGCCATCGTTTGAACAATGTTTACTTGTGAGTTTCTCTTTATCTCTTTTGACAGAGCTATTTCTCTTTCCTCTTCCATTAAACTTGCGGTTTCATTTATCCTCATTATCAAATTAGAGACTATCACTTTTCTCATCTACACTCTATTTCCCTCTTGCTTCTAAATGAGTATCTTGAACGCAAACCTCATCTACATTTGTGGGATTGAACATGAGAATAGTGTGCCTAAGGTAACTATTCAAACCCCCAATATACTTTAACAAATTTTATTCAGAATATAGATTAATATGAAAAATAATAGCTCTTCTCTTAAGTTCATGAGTATAATCTTGCACACTTTTCCATTTCAATTGTCTAAAATTTTGTGAGTCCATAATGGCCTTTTGCATGTAAGCTAGACGATAAAATTGAATTTTAATGGAAGCAATAAAAATCGACCAAGACATTGAGATCTTACCATGGTTTTTAATTTCTTCTTGACTCCTTGCTTCCCACCATACAAGTGTTGATCCTTCCATCCTCAAGGAAACCAATTAAATCTTTATGCCATCTTCTTGAAGGTTCTAAATTATGCAATAAACCTCCAATTGACGAATCCAATTATCAAGCCTCTCTACATTTACCTCACCCTAATACATTGGAAGCTCAAATTTGACATCAAGTTGAGTAAGGGAGTTTTTCTTTTTGTGGTTTTTGAGTGAGTATGTGTGGTTTTGGATGTGGAAATCGATGATGATGGTGATGGTGATGAAGAGGATGATGATTAAGATGGTAGAGATGGAGGAGGCATTCCTCCACTTCCCTTTGAATCCTTCTCTTCATCCTTTTTGTCCCTCTCTTCAAATACGATCCTAACCCTTTTAGTCAGTTCATAGAAAACCTTCTTGTATGCTTCCTCTTCTAAGATACCTTCAGTCTCTCCAAAACCTGACATGATGGCTATGTATTCAAGCTCAGATTCTATTACAACTTGTACCTTTTCAATCTCAACTAGAGAAACTTGAGGTGCTTCAAGTGTAGCTGTGAAGCTTTTGGTGGAGATGGTGCCCTTGTGGCTCTCCTTCATTTGGTCCTAATCTCAGTACTAACAACTAATAGTTTCCCTTCTCCTCTTTGCAACTTCAACCTTGTAAGCATCAAAAATTTGCAACCATTAAAACCCCACTTGCACAAAACTCAAGAAAACAAATCAAATAACCTTTGAAAACTTTTCTATGATACCACCTTGATCTGAATCGAAATGTTATTTTTGTTACATGCTAATTTCATTTTCAGAATTATAAATAATTTGTTGATCTCTTGCTTCATGTGTATAGGTTTATTGAGCTGTTTTTCAGTGTTAAACAGGTAAATGTATTGAGTTTTATGTTAAATTCACGCGCAATATAAAAATTAAAACGTAATGATGAACAACATAAATAAAATTTACATCAAACCGTCTAATGATCCATTAACACAATGTTTTGATGAAGGCATTCACCCCTCCTGGGCTACATCTCCTTTGTCCAGCTTCCATGGCTTGGGCATCTATATTAGCTCAAATGAGAAAAAATTAGTGTTTCCAATCATCTACTACACCTGAAACCTACTTCAATGTGTTCATAATGTCCAAATCATCTAGAATAGACTCTTCTTGTTCCCAATTTAGTCAATTTTTGCAAACGTTAGGGCCTCCTCAATTTGGCCTAGGAAATCTCCACTAAAACTTGATAAAACTCCAGTTAGGGTTGCTAAATTTGTGGGCAATGCCAAATATAGGGGCTTCACCAAACATGCCACCAAATTAAACTCCATTTTAATTAAGGTGAAGTGTGATTAACTTTGGATAAGTGCGAGTTAGCACTAATTAGGTGCATTAACTAAATCCTTATTTATGAAATTGGATTAGCGCTTAAACAAGGGTTATGGGTTAATAAGACCGTATTAATTTTAATCTTGTATATTTAGCAATATCGTCACTACTGTTCATGGAGTATAGTCCTATGGGGAGGGGGTTGGCCCTGTCCTTGCCCCTGCCGCTCATACTGTATGAACTCAAATATAAGGCACGACCCATTGTTATTAAGATATGCAGTAGTGGTATGTTGATAATTTCAGCGTGTTGTGTGAGGGAGGTCGCAGGGTTGAGCCCCGACCTCCGCCTTGCCTATGTGTAAATTTTTGAACCACATAATATTATATCCCGATCTTTGAACTTGTTAATAATTCGACCTTTGGTATTATATAGTTTGCACCATATAATAAAATAAATTCAGCATACATATAAAATTTGAAATTTGATAATATGAATTTAGACTTATTATATAGTTTGCACCATATATTAAAAAAATGTGCCATACATCTAAAATTCAACATTTGATAATATGAATTCAGACTTTGTAACATAAATTCAACATTTGACCATATAAATAAAATTCAATCCATAGGTATAAAATTTCGACCATATAAATAAACCATAATTCAAACATTGACCCATATTTAAGCCTTGGAAGGGGGGAGGGAGGCGGGGGGCACGTGGTGGCCTCTGGGCTTGCCATGTGTCCTCTTCCCATTTTCTTTCTCCCATATCAATGAAATTGAAACAAATAAACCACACAACAACCAACCCAGATTAACACTTGGCATAGTGTCATTGAGTGAAATTGACAAAATATTCCCATAATATTCTTTTCTTTGCTGACTAGGCTGCCATGTTAGCATTTTGTCCTTTTTGCAATTGTTTTAGCTGTTTAGGAAAATAAAAAAAAAAGCTCTATCTTCCTCATCGAGAGTCAGTTTTTGATGAAACAAATTGTGCTAGATTTTTGGCGACAAAGTCTTCGATGTAATTTAGTTTCCAATCGATTCTAAGAACTTCCACTTTGAGATTTAACACTAATCACCTGATCATAAGTGGTTGTTTCCTGGGTGACATGTGGCACAACTCATCAAGTGGCATGTTGCTAGAAATAATGTGGCGTGGAACGTCAACATGTCATGCCAAGGTTTAGTTAAATACTTTATATTTTTGGACGCATTGGCACTGTAATGAAAAGTGTTACACATAAGTTTTTTGATAGGAAATTCATCGTAAGTTGACAAACTACATGTTGCACAAATTTTTAGGTGATGAGGACTTTAATTCTTGGTGTAATGGCCATGGAACTATAATAGAAAGCATGAGATAGAGATAGACATTTCATTGGTTAAACAAAGAATGACATTTAATGGGAAATTCACACCCTGGGCCACTTCTAAATAACAAAGAAATTGGTTGGAAAAAATGGAATCTGGAATACTCCTCGACATTGAGACATTTTGTTGATATTTTTCGGTGATACAATAAGAAATATGGCAGGCTCAATGGTAAGAGGACACATGGCAGACAAGTGGCAGTTGAGTGATGACATGGTGTATTAGTAGCGTGACACATGGTAAGCATTTTCATACCTATTGGGTGGCTAAGTGGTTTAAATATTAGTGAAACATGGAACAACTCAAGGACTGCCATGTCCTAAATATGGTGCCAGTTGATGAAGTGGAATTTCCTCGAGATTTGTGTCATGGGTTCATGTACGTAATCCATTTTCTATGATTACAAGTTTTTCGAAAAAGCATGATTTTGTGTATGAACAGGAAAGTGGGGCCAAAGTAGGGCTTTGGTCTAGAGATCTAGACATCTAGATACATTAAAGGATAAAGAGGCTTTGACCTCATGCTAAAATAAAGAACTCTTGAATACCATATTTTTGTTCTAAATGCATTTACACATTCCGAAATTGAGGAATCCAAAGGGGAATTTCAAGGAACTAATTGCATTTATATATTCAAAAAAGAAATTTAATCAATGAATAATTAAATTCTCACTAAAATTTTGATTATTTCTAGAACATTTTATTGGTGTTTTGTTCAAAATTAAGGAGATGTGTAATTCCTTCCATGCTTAACATATAGTTGATACATAGTACACACACACATTGTTACATATCTCAAAATGAAGGACATTTCTAATTCCTTCCATGGTTAGCATGGAGTAGATACATGGTGTGGATATTGATATTCGTGTGTGTGTGTGTGTGTGGGTGGGTGGGTGTGTTTCTCAAAATGAAAAGGATGTACAATTCTTTCCATGCTCGCGATGGAGTTGATAGGCGTTGTGTGTGTGTGTGTGTGTGTGTGTAATTTACATAAATCCATCTTAGCTCTTGATATAAATTAGATTTACAGATATATTTATTGTGAAAATATACATTCTATATGTGTTGGTTTTATATATTGCTTTAGATACCTTTGATAATCCACTATGAGGGAGATATGGAATTCCTTATGTGTTAAACCTAGAGTTTAGACATATCCCTTTAAAATAGAAACAAAATATTGAATAGAGAAAAAAATTTACATTATAATAAAAATAAAAAATCAAATATGCAATTTTTATTACTTTAAACAAAATCATTATAAAAAATCAATTCACGTAGTTAGTTCATTGACAAATAAATTATTTCAATGTCCATATTAAGCTAAATAGTCTATAACAATTTTATATATGAAATAATGTAATTGAAAGTAAAAAAACTTATATTTTCACTTTATATAAATCTTATATTTCAATATAAGTTTTAAATAAAATAGTTGAATATGCATGTTAATTGATATATTTCAATATCAACTTCATATGTATTTATATATGGAAAGACAAGGTTGTTAATAATAATAATAATAATAAGAATAGTAACAACAACAACAACAAAAACAACCTTTAATAAAAAAATTCAATACCCACCTTAAATAAGATAATTTTATATCAAACTTGATATATACAAACAGGAAAAATAAGAGAAAATTAAAAATTTCAATTACTTCCTAATAATTTGGAGACATTTAATTCATTCAATTCTTACATTAAGTTGATATGTGACATTTGAAAATTATTAATAAAAAAAAGGGAG
Organism: Pinus albicaulis; assembly: GCA_034641835.2. Taxonomy (NCBI): domain Eukaryota; kingdom Viridiplantae; phylum Streptophyta; class Pinopsida; order Pinales; family Pinaceae; genus Pinus; species Pinus albicaulis. The sequence goes on along the minus strand of CM076579.1, from coordinate 98,761,297 downwards.
TGTTCTTTCCCAATGTCACGAAAGCATATTTAAAATTATACTAATTTTACAAAAAAACATTTTAATGTAAACAAGTGAGAAAAAAAAATATTTTGATGCCATGTTAAATAAAATATTTCAATACCCCATGTCAAAAAAATTATTTCAATGTTTCTCCCTCCCTCTCTTAAACACCCACAAAGACACCATGGTAGGGTTGAGGGAGGAATTTATGAATTAGAAAAAGCCAAAGACTCCACAAGGGTGAGGCTAGGGGAGGAATTTATGACTTACCAAGAGACAAAAATCCACAAGTGGGGGTGGGGATCAAAAACACACACACATATATATATGAATGGTTTAAATAAAATCATTATAAAACATTAAAAATATCACTTTCATCAGTTTAATTAGTTTATTCATATTACAACTCAATATGAAATATATGTGTAATTCCATGCTTAACATAAAGTTGACATGTAGTGTTAAATTAAAAAATTAGATAATAACAAAAAAAAAAACATTTTTAGTCAGAGATAAGATATTTCTGATCGTGATTTATGCAGGAATGCAACAGAATAAACATATAACCATAAATACAAAGATGCAGTGGAAATCACACTTCATTTCATTAATATCAAAGAACTGAAATTTGCTTACAGACAGAATGGAAATAAAACTAGCTAGGGCGCTGGTAGCTATCTCTGAGAAGAGATGTGGCGGCTGCAGGCCTCTGAACTGAGTTACAATGAGGCTCGAGGGCCTATTTATTATTTATACATAATGGGAAATCCTCAACAGCCAAAACACTAACCCTAGGAGATGAAGTGCCAAAACTATGGGCCCTGTTTGGGTAAATTGGTGTTTCAACTTCTCAGGGGTGTAACTTTGGCATACGATCTCTGTTTGACGCATACCATACCTCGTTAGAAATATCTATCTAAGGACTAAAAATTTCAAATGAGAAACATCGATCCATGGACCCATGTTGCTCTCTGTTTTCCCAAAAAACTTCATTTAGGGCCTCAAAACAGCTTCGGAAGTTCAGGGCTTGAAAAACTCCTAAAAATAGTAAGTTGTGTCGAAATTGAAAAACTAAAAGAGACAATGGTGGGGCCCCAAGTGGAATAGGCAGGTGACCACCAATATCCACCTGGATCATTCCTCCCCCCTTAGGAAGCAATGGTCCCCATTGTGTTAAGTTCCTCCATGAGATGAGGAAATTTCTACTGAACTTGGTCCCTGGTGAACCACTTTCCTTGGTGCAGGAGCTGGCCAGCTTTGACAACCCAAAACAGTTGGATCTTCTGTTGGCGAGTGTTCTTGATTTGCATGTCCATGATACAATCTGTGGTGGCATGTTCCATGTATTCTGTGTTTAACTCTGTTGGTGTGAGTTGTTCTGCAATGTCAGAGGTGTCCAGTAGAGGTGGGAAGTAAGGATGAAGGCGGTCCACATTGAATACTGGGTGCAGACCAAGGAATGGTGGAATACTGAGCTCGGAGGCATTGTTCCCTACAGACTTGGTGATGGTGTACGACCCATATTGGAGTGGGTAAAGCTTGTAGTGGGGTCCAGTGAGGCGCTCCTTCTGCAAATGTAGCCATACTTTGTCGCCCACCTAGAAGTTGTGTGGAACCTGGTGTTGATCATGGCGATGCTTGTACTTAGCATTGGCTCTGTCCAATATGTCATGAACCTTCATGAG